>VSWD01000010.1:44393821-44993821 GCA_033119305.1 Pinctada imbricata
TTAAGTGAATTCAAAATTAATTTAAATTAATTCAAAATCATTTGAATGAATTTGAATGAATTGATAAATGCAATCCTAAAGTTTGTATATGGAGCTCCATAGTATGTATTAGCGAAAAACTCTTTATTTGGCGTATTTTCATATGTTATATGACGATCGTCTCTTGCTTAATATTTTTTTGTACCTGGAATATGAAAGTATTATTCATATTACCATCTTATTTGGCTTAAATTCATATTATTGAAAATCATGACTCGGGTTTATTTGTACAAAAGGAGGTGGGTGGGTGTTTGGGGTGGGGACATGGCAGAGTTGAAGGGAGTGTCATAAGACAATGTATATGGTGTATTTTTATTTGAAAATAGGCTCTATTTGAGACACGGATGTAGATGGGATATTGGAATTGTATTTAGTTATGGATGGGATAAATTCTATTTGCGATTAAGCAAATGGCTACTTTTCTAGAAATATGTGTGGCTCTGAAAAGAGCCGTTTTGGAGTTTTGAAACTCAGTCTTCCATCCATCTCGGAGTCAGACATTTCCTCGGAGATGATCTCGACCTCCTCTCCAAACAGCTCTCGTCGAAGATCAGCGACGGCCTCGGCTTTTGTGATGAGCGTAGTCATAGTACATGTTTCGGAGTCCTTCGATTACAGCCAGGCGCAGTCTGAGATTGTAGCGAAAGGAACGATGATTGGCTTGCTTGGCTTTTGTGTATCTAAACTGCATGTCGTCCATCTTGTGATTCAGTTGTAAGATCTGCTCGCAAGCTTTCTTGAACTTTCTCTCGTTATCCAACAAGGAAAACCTCTTACTCAGCAAAGTCTTGGCAGGACTTCTGGACAACTTAGCAGTTCTCATCTTTGTAGCACTTGGTTTGTAGGGTTGTAAAATGCGTTGTGATCAGTTGTAGCACTGGAAAGTGAATGCAGATATTGAAAAGTTTTCTCACTTTTATACAGTAACTGGATAGTTTAATGTCAACTGGTGGCATTATGCATATTGAGAAACTCGTGTCCGACAGGAGTCAGTTCCTAATTGCCTCAATCAGTCACCCGTGACACGGCACTTGTCTGCTACTGATTATTGAGCTTGGACTAATAATTGGATAATTGACATCGTCTTCTCTCCTGATAGAAGTAATATAGTTGATTTAAAAAAAGTTTTATTTCAAAAACGGAGAAATATTTGCATATATATTTTGTGCGCTAATATTGATTTGTATGTATTTGATGAATGAATGAATGAATTGAATGAATGAATACGAATGAATGAATGAAGGAATGAATGAATGAATGAATGAATGAATGAAATTGATGAATGAATGAATTGAATGAATTCAAAGTGAATTCAAAAGTGAATTAAATTGAATTCAAAATTAATTTCAAATGAATTCAAAATTAATTGAAATGAATTGAATGAATTGATAAATGACAATCTTAAAGTTTGTATATGGAGCTCCATAGGTATGTATTAGCGAAAAAACTCTTATTTTGCGTATTTTCATATGGTATATAATGACAGTCGTCTCTTGCTTAATATTTTTTTGTACCCTGGAATATGAAAGTATTATGCATTACCATCTAATTTTGGCTTAAATGTCATTATTATTGAAAATTCATGACTCGGGTTTATTTGTACAAAAGGAGGTGGGTGGGTGTTTGGGGTGGGGACATGTGCAGAGTTGAAGGGGAGTGTCATAAGACAATGTATATGGTGTATTTGTATTTGAAAATAGGCTCTATTTGAGACATGGATGTAGATGGGATATTGGAATGTATTTAGTTATGGATGGGATAAATTCTATTTGCGATTAAGCAAATGGCTACTTTTCTAGAAATATGTGTGGCTCTGAAAAGAGCCGTTTTGGAGTTTTGAAACTCAGTCTTCCATCTCGGAGTCAGACATTTCCTCGGAGATGATCTCGACCTCCTCTCCAAACAGCTCTCGTCGAAGATCAGCGACGGCCTCGGCTTTGTGATGAGCGTAGTCATAGTACATGTTTCGGAGTCCTTCGATTACAGCCAGGCGCAGTCTGAGATTGTAGCGAAAGGAACGATGATTGGCTTGCTTGGCTTTTGTGTATCTAAACTGCATGTCGTCCATCTTGTGATTCAGTTGTAAGATCTGCTCGCAAGCTTTCTTGAACTTTCTCTCGTTATCCAACAAGGAAAACCTCTTACTCAGCAAAGTCTTGGCAGGACTTCTGGACAACTTAGCAGTTCTCATCTTTGTAGCACTTGGTTTGTAGGGTTGTAAAATGCGTTGTGATCAGTTGTAGCACTGGAAAGTGAATGCCAGATATTGAAAAGTTTCTCACTTTTATACAGTAACTGGATAGTTTAATGTCAACTGGTGGCATTATGCATATTGAGAAACTCGTGTCCGACAGGAGTCAGTTCCTAAGACAACACCCTGCTAATTGCCTCAATCAGTCACCCGTGACACGGCACTTGTCTGCTACTGATTATTGAGCTTGGACTAATAATTGGATAATTGACATCGTCTTCTCTCCTGATAGAAGTAATATAGTTGATTTAAAAAAAAGTTTTATTTTCAAAAACGGAGAAAATATTTGCATATATATTTTGTGCGCTAATATTGATGTATGATTTGAATGAATGAATGAATGAATGAATGAATGAATGAATGAATGAATGAATGAATGAATGAATGAATGAATGAATGAATGAATGAATGAATGAATGAATGAATGAATTTGAATGAATTCAAATGAATTTAAGTGAATTCAAAATTAATTTAAATTAATTCAAAATTCATTTGAATGAATTTGAATGAATTGATAAATGCAATCTTAAAGTTTGTATATGGAGCTCCATAGTATGTATTAGCGAAAAACTCTTTATTTGCGTATTTTCATATGTATATATGACGATCGTCTCTTGCTTAATATTTTTTTGTACCCTGGAATATGAAAGTATTATTCATTACCATCTTATTTTGGACTTAAATGTCATTATTATTGAAAATTCATGACTCGGGTTTATTTGTACAAAAGGAGGTGGGTGGGTGTTTGGGGTGGGGACATGTGCAGAGTTGAAGGGGAGTGTCATAAGACAATGTATATGGTGTATTTGTATTTGAAAATAGGCTCTATTTGAGACATGGATGTAGATGGGATATTGGAATGTATTTAGTTATGGATGGGATAAATTCTATTTGCGATTAAGCAAATGGCTACTTTTCTAGAAATATGTGTGGCTCTGAAAAGAGCCGTTTTGGAGTTTTGAAACTCAGTCTTCCATCTCGGAGTCAGACATTTCCTCGGAGATGATCTCGACCTCCTCTCCAAACAGCTCTCGTCGAAGATCAGCGACGGCCTCGGCTTTGTGATGAGCGTAGTCATAGTACATGTTTCGGAGTCCTTCGATTACAGCCAGGCGCAGTCTGAGATTGTAGCGAAAGGAACGATGATTGGCTTGCTTGGCTTTTGTGTATCTAAACTGCATGTCGTCCATCTTGTGATTCAGTTGTAAGATCTGCTCGCAAGCTTTCTTGAACTTTCTCTCGTTATCCAACAAGGAAAACCTCTTACTCAGCAAAGTCTTGGCAGGACTTCTGGACAACTTAGCAGTTCTCATCTTTGTAGCACTTGGTTTGTAGGGTTGTAAAATGCGTTGTGATCAGTTGTAGCACTGGAAAGTGAATGCCAGATATTGAAAAGTTTCTCACTTTTATACAGTAACTGGATAGTTTAATGTCAACTGGTGGCATTATGCATATTGAGAAACTCGTGTCCGACAGGAGTCAGTTCCTAAGACAACACCCTGCTAATTGCCTCAATCAGTCACCCGTGACACGGCACTTGTCTGCTACTGATTATTGAGCTTGGACTAATAATTGGATAATTGACATCGTCTTCTCTCCTGATAGAAGTAATATAGTTGATTAAAAAAAAGTTTTATTTCAAAAACGGAGAAAATATTTGCATATATATTTTGTGCGCTAATATTGATGTATGATTGAATGAATGAATGAATGAATGAATGAATGAATGAATGAATGAATGAATGAATGAATTTGAATGAATTTGAATGAATGAATGAATGAATGAATGAATGAATGAATGAATGAATGAATTGAATGAATTCAAATGAATTTAAGTGAATTCAAAATTAATTTAAATTAATTCAAAATTCATTTGAATGAATTTGAATGAATTGATAAATGCAATCTTAAAGTTTGTATATGGAGCTCCATAGTATGTATTAGCGAAAAACTCTTTATTTGCGTATTTTCATATGTATATATGACGATCGTCTCTTGCTTAATATTTTTTTGTACCCTGGAATATGAAAGTATTATTCATTACCATCTTATTTTGGCTTAAATGTCATTATTATTGAAAATTCATGACTCGGGTTTATTTGTACAAAAGGAGGTGGGTGGGTGTTTGGGGTGGGGACATGTGCAGAGTTGAAGGGGAGTGTCATAAGACAATGTATATGGTGTATTTGTATTTGAAAATAGGCTCTATTTGAGACATGGATGTAGATGGGATATTGGAATGTATTTAGTTATGGATGGGATAAATTCTATTTGCGATTAAGCAAATGGCTACTTTTCTAGAAATATGTGTGGCTCTGAAAAGAGCCGTTTTGGAGTTTTGAAACTCAGTCTTCCATCTCGGAGTCAGACATTTCCTCGGAGATGATCTCGACCTCCTCTCCAAACAGCTCTCGTCGAAGATCAGCGACGGCCTCGGCTTTGTGATGAGCGTAGTCATAGTACATGTTTCGGAGTCCTTCGATTACAGCCAGGCGCAGTCTGAGATTGTAGCGAAAGGAACGATGATTGGCTTGCTTGGCTTTTGTGTATCTAAACTGCATGTCGTCCATCTTGTGATTCAGTTGTAAGATCTGCTCGCAAGCTTTCTTGAACTTTCTCTCGTTATCCAACAAGGAAAACCTCTTACTCAGCAAAGTCTTGGCAGGACTTCTGGACAACTTAGCAGTTCTCATCTTTGTAGCACTTGGTTTGTAGGGTTGTAAAATGCGTTGTGATCAGTTGTAGCACTGGAAAGTGAATGCCAGATATTGAAAAGTTTCTCACTTTTATACAGTAACTGGATAGTTTAATGTCAACTGGTGGCATTATGCATATTGAGAAACTCGTGTCCGACAGGAGTCAGTTCCTAAGACAACACCCTGCTAATTGCCTCAATCAGTCACCCGTGACACGGCACTTGTCTGCTACTGATTATTGAGCTTGGACTAATAATTGGATAATTGACATCGTCTTCTCTCCTGATAGAAGTAATATAGTTGATTTAAAAAAAAGTTTTATTTTCAAAAACGGAGAAAATATTTGCATATATATTTTGTGCGCTAATATTGATGTATGATTTGAATGAATGAATGAATGAATGAATGAATGAATGAATGAATGAATGAATGAATGAATGAATGAATGAATGAATGAATGAATGAATGAATGAATGAATGAATGAATGAATGAATGAATGAATGAATTTGAATGAATTCAAATGAATTTAAGTGAATTCAAAATTAATTTAAATTAATTCAAAATTCATTTGAATGAATTTGAATGAATTGATAAATGCAATCTTAAAGTTTGTATATGGAGCTCCATAGTATGTATTAGCGAAAAACTCTTTATTTGCGTATTTTCATATGTATATATGACGATCGTCTCTTGCTTAATATTTTTTTGTACCCTGGAATATGAAAGTATTATTCATTACCATCTTATTTTGGCTTAAATGTCATTATTATTGAAAATTCATGACTCGGGTTTATTTGTACAAAAGGAGGTGGGTGGGTGTTTGGGGTGGGGACATGTGCAGAGTTGAAGGGGAGTGTCATAAGACAATGTATATGGTGTATTTGTATTTGAAAATAGGCTCTATTTGAGACATGGATGTAGATGGGATATTGGAATGTATTTAGTTATGGATGGGATAAATTCTATTTGCGATTAAGCAAATGGCTACTTTTCTAGAAATATGTGTGGCTCTGAAAAGAGCCGTTTTGGAGTTTTGAAACTCAGTCTTCCATCTCGGAGTCAGACATTTCCTCGGAGATGATCTCGACCTCCTCTCCAAACAGCTCTCGTCGAAGATCAGCGACGGCCTCGGCTTTGTGATGAGCGTAGTCATAGTACATGTTTCGGAGTCCTTCGATTACAGCCAGGCGCAGTCTGAGATTGTAGCGAAAGGAACGATGATTGGCTTGCTTGGCTTTTGTGTATCTAAACTGCATGTCGTCCATCTTGTGATTCAGTTGTAAGATCTGCTCGCAAGCTTTCTTGAACTTTCTCTCGTTATCCAACAAGGAAAACCTCTTACTCAGCAAAGTCTTGGCAGGACTTCTGGACAACTTAGCAGTTCTCATCTTTGTAGCACTTGGTTTGTAGGGTTGTAAAATGCGTTGTGATCAGTTGTAGCACTGGAAAGTGAATGCCAGATATTGAAAAGTTTCTCACTTTTATACAGTAACTGGATAGTTTAATGTCAACTGGTGGCATTATGCATATTGAGAAACTCGTGTCCGACAGGAGTCAGTTCCTAAGACAACACCCTGCTAATTGCCTCAATCAGTCACCCGTGACACGGCACTTGTCTGCTACTGATTATTGAGCTTGGACTAATAATTGGATAATTGACATCGTCTTCTCTCCTGATAGAAGTAATATAGTTGATTTAAAAAAAAGTTTTATTTTCAAAAACGGAGAAAATATTTGCATATATATTTTGTGCGCTAATATTGATGTATGATTTGAATGAATGAATGAATGAATGAATGAATGAATGAATGAATGAATGAATGAATGAATGAATGAATGAATGAATGAATGAATGAATGAATGAATGAATGAATGAATGAATGAATGAATGAATGAATGAATGAATTCAAATGAATTTAAGTGAATTCAAAATTAATTTAAATTAATTCAAAATTCATTTGAATGAATTTGAATGAATTGATAAATGCAATCTTAAAGTTTGTATATGGAGCTCCATAGTATGTATTAGCGAAAAACTCTTTATTTGCGTATTTTCATATGTATATATGACGATCGTCTCTTGCTTAATATTTTTTTGTACCCTGGAATATGAAAGTATTATTCATTACCATCTTATTTTGGCTTAAATGTCATTATTATTGAAAATTCATGACTCGGGTTTATTTGTACAAAAGGAGGTGGGTGGGTGTTTGGGGTGGGGACATGTGCAGAGTTGAAGGGGAGTGTCATAAGACAATGTATATGGTGTATTTGTATTTGAAAATAGGCTCTATTTGAGACATGGATGTAGATGGGATATTGGAATGTATTTAGTTATGGATGGGATAAATTCTATTTGCGATTAAGCAAATGGCTACTTTTCTAGAAATATGTGTGGCTCTGAAAAGAGCCGTTTTGGAGTTTTGAAACTCAGTCTTCCATCTCGGAGTCAGACATTTCCTCGGAGATGATCTCGACCTCCTCTCCAAACAGCTCTCGTCGAAGATCAGCGACGGCCTCGGCTTTGTGATGAGCGTAGTCATAGTACATGTTTCGGAGTCCTTCGATTACAGCCAGGCGCAGTCTGAGATTGTAGCGAAAGGAACGATGATTGGCTTGCTTGGCTTTTGTGTATCTAAACTGCATGTCGTCCATCTTGTGATTCAGTTGTAAGATCTGCTCGCAAGCTTTCTTGAACTTTCTCTCGTTATCCAACAAGGAAAACCTCTTACTCAGCAAAGTCTTGGCAGGACTTCTGGACAACTTAGCAGTTCTCATCTTTGTAGCACTTGGTTTGTAGGGTTGTAAAATGCGTTGTGATCAGTTGTAGCACTGGAAAGTGAATGCCAGATATTGAAAAGTTTCTCACTTTTATACAGTAACTGGATAGTTTAATGTCAACTGGTGGCATTATGCATATTGAGAAACTCGTGTCCGACAGGAGTCAGTTCCTAAGACAACACCCTGCTAATTGCCTCAATCAGTCACCCGTGACACGGCACTTGTCTGCTACTGATTATTGAGCTTGGACTAATAATTGGATAATTGACATCGTCTTCTCTCCTGATAGAAGTAATATAGTTGATTTAAAAAAAAGTTTTATTTTCAAAAACGGAGAAAATATTTGCATATATATTTTGTGCGCTAATATTGATGTATGATTTGAATGAATGAATGAATGAATGAATGAATGAATGAATGAATGAATGAATGAATGAATGAATGAATGAATGAATGAATGAATGAATGAATGAATGAATGAATGAATGAATGAATGAATTTGAATGAATTCAAATGAATTTAAGTGAATTCAAAATTAATTTAAATTAATTCAAAATTCATTTGAATGAATTTGAATGAATTGATAAATGCAATCTTAAAGTTTGTATATGGAGCTCCATAGTATGTATTAGCGAAAAACTCTTTATTTGCGTATTTTCATATGTATATATGACGATCGTCTCTTGCTTAATATTTTTTGTACCCTGGAATATGAAAGTATTATTCATTACCATCTTATTTTGGCTTAAATGTCATTATTATTGAAAATTCATGACTCGGGTTTATTTGTACAAAAGGAGGTGGGTGGGTGTTTGGGGTGGGGACATGTGCAGAGTTGAAGGGGAGTGTCATAAGACAATGTATATGGTGTATTTGTATTTGAAAATAGGCTCTATTTGAGACATGGATGTAGATGGGATATTGGAATGTATTTAGTTATGGATGGGATAAATTCTATTTGCGATTAAGCAAATGGCTACTTTTCTAGAAATATGTGTGGCTCTGAAAAGAGCCGTTTTGGAGTTTTGAAACTCAGTCTTCCATCTCGGAGTCAGACATTTCCTCGGAGATGATCTCGACCTCCTCTCCAAACAGCTCTCGTCGAAGATCAGCGACGGCCTCGGCTTTGTGATGAGCGTAGTCATAGTACATGTTTCGGAGTCCTTCGATTACAGCCAGGCGCAGTCTGAGATTGTAGCGAAAGGAACGATGATTGGCTTGCTTGGCTTTTGTGTATCTAAACTGCATGTCGTCCATCTTGTGATTCAGTTGTAAGATCTGCTCGCAAGCTTTCTTGAACTTTCTCTCGTTATCCAACAAGGAAAACCTCTTACTCAGCAAAGTCTTGGCAGGACTTCTGGACAACTTAGCAGTTCTCATCTTTGTAGCACTTGGTTTGTAGGGTTGTAAAATGCGTTGTGATCAGTTGTAGCACTGGAAAGTGAATGCCAGATATTGAAAAGTTTCTCACTTTTATACAGTAACTGGATAGTTTAATGTCAACTGGTGGCATTATGCATATTGAGAAACTCGTGTCCGACAGGAGTCAGTTCCTAAGACAACACCCTGCTAATTGCCTCAATCAGTCACCCGTGACACGGCACTTGTCTGCTACTGATTATTGAGCTTGGACTAATAATTGGATAATTGACATCGTCTTCTCTCCTGATAGAAGTAATATAGTTGATTTAAAAAAAAGTTTTATTTTCAAAAACGGAGAAAATATTTGCATATATATTTTGTGCGCTAATATTGATGTATGATTTGAATGATGAATGAATGAATGAATGAATGATAATGAATGAATGAATGAATGAATGAATGAATGATGAATGAATGAATGAATGAATGAATGAATGAATGAATGAATGAATGAATTAATGAATGAATGAATGAATGAATTGAATGAATTCAAATGAATTTAAGTGAATTCAAAATTAATTTAAATTAATTCAAAATTCATTTGAATGAATTGATAAATGCAATCTTAAAGTTTGTATATGGAGCTCCATAGTATGTATTAGCGAAAAACTCTTTATTTGCGTATTTTCATATGTATATATGACGATCGTCTCTTGCTTAATATTTTTTTGTACCCTGGAATATGAAAGTATTATTCATTACCATCTTATTTTGGCTTAAATGTCATTATTATTGAAAATTCATGACTCGGGTTTATTTGTACAAAAGGAGGTGGGTGGGTGTTTGGGGTGGGGACATGTGCAGAGTTGAAGGGGAGTGTCATAAGACAATGTATATGGTGTATTTGTATTTGAAAATAGGCTCTATTTGAGACATGGATGTAGATGGGATATTGGAATGTATTTAGTTATGGATGGGATAAATTCTATTTGCGATTAAGCAAATGGCTACTTTTCTAGAAATATGTGTGGCTCTGAAAAGAGCCGTTTTGGAGTTTTGAAACTCAGTCTTCCATCTCGGAGTCAGACATTTCCTCGGAGATGATCTCGACCTCCTCTCCAAACAGCTCTCGTCGAAGATCAGCGACGGCCTCGGCTTTGTGATGAGCGTAGTCATAGTACATGTTTCGGAGTCCTTCGATTACAGCCAGGCGCAGTCTGAGATTGTAGCGAAAGGAACGATGATTGGCTTGCTTGGCTTTTGTGTATCTAAACTGCATGTCGTCCATCTTGTGATTCAGTTGTAAGATCTGCTCGCAAGCTTTCTTGAACTTTCTCTCGTTATCCAACAAGGAAAACCTCTTACTCAGCAAAGTCTTGGCAGGACTTCTGGACAACTTAGCAGTTCTCATCTTTGTAGCACTTGGTTTGTAGGGTTGTAAAATGCGTTGTGATCAGTTGTAGCACTGGAAAGTGAATGCCAGATATTGAAAAGTTTCTCACTTTTATACAGTAACTGGATAGTTTAATGTCAACTGGTGGCATTATGCATATTGAGAAACTCGTGTCCGACAGGAGTCAGTTCCTAAGACAACACCCTGCTAATTGCCTCAATCAGTCACCCGTGACACGGCACTTGTCTGCTACTGATTATTGAGCTTGGACTAATAATTGGATAATTGACATCGTCTTCTCTCCTGATAGAAGTAATATAGTTGATTTAAAAAAAAGTTTTATTTTCAAAAACGGAGAAAATATTTGCATATATATTTTGTGCGCTAATATTGATGTATGATTTGAATGAATGAATGAATGAATGAATGAATGAATGAATGAATGAATGAATGAATGAATGAATGAATGAATGAATGAATGAATGAATGAATGAATGAATGAATGAATGAATTTGAATGAATTCAAATGAATTTAAGTGAATTCAAAATTAATTTAAATTAATTCAAAATTCATTTGAATGAATTTGAATGAATTGATAAATGCAATCTTAAAGTTTGTATATGGAGCTCCATAGTATGTATTAGCGAAAAACTCTTTATTTGCGTATTTTCATATGTATATATGACGATCGTCTCTTGCTTAATATTTTTTTGTACCCTGGAATATGAAAGTATTATTCATTACCATCTTATTTTGGCTTAAATGTCATTATTATTGAAAATTCATGACTCGGGTTTATTTGTACAAAAGGAGGTGGGTGGGTGTTTGGGGTGGGGACATGTGCAGAGTTGAAGGGGAGTGTCATAAGACAATGTATATGGTGTATTTGTATTTGAAAATAGGCTCTATTTGAGACATGGATGTAGATGGGATATTGGAATGTATTTAGTTATGGATGGGATAAATTCTATTTGCGATTAAGCAAATGGCTACTTTTCTAGAAATATGTGTGGCTCTGAAAAGAGCCGTTTTGGAGTTTTGAAACTCAGTCTTCCATCTCGGAGTCAGACATTTCCTCGGAGATGATCTCGACCTCCTCTCCAAACAGCTCTCGTCGAAGATCAGCGACGGCCTCGGCTTTGTGATGAGCGTAGTCATAGTACATGTTTCGGAGTCCTTCGATTACAGCCAGGCGCAGTCTGAGATTGTAGCGAAAGGAACGATGATTGGCTTGCTTGGCTTTTGTGTATCTAAACTGCATGTCGTCCATCTTGTGATTCAGTTGTAAGATCTGCTCGCAAGCTTTCTTGAACTTTCTCTCGTTATCCAACAAGGAAAACCTCTTACTCAGCAAAGTCTTGGCAGGACTTCTGGACAACTTAGCAGTTCTCATCTTTGTAGCACTTGGTTTGTAGGGTTGTAAAATGCGTTGTGATCAGTTGTAGCACTGGAAAGTGAATGCCAGATATTGAAAAGTTTCTCACTTTTATACAGTAACTGGATAGTTTAATGTCAACTGGTGGCATTATGCATATTGAGAAACTCGTGTCCGACAGGAGTCAGTTCCTAAGACAACACCCTGCTAATTGCCTCAATCAGTCACCCGTGACACGGCACTTGTCTGCTACTGATTATTGAGCTTGGACTAATAATTGGATAATTGACATCGTCTTCTCTCCTGATAGAAGTAATATAGTTGATTTAAAAAAAAGTTTTATTTTCAAAAACGGAGAAAATATTTGCATATATATTTTGTGCGCTAATATTGATGTATGATTTGAATGAATGAATGAATGAATGAATGAATGAATGAATGAATGAATGAATGAATGAATGAATGAATGAATGAATGAATGAATGAATGAATGAATGAATGAATGAATGAAATGAATGAATGAATGAATGAATGAATGAATGAATGAATGAATTAAATGAATTTAAGTGAATTCAAAATTAATTTAAATTAATTCAAAATTCATTTGAATGAATTTGAATGAATTGATAAATGCAATCTTAAAGTTTGTATATGGAGCTCCATAGTATGTATTAGCGAAAAACTGTTTATTTGCGTATTTTCATATGTATATATGACGATCGTCTCTTGCTTAATATTTTTTGTACCCTGGAATATGAAAGTACTATTCATTACCATCTTATTTTGGCTTAAATGTCATTATTATTGAAAATTCATGACTCGGGTTTATTTGTACAAAAGGAGGTGGGTGGGTGTTTGGGGTGGGGACATGTGCAGAGTTGAAGGGGAGTGTCATAAGACAATGTATATGGTGTATTTGTATTTGAAAATAGGCTCTATTTGAGACATGGATGTAGATGGGATATTGGAATGTATTTAGTTATGGATGGGATAAATTCTATTTGCGATTAAGCAAATGGCTACTTTTCTAGAAATATGTGTGGCTCTGAAAAGAGCCGTTTTGGAGTTTTGAAACTCAGTCTTCCATCTCGGAGTCAGACATTTCCTCGGAGATGATCTCGACCTCCTCTCCAAACAGCTCTCGTCGAAGATCAGCGACGGCCTCGGCTTTGTGATGAGCGTAGTCATAGTACATGTTTCGGAGTCCTTCGATTACAGCCAGGCGCAGTCTGAGATTGTAGCGAAAGGAACGATGATTGGCTTGCTTGGCTTTTGTGTATCTAAACTGCATGTCGTCCATCTTGTGATTCAGTTGTAAGATCTGCTCGCAAGCTTTCTTGAACTTTCTCTCGTTATCCAACAAGGAAAACCTCTTACTCAGCAAAGTCTTGGCAGGACTTCTGGACAACTTAGCAGTTCTCATCTTTGTAGCACTTGGTTTGTAGGGTTGTAAAATGCGTTGTGATCAGTTGTAGCACTGGAAAGTGAATGCCAGATATTGAAAAGTTTCTCACTTTTATACAGTAACTGGATAGTTTAATGTCAACTGGTGGCATTATGCATATTGAGAAACTCGTGTCCGACAGGAGTCAGTTCCTAAGACAACACCCTGCTAATTGCCTCAATCAGTCACCCGTGACACGGCACTTGTCTGCTACTGATTATTGAGCTTGGACTAATAATTGGATAATTGACATCGTCTTCTCTCCTGATAGAAGTAATATAGTTGATTTAAAAAAAAGTTTTATTTTCAAAAACGGAGAAAATATTTGCATATATATTTTGTGCGCTAATATTGATGTATGATTTGAATGAATGAATGAATGAATGAATGAATGAATGAATGAATGAATGAATGAATGAATGAATGAATGATGAATGAATGAATGAATGAATGAATGAATGAATGAATGAATTAGTGAATTAAAGTGATTCAAATGAATTAAATTAATGAATATGAATTAATGAATTTAAGTGAATTCAAAATTAATTTAAATTAATTCAAAATTCATTTGAATGAATTTGAATGAATTGATAAATGCAATCTTAAAGTTTGTATATGGAGCTCCATAGTATGTATTAGCGAAAAACTCTTTATTTGCGTATTTTCATATGTATATATGACGATCGTCTCTTGCTTAATATTTTTTTGTACCCTGGAATATGAAAGTATTATTCATTACCATCTTATTTTGGCTTAAATGTCATTATTATTGAAAATTCATGACTCGGGTTTATTTGTACAAAAGGAGGTGGGTGGGTGTTTGGGGTGGGGACATGTGCAGAGTTGAAGGGGAGTGTCATAAGACAATGTATATGGTGTATTTGTATTTGAAAATAGGCTCTATTTGAGACATGGATGTAGATGGGATATTGGAATGTATTTAGTTATGGATGGGATAAATTCTATTTGCGATTAAGCAAATGGCTACTTTTCTAGAAATATGTGTGGCTCTGAAAAGAGCCGTTTTGGAGTTTTGAAACTCAGTCTTCCATCTCGGAGTCAGACATTTCCTCGGAGATGATCTCGACCTCCTCTCCAAACAGCTCTCGTCGAAGATCAGCGACGGCCTCGGCTTTGTGATGAGCGTAGTCATAGTACATGTTTCGGAGTCCTTCGATTACAGCCAGGCGCAGTCTGAGATTGTAGCGAAAGGAACGATGATTGGCTTGCTTGGCTTTTGTGTATCTAAACTGCATGTCGTCCATCTTGTGATTCAGTTGTAAGATCTGCTCGCAAGCTTTCTTGAACTTTCTCTCGTTATCCAACAAGGAAAACCTCTTACTCAGCAAAGTCTTGGCAGGACTTCTGGACAACTTAGCAGTTCTCATCTTTGTAGCACTTGGTTTGTAGGGTTGTAAAATGCGTTGTGATCAGTTGTAGCACTGGAAAGTGAATGCCAGATATTGAAAAGTTTCTCACTTTTATACAGTAACTGGATAGTTTAATGTCAACTGGTGGCATTATGCATATTGAGAAACTCGTGTCCGACAGGAGTCAGTTCCTAAGACAACACCCTGCTAATTGCCTCAATCAGTCACCCGTGACACGGCACTTGTCTGCTACTGATTATTGAGCTTGGACTAATAATTGGATAATTGACATCGTCTTCTCTCCTGATAGAAGTAATATAGTTGATTTAAAAAAAAGTTTTATTTTCAAAAACGGAGAAAATATTTGCATATATATTTTGTGCGCTAATATTGATGTATGATTTGAATGAATGAATGAATGAATGAATGAATGAATGAATGAATGAATGAATGAATGAATGAATGAATGAATGAATGAATGAATGAATGAATGAATGAATGAATTTGAATGAATTTAAGTGAATTCAAAATTAATTTAAATTAATTCAAAATTCATTTGAATGAATTTGAATGAATTGATAAATGCAATCTTAAAGTTTGTATATGGAGCTCCATAGTATGTATTAGCGAAAAACTCTTTATTTGCGTATTTTCATATGTATATATGACGATCGTCTCTTGCTTAATATTTTTTGTACCCTGGAATATGAAAGTATTATTCATTACCATCTTATTTTGGCTTAAATGTCATTATTATTGAAAATTCATGACTCGGGTTTATTTGTACAAAAGGAGGTGGGTGGGTGTTTGGGGTGGGGACATGTGCAGAGTTGAAGGGGAGTGTCATAAGACAATGTATATGGTGTATTTGTATTTGAAAATAGGCTCTATTTGAGACATGGATGTAGATGGGATATTGGAATGTATTTAGTTATGGATGGGATAAATTCTATTTGCGATTAAGCAAATGGCTACTTTTCTAGAAATATGTGTGGCTCTGAAAAGAGCCGTTTTGGAGTTTTGAAACTCAGTCTTCCATCTCGGAGTCAGACATTTCCTCGGAGATGATCTCGACCTCCTCTCCAAACAGCTCTCGTCGAAGATCAGCGACGGCCTCGGCTTTGTGATGAGCGTAGTCATAGTACATGTTTCGGAGTCCTTCGATTACAGCCAGGCGCAGTCTGAGATTGTAGCGAAAGGAACGATGATTGGCTTGCTTGGCTTTTGTGTATCTAAACTGCATGTCGTCCATCTTGTGATTCAGTTGTAAGATCTGCTCGCAAGCTTTCTTGAACTTTCTCTCGTTATCCAACAAGGAAAACCTCTTACTCAGCAAAGTCTTGGCAGGACTTCTGGACAACTTAGCAGTTCTCATCTTTGTAGCACTTGGTTTGTAGGGTTGTAAAATGCGTTGTGATCAGTTGTAGCACTGGAAAGTGAATGCCAGATATTGAAAAGTTTCTCACTTTTATACAGTAACTGGATAGTTTAATGTCAACTGGTGGCATTATGCATATTGAGAAACTCGTGTCCGACAGGAGTCAGTTCCTAAGACAACACCCTGCTAATTGCCTCAATCAGTCACCCGTGACACGGCACTTGTCTGCTACTGATTATTGAGCTTGGACTAATAATTGGATAATTGACATCGTCTTCTCTCCTGATAGAAGTAATATAGTTGATTTAAAAAAAAGTTTTATTTTCAAAAACGGAGAAAATATTTGCATATATATTTTGTGCGCTAATATTGATGTATGAGTTGATGAATGAATGAATGAATGAATGAATGAAGAATGATGAATGAATGAATGAATGAATGAATGAAATGAATGAATGAATGAATGAATGAATGAATGAATGAATTAAATGAATAATAAAATAGAATTTGAGATGAATGAATGATGAATGAAGGAATGAATTTGAATGAATTTAAGTTGAATTCAATTAATTAATTTAAATTAATTCAAAATTCATTTGAATGAATTTGAAGGAATTGGATAAATGCAATCTTAAAGTTGTATATGGAGCTCCATAGTATGTATTAGCGAAAAACTCTTTATTTGCGTATTTTCATATGTATATATGACGATCGTCTCTTGCTTAATATTTTTTTGTACCCTGGAATATGAAAGTATTATTCATTACCATCTTATTTTGGCTTAAATGTCATTATTATTGAAAATTCATGACTCGGGTTTATTTGTACAAAAGGAGGTGGGTGGGTGTTTGGGGTGGGGACATGTGCAGAGTTGAAGGGGAGTGTCATAAGACAATGTATATGGTGTATTTGTATTTGAAAATAGGCTCTATTTGAGACACTGGATGTAGATGGGATATTGGAATGTATTTAGTTATGGATGGGATAAATTCTATTTGCGATTAAGCAAATGGCTACTTTTCTAGAAATATGTGTGGCTCTGAAAAGAGCCGTTTTGGAGTTTTGAAACTCAGTCTTCCATCTCGGAGTCAGACATTTCCTCGGAGATGATCTCGACCTCCTCTCCAAACAGCTCTCGTCGAAGATCAGCGACGGCCTCGGCTTTGTGATGAGCGTAGTCATAGTACATGTTTCGGAGTCCTTCGATTACAGCCAGGCGCAGTCTGAGATTGTAGCGAAAGGAACGATGATTGGCTTGCTTGGCTTTTGTGTATCTAAACTGCATGTCGTCCATCTTGTGATTCAGTTGTAAGATCTGCTCGCAAGCTTTCTTGAACTTTCTCTCGTTATCCAACAAGGAAAACCTCTTACTCAGCAAAGTCTTGGCAGGACTTCTGGACAACTTAGCAGTTCTCATCTTTGTAGCACTTGGTTTGTAGGGTTGTAAAATGCGTTGTGATCAGTTGTAGCACTGGAAAGTGAATGCCAGATATTGAAAAGTTTCTCACTTTTATACAGTAACTGGATAGTTTAATGTCAACTGGTGGCATTATGCATATTGAGAAACTCGTGTCCGACAGGAGTCAGTTCCTAAGACAACACCCTGCTAATTGCCTCAATCAGTCACCCGTGACACGGCACTTGTCTGCTACTGATTATTGAGCTTGGACTAATAATTGGATAATTGACATCGTCTTCTCTCCTGATAGAAGTAATATAGTTGATTTAAAAAAAAGTTTTATTTTCAAAAACGGAGAAAATATTTGCATATATATTTGTGCGCTAATATTGATGTATGATTTGAATGAATGAATGAATGATGAATGAATGATGAATGAATGATGATGAATGAATGAATGAATGAATGAATGAATGAATGAATGAATTGAATGAATGAATGAATATGAATGAATGAATGAATGAATTAATGAATGAATAATGAATGAATGAATGAATGAATTTGAATGAATGAATGAATTTGAATGAATTTAAGTGAATTCAAAATTAATTTAAATTAATTCAAAATTCATTTGAATGAATTTGAATGAATTGATAAATGCAATCTTAAAGTTTGTATATGGAGCTCCATAGTAATGTATTAGCGAAAAACTCTTTATTTGCGTATTTTCATATGTATATATGACGATCGTCTCTTGCTTAATATTTTTTGTACCCTGGAATATGAAAGTATTATTCATTACCATCTTATTTTGGCTTAAATGTCATTATTATTGAAAATTCATGACTCGGGTTTATTTGTACAAAAGGAGGTGGGTGGGTGTTTGGGGTGGGGACATGTGCAGAGTTGAAGGGGAGTGTCATAAGACAATGTATATGGTGTATTTGTATTTGAAAATAGGCTCTATTTGAGACACGGATGTAGATGGGATATTGGAATGTATTTAGTTATGGATGGGATAAATTCTATTTGCGATTAAGCAAATGGCTACTTTTCTAGAAATATGTGTGGCTCTGAAAAGAGCCGTTTTGGAGTTTTGAAACTCAGTCTTCCATCTCGGAGTCAGACATTTCCTCGGAGATGATCTCGACCTCCTCTCCAAACAGCTCTCGTCGAAGATCAGCGACGGCCTCGGCTTTGTGATGAGCGTAGTCATAGTACATGTTTCGGAGTCCTTCGATTACAGCCAGGCGCAGTCTGAGATTGTAGCGAAAGGAACGATGATTGGCTTGCTTGGCTTTTGTGTATCTAAACTGCATGTCGTCCATCTTGTGATTCAGTTGTAAGATCTGCTCGCAAGCTTTCTTGAACTTTCTCTCGTTATCCAACAAGGAAAACCTCTTACTCAGCAAAGTCTTGGCAGGACTTCTGGACAACTTAGCAGTTCTCATCTTTGTAGCACTTGGTTTGTAGGGTTGTAAAATGCGTTGTGATCAGTTGTAGCACTGGAAAGTGAATGCCAGATATTGAAAAGTTTCTCACTTTTATACAGTAACTGGATAGTTTAATGTCAACTGGTGGCATTATGCATATTGAGAAACTCGTGTCCGACAGGAGTCAGTTCCTAAGACAACACCCTGCTAATTGCCTCAATCAGTCACCCGTGACACGGCACTTGTCTGCTACTGATTATTGAGCTTGGACTAATAATTGGATAATTGACATCGTCTTCTCTCCTGATAGAAGTAATATAGTTGATTTAAAAAAAAGTTTTATTTTCAAAAACGGAGAAAATATTTGCATATATATTTGTGCGCTAATATTGATGTATGATTTGAATGAATGAATGAATGAAT
Source organism: Pinctada imbricata (assembly GCA_033119305.1). Classification (NCBI taxonomy): domain Eukaryota; kingdom Metazoa; phylum Mollusca; class Bivalvia; order Pterioida; family Pteriidae; genus Pinctada; species Pinctada imbricata. The sequence goes on from VSWD01000010.1 coordinate 44,413,168, forward strand.
GAATGAATGAATGAATGAATGAATGAATGAATGAATGAATGAATGAATGAATGAATGAATGAATGAATGAATGAATGAATGAATGAATGAATGAATGAATGAATGAATTTGAATGAATTTAAGTGAATTCAAAATTAATTTAAATTAATTCAAAATTCATTTGAATGAATTTGAATGAATTGATAAATGCAATCTTAAAGTTTGTATATGGAGCTCCATAGTATGTATTAGCGAAAAACTCTTTATTTGCGTATTTTCATATGTATATATGACGATCGTCTCTTGCTTAATATTTTTTGTACCCTGGAATATGAAAGTATTATTCATTACCATCTTATTTTGGCTTAATGTCATTATTATTGAAAATTCATGACTCGGGTTTATTTGTACAAAAGGAGGTGGGTGGGTGTTTGGGGTGGGGACATGTGCAGAGTTGAAGGGGAGTGTCATAAGACAATGTATATGGTGTATTTGTATTTGAAAATAGGCTCTATTTGAGACACGGATGTAGATGGGATATTGGAATGTATTTAGTTATGGATGGGATAAATTCTATTTGCGATTAAGCAAATGGCTACTTTTCTAGAAATATGTGTGGCTCTGAAAAGAGCCGTTTTGGAGTTTTGAAACTCAGTCTTCCATCTCGGAGTCAGACATTTCCTCGGAGATGATCTCGACCTCCTCTCCAAACAGCTCTCGTCGAAGATCAGCGACGGCCTCGGCTTTGTGATGAGCGTAGTCATAGTACATGTTTCGGAGTCCTTCGATTACAGCCAGGCGCAGTCTGAGATTGTAGCGAAAGGAACGATGATTGGCTTGCTTGGCTTTTGTGTATCTAAACTGCATGTCGTCCATCTTGTGATTCAGTTGTAAGATCTGCTCGCAAGCTTTCTTGAACTTTCTCTCGTTATCCAACAAGGAAAACCTCTTACTCAGCAAAGTCTTGGCAGGACTTCTGGACAACTTAGCAGTTCTCATCTTTGTAGCACTTGGTTTGTAGGGTTGTAAAATGCGTTGTGATCAGTTGTAGCACTGGAAAGTGAATGCCAGATATTGAAAAGTTTCTCACTTTATACAGTAACTGGATAGTTTAATGTCAACTGGTGGCATTATGCATATTGAGAAACTCGTGTCCGACAGGAGTCAGTTCCTAAGACAACACCCTGCTAATTGCCTCAATCAGTCACCCGTGACACGGCACTTGTCTGCTACTGATTATTGAGCTTGGACTAATAATTGGATAATTGACATCGTCTTCTCTCCTGATAGAAGTAATATAGTTGATTTAAAAAAAAGTTTTATTTTCAAAAACGGAGAAAATATTTGCATATATATTTTGTGCGCTAATATTGATGTATGAATGAATGAATGAATGAATGAATGAATGAATGAATGAATGAATGAATGAATGAATGAATGAATGAATGAATGAATGAATGAATGAATGAATGAATGAATGAATGAATGAATGAATGAATGAATTTGAATGAATGAATGAATGAATGAATGAATGAATGAATGAATGAATGAATGAATGAATGAATGAATGAATGAATTTAAGTGAATTCAAAATTAATTTAAATTAATTCAAAATTCATTTGAATGAATTTGAATGAATTGATAAATGCAATCTTAAAGTTTGTATATGGAGCTCCATAGTATGTATTAGCGAAAAACTCTTTATTTGCGTATTTTCATATGTATATATGACGATCGTCTCTTGCTTAATATTTTTTTGTACCCTGGAATATGAAAGTATTATTCATTACCATCTTATTTTGGCTTAAATGTCATTATTATTGAAAATTCATGACTCGGGTTTATTTGTACAAAAGGAGGTGGGTGGGTGTTTGGGGTGGGGACATGTGCAGAGTTGAAGGGGAGTGTCATAAGACAATGTATATGGTGTATTTGTATTTGAAAATAGGCTCTATTTGAGACATGGATGTAGATGGGATATTGGAATGTATTTAGTTATGGATGGGATAAATTCTATTTGCGATTAAGCAAATGGCTACTTTTCTAGAAATATGTGTGGCTCTGAAAAGAGCCGTTTTGGAGTTTTGAAACTCAGTCTTCCATCTCGGAGTCAGACATTTCCTCGGAGATGATCTCGACCTCCTCTCCAAACAGCTCTCGTCGAAGATCAGCGACGGCCTCGGCTTTGTGATGAGCGTAGTCATAGTACATGTTTCGGAGTCCTTCGATTACAGCCAGGCGCAGTCTGAGATTGTAGCGAAAGGAACGATGATTGGCTTGCTTGGCTTTTGTGTATCTAAACTGCATGTCGTCCATCTTGTGATTCAGTTGTAAGATCTGCTCGCAAGCTTTCTTGAACTTTCTCTCGTTATCCAACAAGGAAAACCTCTTACTCAGCAAAGTCTTGGCAGGACTTCTGGACAACTTAGCAGTTCTCATCTTTGTAGCACTTGGTTTGTAGGGTTGTAAAATGCGTTGTGATCAGTTGTAGCACTGGAAAGTGAATGCCAGATATTGAAAAGTTTCTCACTTTTATACAGTAACTGGATAGTTTAATGTCAACTGGTGGCATTATGCATATTGAGAAACTCGTGTCCGACAGGAGTCAGTTCCTAAGACAACACCCTGCTAATTGCCTCAATCAGTCACCCGTGACACGGCACTTGTCTGCTACTGATTATTGAGCTTGGACTAATAATTGGATAATTGACATCGTCTTCTCTCCTGATAGAAGTAATATAGTTGATTTAAAAAAAAGTTTTATTTTCAAAAACGGAGAAAATATTTGCATATATATTTTGTGCGCTAATATTGATGTATGATTTGAATGAATGAATGAATGAATGAATGAATGAATGAATGAATGAATGAATGAATGAATGAATGAATGAATGGAATGAATGAATGAATGAATGAATGAATGAATGAATGAATGAATGAATGAATGAATGAATGAATGAATGAATGAATGAATGAATGAATGAATGAATGAATGAATGAATGAATGAATGAATGAATGAATGAATGAATTTGAATGAATTTAAGTGAATTCAAAATTAATTTAAATTAATTCAAAATTCATTTGAATGAATTTGAATGAATTGATAAATGCAATCTTAAAGTTTGTATATGGAGCTCCATAGTATGTATTAGCGAAAAACTCTTTATTTGCGTATTTTCATATGTATATATGACGATCGTCTCTTGCTTAATATTTTTTTGTACCCTGGAATATGAAAGTATTATTCATTACCATCTTATTTTGGCTTAAATGTCATTATTATTGAAAATTCATGACTCGGGTTTATTTGTACAAAAGGAGGTGGGTGGGTGTTTGGGGTGGGGACATGTGCAGAGTTGAAGGGGAGTGTCATAAGACAATGTATATGGTGTATTTGTATTTGAAAATAGGCTCTATTTGAGACATGGATGTAGATGGGATATTGGAATGTATTTAGTTATGGATGGGATAAATTCTATTTGCGATTAAGCAAATGGCTACTTTTCTAGAAATATGTGTGGCTCTGAAAAGAGCCGTTTTGGAGTTTTGAAACTCAGTCTTCCATCTCGGAGTCAGACATTTCCTCGGAGATGATCTCGACCTCCTCTCCAAACAGCTCTCGTCGAAGATCAGCGACGGCCTCGGCTTTGTGATGAGCGTAGTCATAGTACATGTTTCGGAGTCCTTCGATTACAGCCAGGCGCAGTCTGAGATTGTAGCGAAAGGAACGATGATTGGCTTGCTTGGCTTTTGTGTATCTAAACTGCATGTCGTCCATCTTGTGATTCAGTTGTAAGATCTGCTCGCAAGCTTTCTTGAACTTTCTCTCGTTATCCAACAAGGAAAACCTCTTACTCAGCAAAGTCTTGGCAGGACTTCTGGACAACTTAGCAGTTCTCATCTTTGTAGCACTTGGTTTGTAGGGTTGTAAAATGCGTTGTGATCAGTTGTAGCACTGGAAAGTGAATGCCAGATATTGAAAAGTTTCTCACTTTTATACAGTAACTGGATAGTTTAATGTCAACTGGTGGCATTATGCATATTGAGAAACTCGTGTCCGACAGGAGTCAGTTCCTAAGACAACACCCTGCTAATTGCCTCAATCAGTCACCCGTGACACGGCACTTGTCTGCTACTGATTATTGAGCTTGGACTAATAATTGGATAATTGACATCGTCTTCTCTCCTGATAGAAGTAATATAGTTGATTTAAAAAAAAGTTTTATTTTCAAAAACGGAGAAAATATTTGCATATATATTTTGTGCGCTAATATTGATGTATGATTTGAATGAATGAATGAATGAATGAATGAATGAATGAATGAATGAATGAATGAATGAATGAATGAATGAATGAATGAATGAATGAATGAATGAATGAATGAATGAATGAATGAATGAATGAATTTGAATGAATTCAATGAATTTAAGTGAATTCAAAATTAATTTAAATTAATTCAAAATTCATTTGAATGAATTTGAATGAATTGATAAATGCAATCTTAAAGTTTGTATATGGAGCTCCATAGTATGTATTAGCGAAAAACTCTTTATTTGCGTATTTTCATATGTATATATGACGATCGTCTCTTGCTTAATATTTTTTTGTACCCTGGAATATGAAAGTATTATTCATTACCATCTTATTTTGGCTTAAATGTCATTATTATTGAAAATTCATGACTCGGGTTTATTTGTACAAAAGGAGGTGGGTGGGTGTTTGGGGTGGGGACATGTGCAGAGTTGAAGGGGAGTGTCATAAGACAATGTATATGGTGTATTTGTATTTGAAAATAGGCTCTATTTGAGACATGGATGTAGATGGGATATTGGAATGTATTTAGTTATGGATGGGATAAATTCTATTTGCGATTAAGCAAATGGCTACTTTTCTAGAAATATGTGTGGCTCTGAAAAGAGCCGTTTTGGAGTTTTGAAACTCAGTCTTCCATCTCGGAGTCAGACATTTCCTCGGAGATGATCTCGACCTCCTCTCCAAACAGCTCTCGTCGAAGATCAGCGACGGCCTCGGCTTTGTGATGAGCGTAGTCATAGTACATGTTTCGGAGTCCTTCGATTACAGCCAGGCGCAGTCTGAGATTGTAGCGAAAGGAACGATGATTGGCTTGCTTGGCTTTTGTGTATCTAAACTGCATGTCGTCCATCTTGTGATTCAGTTGTAAGATCTGCTCGCAAGCTTTCTTGAACTTTCTCTCGTTATCCAACAAGGAAAACCTCTTACTCAGCAAAGTCTTGGCAGGACTTCTGGACAACTTAGCAGTTCTCATCTTTGTAGCACTTGGTTTGTAGGGTTGTAAAATGCGTTGTGATCAGTTGTAGCACTGGAAAGTGAATGCCAGATATTGAAAAGTTTCTCACTTTTATACAGTAACTGGATAGTTTAATGTCAACTGGTGGCATTATGCATATTGAGAAACTCGTGTCCGACAGGAGTCAGTTCCTAAGACAACACCCTGCTAATTGCCTCAATCAGTCACCCGTGACACGGCACTTGTCTGCTACTGATTATTGAGCTTGGACTAATAATTGGATAATTGACATCGTCTTCTCTCCTGATAGAAGTAATATAGTTGATTTAAAAAAAAGTTTTATTTTCAAAAACGGAGAAAATATTTGCATATATATTTTGTGCGCTAATATTGATGTATGATTTGAATGAATGAATGAATGAATGAATGAATGAATGAATGAATGAATGAATGAATGAATGAATGAATGAATGAATGAATGAATGAATGAATGAATGAATGAATGAATGAATGAATGAATGAATGAATGAATGAATGAATTGAATGAATTGAATGAATTTAAGTGAATTCAAAATTAATTTAAATTAATTCAAAATTCATTTGAATGAATTTGAATGAATTGATAAATGCAATCTTAAAGTTTGTATATGGAGCTCCATAGTATGTATTAGCGAAAAACTCTTTATTTGCGTATTTTCATATGTATATATGACGATCGTCTCTTGCTTAATATTTTTTTGTACCCTGGAATATGAAAGTATTATTCATTACCATCTTATTTTGGCTTAAATGTCATTATTATTGAAAATTCATGACTCGGGTTTATTTGTACAAAAGGAGGTGGGTGGGTGTTTGGGGTGGGGACATGTGCAGAGTTGAAGGGGAGTGTCATAAGACAATGTATATGGTGTATTTGTATTTGAAAATAGGCTCTATTTGAGACACGGATGTAGATGGGATATTGGAATGTATTTAGTTATGGATGGGATAAATTCTATTTGCGATTAAGCAAATGGCTACTTTTCTAGAAATATGTGTGGCTCTGAAAAGAGCCGTTTTGGAGTTTTGAAACTCAGTCTTCCATCTCGGAGTCAGACATTTCCTCGGAGATGATCTCGACCTCCTCTCCAAACAGCTCTCGTCGAAGATCAGCGACGGCCTCGGCTTTGTGATGAGCGTAGTCATAGTACATGTTTCGGAGTCCTTCGATTACAGCCAGGCGCAGTCTGAGATTGTAGCGAAAGGAACGATGATTGGCTTGCTTGGCTTTTGTGTATCTAAACTGCATGTCGTCCATCTTGTGATTCAGTTGTAAGATCTGCTCGCAAGCTTTCTTGAACTTTCTCTCGTTATCCAACAAGGAAAACCTCTTACTCAGCAAAGTCTTGGCAGGACTTCTGGACAACTTAGCAGTTCTCATCTTTGTAGCACTTGGTTTGTAGGGTTGTAAAATGCGTTGTGATCAGTTGTAGCACTGGAAAGTGAATGCCAGATATTGAAAAGTTTCTCACTTTTATACAGTAACTGGATAGTTTAATGTCAACTGGTGGCATTATGCATATTGAGAAACTCGTGTCCGACAGGAGTCAGTTCCTAAGACAACACCCTGCTAATTGCCTCAATCAGTCACCCGTGACACGGCACTTGTCTGCTACTGATTATTGAGCTTGGACTAATAATTGGATAATTGACATCGTCTTCTCTCCTGATAGAAGTAATATAGTTGATTTAAAAAAAAGTTTTATTTTCAAAAACGGAGAAAATATTTGCATATATATTTTGTGCGCTAATATTGATGTATGATTTGAATGAATGAATGAATGAATGAATGAATGAATGAATGAATGAATGAATGAATGAATGAATGAATGAATGAATGAATGAATGAATGAATGAATGAATGAATGAATTGAATGAATGAATGAATGAATGAATGAATGAATTCAAATGAATTTAAGTGAATTCAAAATTAATTTAAATTAATTCAAAATTCATTTGAATGAATTTGAATGAATTGATAAATGCAATCTTAAAGTTTGTATATGGAGCTCCATAGTATGTATTAGCGAAAAACTCTTTATTTGCGTATTTTCATATGTATATATGACGATCGTCTCTTGCTTAATATTTTTTTGTACCCTGGAATATGAAAGTATTATTCATTACCATCTTATTTTGGCTTAAATGTCATTATTATTGAAAATTCATGACTCGGGTTTATTTGTACAAAAGGAGGTGGGTGGGTGTTTGGGGTGGGGACATGTGCAGAGTTGAAGGGGAGTGTCATAAGACAATGTATATGGTGTATTTGTATTTGAAAATAGGCTCTATTTGAGACACGGATGTAGATGGGATATTGGAATGTATTTAGTTATGGATGGGATAAATTCTATTTGCGATTAAGCAAATGGCTACTTTTCTAGAAATATGTGTGGCTCTGAAAAGAGCCGTTTTGGAGTTTTGAAACTCAGTCTTCCATCTCGGAGTCAGACATTTCCTCGGAGATGATCTCGACCTCCTCTCCAAACAGCTCTCGTCGAAGATCAGCGACGGCCTCGGCTTTGTGATGAGCGTAGTCATAGTACATGTTTCGGAGTCCTTCGATTACAGCCAGGCGCAGTCTGAGATTGTAGCGAAAGGAACGATGATTGGCTTGCTTGGCTTTTGTGTATCTAAACTGCATGTCGTCCATCTTGTGATTCAGTTGTAAGATCTGCTCGCAAGCTTTCTTGAACTTTCTCTCGTTATCCAACAAGGAAAACCTCTTACTCAGCAAAGTCTTGGCAGGACTTCTGGACAACTTAGCAGTTCTCATCTTTGTAGCACTTGGTTTGTAGGGTTGTAAAATGCGTTGTGATCAGTTGTAGCACTGGAAAGTGAATGCCAGATATTGAAAAGTTTCTCACTTTTATACAGTAACTGGATAGTTTAATGTCAACTGGTGGCATTATGCATATTGAGAAACTCGTGTCCGACAGGAGTCAGTTCCTAAGACAACACCCTGCTAATTGCCTCAATCAGTCACCCGTGACACGGCACTTGTCTGCTACTGATTATTGAGCTTGGACTAATAATTGGATAATTGACATCGTCTTCTCTCCTGATAGAAGTAATATAGTTGATTTAAAAAAAAGTTTTATTTTCAAAAACGGAGAAAATATTTGCATATATATTTTGTGCGCTAATATTGATGTATGATTTGAATGAATGAATGAATGAATGAATGAATGAATGAATGAATGAATGAATGAATGATGAATGAATGAATGAATGAATGAATGAATGAATGAATGAATGAATGAATGAATGAATGAATGAATGAATGAATGAATTCAAATGAATGAATGAATGAATGAATGAATGAATGAATGAATGAATGAATGAATGAATGAATTTGAATGAATTTAAGTGAATTCAAAATTAATTTAAATTAATTCAAAATTCATTTGAATGAATTTGAATGAATTGATAAATGCAATCTTAAAGTTTGTATATGGAGCTCCATAGTATGTATTAGCGAAAAACTCTTTATTTGCGTATTTTCATATGTATATATGACGATCGTCTCTTGCTTAATATTTTTTTGTACCCTGGAATATGAAAGTATTATTCATTACCATCTTATTTTGGCTTAAATGTCATTATTATTGAAAATTCATGACTCGGGTTTATTTGTACAAAAGGAGGTGGGTGGGTGTTTGGGGTGGGGACATGTGCAGAGTTGAAGGGGAGTGTCATAAGACAATGTATATGGTGTATTTGTATTTGAAAATAGGCTCTATTTGAGACACGGATGTAGATGGGATATTGGAATGTATTTAGTTATGGATGGGATAAATTCTATTTGCGATTAAGCAAATGGCTACTTTTCTAGAAATATGTGTGGCTCTGAAAAGAGCCGTTTTGGAGTTTTGAAACTCAGTCTTCCATCTCGGAGTCAGACATTTCCTCGGAGATGATCTCGACCTCCTCTCCAAACAGCTCTCGTCGAAGATCAGCGACGGCCTCGGCTTTGTGATGAGCGTAGTCATAGTACATGTTTCGGAGTCCTTCGATTACAGCCAGGCGCAGTCTGAGATTGTAGCGAAAGGAACGATGATTGGCTTGCTTGGCTTTTGTGTATCTAAACTGCATGTCGTCCATCTTGTGATTCAGTTGTAAGATCTGCTCGCAAGCTTTCTTGAACTTTCTCTCGTTATCCAACAAGGAAAACCTCTTACTCAGCAAAGTCTTGGCAGGACTTCTGGACAACTTAGCAGTTCTCATCTTTGTAGCACTTGGTTTGTAGGGTTGTAAAATGCGTTGTGATCAGTTGTAGCACTGGAAAGTGAATGCCAGATATTGAAAAGTTTCTCACTTTTATACAGTAACTGGATAGTTTAATGTCAACTGGTGGCATTATGCATATTGAGAAACTCGTGTCCGACAGGAGTCAGTTCCTAAGACAACACCCTGCTAATTGCCTCAATCAGTCACCCGTGACACGGCACTTGTCTGCTACTGATTATTGAGCTTGGACTAATAATTGGATAATTGACATCGTCTTCTCTCCTGATAGAAGTAATATAGTTGATTTAAAAAAAAGTTTTATTTTCAAAAACGGAGAAAATATTTGCATATATATTTTGTGCGCTAATATTGATGTATGATTTGAATGAATGAATGAATGAATGAATGAATGAATGAATGAATGAATGAATGAATGAATGAATGAATGAATGAATGAATGAATGAATGAATGAATGAATTAATGAATGAATGAATGAATGAATGAATGAATGAATGAATGAATGAATGAATGAATGAATGAATGAATGAATGAATGAATTTGAATGAATTTAAGTGAATTCAAAATTAATTTAAATTAATTCAAAATTCATTTGAATGAATTTGAATGAATTGATAAATGCAATCTTAAAGTTTGTATATGGAGCTCCATAGTATGTATTAGCGAAAAACTCTTTATTTGCGTATTTTCATATGTATATATGACGATCGTCTCTTGCTTAATATTTTTTTGTACCCTGGAATATGAAAGTATTATTCATTACCATCTTATTTTGGCTTAAATGTCATTATTATTGAAAATTCATGACTCGGGTTTATTTGTACAAAAGGAGGTGGGTGGGTGTTTGGGGTGGGGACATGTGCAGAGTTGAAGGGGAGTGTCATAAGACAATGTATATGGTGTATTTGTATTTGAAAATAGGCTCTATTTGAGACACGGATGTAGATGGGATATTGGAATGTATTTAGTTATGGATGGGATAAATTCTATTTGCGATTAAGCAAATGGCTACTTTTCTAGAAATATGTGTGGCTCTGAAAAGAGCCGTTTTGGAGTTTTGAAACTCAGTCTTCCATCTCGGAGTCAGACATTTCCTCGGAGATGATCTCGACCTCCTCTCCAAACAGCTCTCGTCGAAGATCAGCGACGGCCTCGGCTTTGTGATGAGCGTAGTCATAGTACATGTTTCGGAGTCCTTCGATTACAGCCAGGCGCAGTCTGAGATTGTAGCGAAAGGAACGATGATTGGCTTGCTTGGCTTTTGTGTATCTAAACTGCATGTCGTCCATCTTGTGATTCAGTTGTAAGATCTGCTCGCAAGCTTTCTTGAACTTTCTCTCGTTATCCAACAAGGAAAACCTCTTACTCAGCAAAGTCTTGGCAGGACTTCTGGACAACTTAGCAGTTCTCATCTTTGTAGCACTTGGTTTGTAGGGTTGTAAAATGCGTTGTGATCAGTTGTAGCACTGGAAAGTGAATGCCAGATATTGAAAAGTTTCTCACTTTTATACAGTAACTGGATAGTTTAATGTCAACTGGTGGCATTATGCATATTGAGAAACTCGTGTCCGACAGGAGTCAGTTCCTAAGACAACACCCTGCTAATTGCCTCAATCAGTCACCCGTGACACGGCACTTGTCTGCTACTGATTATTGAGCTTGGACTAATAATTGGATAATTGACATCGTCTTCTCTCCTGATAGAAGTAATATAGTTGATTTAAAAAAAAGTTTTATTTTCAAAAACGGAGAAAATATTTGCATATATATTTTGTGCGCTAATATTGATGTATGATTTGAATGAATGAATGAATGAATGAATGAATGAATGAATGAATGAATGAATGAATGAATGAATGAATGAATTGAATGAATGAATGAATGAATGAATGAATGAATGAATGAATGAATGAATGAATGAATGAATTCAAATGAATGAATGAATGAATGAATGAATGAATGAATGAATGAATGAATGAATGAATTTGAATGAATTTAAGTGAATTCAAAATTAATTTAAATTAATTCAAAATTCATTTGAATGAATTTGAATGAATTGATAAATGCAATCTTAAAGTTTGTATATGGAGCTCCATAGTATGTATTAGCGAAAAACTCTTTATTTGCGTATTTTCATATGTATATATGACGATCGTCTCTTGCTTAATATTTTTTTGTACCCTGGAATATGAAAGTATTATTCATTACCATCTTATTTTGGCTTAAATGTCATTATTATTGAAAATTCATGACTCGGGTTTATTTGTACAAAAGGAGGTGGGTGGGTGTTTGGGGTGGGGACATGTGCAGAGTTGAAGGGGAGTGTCATAAGACAATGTATATGGTGTATTTGTATTTGAAAATAGGCTCTATTTGAGACACGGATGTAGATGGGATATTGGAATGTATTTAGTTATGGATGGGATAAATTCTATTTGCGATTAAGCAAATGGCTACTTTTCTAGAAATATGTGTGGCTCTGAAAAGAGCCGTTTTGGAGTTTTGAAACTCAGTCTTCCATCTCGGAGTCAGACATTTCCTCGGAGATGATCTCGACCTCCTCTCCAAACAGCTCTCGTCGAAGATCAGCGACGGCCTCGGCTTTGTGATGAGCGTAGTCATAGTACATGTTTCGGAGTCCTTCGATTACAGCCAGGCGCAGTCTGAGATTGTAGCGAAAGGAACGATGATTGGCTTGCTTGGCTTTTGTGTATCTAAACTGCATGTCGTCCATCTTGTGATTCAGTTGTAAGATCTGCTCGCAAGCTTTCTTGAACTTTCTCTCGTTATCCAACAAGGAAAACCTCTTACTCAGCAAAGTCTTGGCAGGACTTCTGGACAACTTAGCAGTTCTCATCTTTGTAGCACTTGGTTTGTAGGGTTGTAAAATGCGTTGTGATCAGTTGTAGCACTGGAAAGTGAATGCCAGATATTGAAAAGTTTCTCACTTTTATACAGTAACTGGATAGTTTAATGTCAACTGGTGGCATTATGCATATTGAGAAACTCGTGTCCGACAGGAGTCAGTTCCTAAGACAACACCCTGCTAATTGCCTCAATCAGTCACCCGTGACACGGCACTTGTCTGCTACTGATTATTGAGCTTGGACTAATAATTGGATAATTGACATCGTCTTCTCTCCTGATAGAAGTAATATAGTTGATTTAAAAAAAAGTTTTATTTTCAAAAACGGAGAAAATATTTGCATATATATTTTGTGCGCTAATATTGATGTATGATTTGAATGAATGAATGAATGAATGAATGAATGAATGAATGAATGAATGAATGAATGAATGAATGAATGAATTTGAATGAATGAATGAATGAATGAATTTGAATGAATGAATGAATGAATGAATGAATGAATTCAAATGAATGAATGAATGAATGAATGAATGAATGAATGAATGAATGAATGAATGAATTTGAATGAATTTAAGTGAATTCAAAATTAATTTAAATTAATTCAAAATTCATTTGAATGAATTTGAATGAATTGATAAATGCAATCTTAAAGTTTGTATATGGAGCTCCATAGTATGTATTAGCGAAAAACTCTTTATTTGCGTATTTTCATATGTATATATGACGATCGTCTCTTGCTTAATATTTTTTTGTACCCTGGAATATGAAAGTATTATTCATTACCATCTTATTTTGGCTTAAATGTCATTATTATTGAAAATTCATGACTCGGGTTTATTTGTACAAAAGGAGGTGGGTGGGTGTTTGGGGTGGGGACATGTGCAGAGTTGAAGGGGAGTGTCATAAGACAATGTATATGGTGTATTTGTATTTGAAATAGGCTCTATTTGAGACACGGATGTAGATGGGATATTGGAATGTATTTAGTTATGGATGGGATAAATTCTATTTGCGATTAAGCAAATGGCTACTTTTCTAGAAATATGTGTGGCTCTGAAAAGAGCCGTTTTGGAGTTTTGAAACTCAGTCTTCCATCTCGGAGTCAGACATTTCCTCGGAGATGATCTCGACCTCCTCTCCAAACAGCTCTCGTCGAAGATCAGCGACGGCCTCGGCTTTGTGATGAGCGTAGTCATAGTACATGTTTCGGAGTCCTTCGATTACAGCCAGGCGCAGTCTGAGATTGTAGCGAAAGGAACGATGATTGGCTTGCTTGGCTTTTGTGTATCTAAACTGCATGTCGTCCATCTTGTGATTCAGTTGTAAGATCTGCTCGCAAGCTTTCTTGAACTTTCTCTCGTTATCCAACAAGGAAAACCTCTTACTCAGCAAAGTCTTGGCAGGACTTCTGGACAACTTAGCAGTTCTCATCTTTGTAGCACTTGGTTTGTAGGGTTGTAAAATGCGTTGTGATCAGTTGTAGCACTGGAAAGTGAATGCCAGATATTGAAAGTTTCTCACTTTATACAGTAACTGGATAGTTTAATGTCAACTGGTGGCATTATGCATATTGAGAAACTCGTGTCCGACAGGAGTCAGTTCCTAAGACAACACCCTGCTAATTGCCTCAATCAGTCACCCGTGACACGGCACTTGTCTGCTACTGATTATTGAGCTTGGACTAATAATTGGATAATTGACATCGTCTTCTCTCCTGATAGAAGTAATATAGTTGATTTAAAAAAAGTTTTATTTTCAAAAACGGAGAAAATATTTGCATATATATTTTGTGCGCTAATATTGATGTATGATTTGAATGAATGAATGAATGAATGAATGAATGAATGAATGAATGAAGAATGAATGAATGAATGAATGAATGAATGAATGAATGAATGAATGAATGAATGAATGAATGAATGAATGAATTGAATGAATGAATTCAAATGAATGAATGAATGAATGAATGAATGAATGAATGAATGAATGAATGAATGAATGAATGAATGAATGAATTTGAATGAATTTAAGTGAATTCAAAATTAATTTAAATTAATTCAAAATTCATTTGAATGAATTGATAAATGCAATCCTAAAGTTTGTATATGGAGCTCCATAGTATGTATTAGCGAAAAACTCTTTATTTGCGTATTTTCATATGTATATATGACGATCGTCTCTTGCTTAATATTTTTTTGTACCCTGGAATATGAAAGTATTATTCATTACCATCTTATTTTGGCTTAAATGTCATTATTATTGAAAATTCATGACTCGGGTTTATTTGTACAAAAGGAGGTGGGTGGGTGTTTGGGGTGGGGACATGTGCAGAGTTGAAGGGGAGTGTCATAAGACAATGTATATGGTGTATTTGTATTTGAAAATAGGCTCTATTTGAGACACGGATGTAGATGGGATATTGGAATGTATTTAGTTATGGATGGGATAAATTCTATTTGCGATTAAGCAAATGGCTACTTTTCTAGAAATATGTGTGGCTCTGAAAAGAGCCGTTTTGGAGTTTTGAAACTCAGTCTTCCATCTCGGAGTCAGACATTTCCTCGGAGATGATCTCGACCTCCTCTCCAAACAGCTCTCGTCGAAGATCAGCGACGGCCTCGGCTTTGTGATGAGCGTAGTCATAGTACATGTTTCGGAGTCCTTCGATTACAGCCAGGCGCAGTCTGAGATTGTAGCGAAAGGAACGATGATTGGCTTGCTTGGCTTTTGTGTATCTAAACTACATGTCGTCCATCTTGTGATTCAGTTGTAAGATCTGCTCGCAAGCTTTCTTGAACTTTCTCTCGTTATCCAAGAAGGAAAACCTCTTACTCAGCAAAGTCTTGGCAGGACTTCTGGACAACTTAGCAGTTCTCATCTTTGTAGCACTTGGTTTGTAGGGTTGTAAAATGCGTTGTGATCAGTTGTAGCACTGGAAAGTGAATGCCAGATATTGAAAAGTTTCTCACTTTTATACAGTAACTGGATAGTTTAATGTCAACTGGTGGCATTATGCATATTGAGAAACTCGTGTCCGACAGGAGTCAGTTCCTAAGACAACACCCTGCTAATTGCCTCAATCAGTCACCCGTGACACGGCACTTGTCTGCTACTGATTATTGAGCTTGGACTAATAATTGGATAATTGACATCGTCTTCTCTCCTGATAGAAGTAATATAGTTGATTTAAAAAAAAAGTTTTATTTTCAAAAACGGAGAAAATATTTGCATATATATTTTGTGCGCTAATATTGATGTATGATTTGAATGAATGAACAATTTAGCAGTTCTCATCTTTGTTACTTGAAGTTTGTAGCACTTCCCTCTCGCGGAAAATAGTGCGTCTTCTGAAGTTTGATTAATCAAGTTAAGCAAGTAAAATCTAGAAATGTGAATTGTATTCAAACGTATTTATTTACTTCTTTTTGCTTAAGCATTTTTTTTTTACTAAAGCTGTTATAGAATATTGGACTATTATTTTTTTTACTAAAGCTGCTATAGAATGTTGGGACTATATTCGCCTATTACCAATTACTCCGCAATGAAATATAATCTATTTACCCACGGGTTCTACTATTAAAAGTATACATAGTTACTGCAAGAAACTCACAGTAAGACCTTTATTATCTAAATCTACTGTTGCAAAATCGAGATTTTTTTCTATAGAAAGCATAGGAAATATGCAATCTAATTAAAGTCCGACGTTTCCGATGTGGTTACTCTACTCAAGTTTGAGTAAAGTAATCGGATCAGAAAGGTCGAATTTTATTTAGATTGAGGAAATATGACAATTTGGACAAGTGCCGATTGCAAGAAACAATCAATTCTTCATTATTCATTGAATCTGCAACTAGACAGTGAAAAATGAAATTGTTCTCAAGCAAATATAGACCTAGAAGATTAATGTGATTTATTTTTATTTTGCATAAATCGGTGTTTTCTCAAAGTGCCTGATTCTTACATGGAGTTTATGTCGGATGACGTACAGAATGTTGGAAGAAAAGGGGTGTGTTTTGGAGTGAAGTGTAACCAAGCGTTAATTTCATAACAATGTTTAACATGCCATAGGGGATGAAACAAGTAAATGCGGAGAGTCGCTTCACAAATGATATTGTTTTCACCAAGCACGGATCTAGAGAGAGAGAGAGGGGGGGGGGACTCATTTGAATTTGTCAAAAATGCTCATTTTCCCGTTTTTAGATCGCCTGATCGAAGCACAAGTGAGCTATAGTAGTAGCGCGCCGACTGTCGTCCGGCGTAAACTGCAACCGCTGCACAGAATTTCACGAAACCTTACAGGAAGCAAGTATTCAAGGTCCTCTACCATATTGGTGTTTTTCGTGCCGATCGGTCTACAAATATGGCCATCGAGGGCTCTGATTGACTAACATATTTTCGACTTCACTTCTGCAACTGCTGCACAGAATTTAATCTTACAGGCAGCAAATACTCAAGGTCCTCTACCAGGTTTATGTTTTCGTGCCGATCGGTCAACAAATATGGCCGCTTAGGGCTCTGATTGGCTGACTCGCTGCACAGAATTTCAAGAAATCTTACACGAAGTTTGTATTTTTTTGTGCTGATCGTTCAACATACGTATATGGTTGTCAAGGGCTCTGATATCCTGAGGCATTTTCGACATCTCCGAATCTGATGCACAGAATTTCTCAAAACCTTACAGGAAGAAATTACTTAGTTGTATCCACCAAATTGTCATATACCATTCTGATGTCTGCAACTCAGGTGAGCAATCAGGTGACCCCCTTGGGTCTCTTGTTACAAATAATTTCGTTCAGAACCCTTATACTGGACTCCCCCTCCCTTTTTCCGAAGGCTTGTACTCCCTGGACAATGTTCTAGATCTGCCATGTTCACGAAATCTTACAAGAAGCAGTTTAATTTCAAGGTGTGTTTATAACTTCTTTCCTAAGCATCAGAAAGTATATGTGCAAGTGTTACAACATCTCCATTTTTTATTTATTCATTAATTTGAAACATTTTGTGTCACTTTCGATCACAGGGGTCTTTTACGCAGTGTTCATTTATCCCCAGAGAGTCAAACACCTATATTACAATAAAAAGAGGGAGATTTTTAATGAACAGTGTGTTAGACTCCTGTGTTTGCGATACTGAAAGTCAATTAACAGGATGTTATGAAGTTAAGGCTTTCCGTTGCCGACCAAAGCTTCTTTCATTTCAGAGAAGCCAACCTACTTTGTCATGTGAGTATCATCTCGGAAGTTAATTCTACTCTATCACTATATTATAAAACTTTCACACGGCTCTTATGAACAGTCAATTTCATAAATACAACTGTGAACGCTAAACCATGGCTCATGTACATTGTCTCTTGCCATATATTTTTATACACGTGATATTTGCGCATGGTAGATCTACCCAGAAAGTCTTACTGGTGTCCATGGACGGCTTTAGATGGGACTACACCAATAAGTGGGCGACACCAAATTTTGACAAGATGGCGGAGTACGGCACCAAGGCACCATTCATCAATAATACATTCATCACCAAAACTTTTCCCAGCCATTACTCTGTAGCCACAGGTAAGAATGCGGAAATAATACTTTCGTTTTTGAATCCGAAACATATGCTGACTAATTTTAGTTTTTGGTCGTCCTCAAATTGAGCTTACTGCTTTGGCGGAGCGGTCCTTTTGAACCCGCTGAGGATAAAATTTCTTTTGAACCTTCTGAGGATATAATTTCTTTTGAACCCTCTGAGGATATAATTTCTTTTGAAGCCTCAGAGGATATAATTTCTTTTGAACCCTCTGAGGATATAATTTCTTTTGAACCCTCAGAGGATATAATTTCTTTTGAACCCTCTGAGGATATAATTTTTTTTGAACCCTATGAGGATATAATTTCTTTTGAACCCTCTGAGGATTTAATTTCTTTTGAATCCTCTGAGGATATAATTTCTTTTGAACCCTCTGAGGATTTAATTTATTTTGAACCCTCTGAGGATATATTTTCTTTTGAACCCTCAGATGATATAAATTTCTTTTGAACCCTCTGAGGATTTAATTTCTTTTGAACCCTCTGAGGATTTAATTTATTTTGAACCCTCTGAGGATATATATGAATTTCCTCTGTATCCCTCGAATACAATGTTTACATATAGTACGTGTCATACAACCGATTCCCATAAGAGTCGAACATTGGACCTCTTTTACTTGCATTTCTTGCTATGTTATTCTGCTGTAAAAGCAGTATTGACGGAAGTTTGTAAGGTATTTAGACTGTTATACCGGTATCATTTAATTTCCATTGATATTCTTATGAAACGAAGATTCTGATTGGCCGAGAAATTTTGTTAATACCTAAGAAAAAACTTCGCTATAGCAATATAATTTCAAAGCTATACAAATAAACGTTGAAACGCGGCGAAATGAAATTATAAGAAATCAATGTAATATTTTTCTAGATGATCGAGGTATGAACACCAAAAATTGAGGGAAAAACTTGGGCATCTTTCGCTACGCGCACGATAAGTTTTATCTCAATTTTTGGTGTTTATACCTCGATCAACCAAAAAATTCTGACAATGATTCCTGAAATCCTAAAATGAGACAGTGTGATTTTTTGGGCCCAATTTACCACCGAATATGGGTGGTTTCTCCTTTCAAAATTTGGTTTTTGTTTCCCAAAATATTAAGTATAAATTCCCAATTTGAGAATCCTAAAATTTTGGTTTTGAAGTATAAATTATTTGCAATAGAATCGTCTCCAGAAACTGAATGAAATGATAGTATGGATACTTTACATTACCCAACTTTTTTAAATATTGAATGATTTTCAACAAGTTTTTGAGTGTTAAATACAAGAAGTAGCTTTGGTCTGAGATTTCCCAATTTATCCGAAAACCCAAACAAAAGGGTAGGGATGGTTTTTAAAAATGGCATAAAATCATGCCATTAACTTCATCGATGAAACTTCGATCACATTTTGATATGAATACGGTACAGGATGTGCACTTTCCTGGTTCAGCATTTCTGTTTGTAAAGACTACCGGTATCTCAAGAATTTTGAACAAAAAAGTTCTCGAAACGTTTTACTGGCAATTGTGTTGAATTCTTCAAAATTACAAGAAATCAGTACGTACAGTACTTATGTATAAATGGTTACGATCACGTTTCACTGATGTTACAGGGTAGTGATCAGTCGGATCCCCTCACTCTTTATTTTGAGAAAAAGAAAAGGGTAGAGGATAATCCAAATGGGTAATGACGTGACGATCACTTAATAAAACCCTTCGATTTTCGATAATCGATAGTAAAACTATCATGATTACATTTTTCATTCACCTAGGGGCTTAACCAAAAATGTAATAATGATAAGTTATCATGATTACATTTTTGGTTATGCCCCTAATAAAACTGACAATCAATTGTCGCTCATCGTTGGAAATACACGGCCTCTTCTGTGTTATACTTCGTAAGATACCGTGGGACAGTCTATTGGGAAACCCTCGTATTCCAAAACGATTTGAGCAGGGAATTTAAGCCAATCAGAACGAGCGTGAAACTAAACCAACTATTTCATTGGTTACTATAAATAACTATATGACACATAAAACGAGAGTTCCCGGACCATTGCACCAGACTGTGGGTTTCCGACGATGATTGAGAGTAAGTTCAATCGAAATTGTTTACGTGAAAAGTAATCAAAATGACTTCTAGCTAAGTCCACTGTATTTTTATGCATTTGCAATGTATACATGTATTATATGCAATATGTATGTTAAAAAGGCCGCAGCCTCAATGGTATTTCAATGTTTTTTTTAAAATATCATTTTTTAAAAATTCGATAGTATCGATTATCAATCGATAATTAGTTTCCGATAATGTACCGATTATCAATAGTAAATGTTCGATAGCTCATCACTTGTATAGGGTATCCTTTTTTGTCAGGTCTATACGAGGAAAGCCATGGCATAGTTGGTAACGTTATGTACGACCCCGAGCTCAACGAAACGTTCAGAATAGGAAACTTTGATCCAAAATGGTGGAACGGAGGAGAACCAATCTGGGTAACGGCAAGAAAGGCAGGTTTGCGAAGCGCCACATTCTTCTGGCCCGGAAGCGAAGCTGAAGTGAGGGGAATCCGACCAATTTACTACAAAACTTATGATAAAAGCGTCCTGTTCAAAGACAGGATTAAAACGGTTACAAACTGGCTGAAAAGTGACATTGATATCGCTGTAATGTACTTTCACGAACCGGATGCAACAGGACATAGGTTTGGCCCTGATGCAGAGGAAACTCGTGCTAAAGTTATCGAGATGGATAAAGTTCTTGGAGATTTAATGGACAAACTGGAAGATGAGGGATTATGGGATAATGTTAATTTAATAGTTACGAGCGATCATGGGATGACGGAAGTAGATTTTAGAAACAAAGTGGTTGATATATCAACGGTTGTAGATTTAACGGCGGAAATAGAACGTACCGTTGACGCTGGTCCCATAATGCAAATCGTTCCATTTCCAGATATGAGGACCAATGTTTATAATAATCTTAAAACATTGGATAATGTTGACGTTTATCTGAAAGAGGATATTCCAGACTTCTGGCATTATAGAAATAATCAAAGAATAATGCCGATCCTTGTGGTAGCACAAGAAGGATGGTCTATTGTAACGGTAAGATAGACATGTCATATATTCAAGAGTAAATATTCGAACACTATCTCCGACAAAATCCAAGTGACTTTTAGGCCCAAGTCCTTTTTGTGTCGCCTGCGAAGCATAGCGACACTAAGGGATCACTTTGCCCGTTGTCCGTCTGTTTGTCTGTCTGTCACAACTGGATGTCACACCAAAAGTGATTCCCGAGTGTCGCAATATTTCGCAGGCGACACATGCATTCCTTGGAATGATTTTTAGAGTTTTACATATTGTGTTTTTGTGAGCACGTCATCCGGTCAACTACACCATTTCATCGATTTTACATCATACAGATAGCTGTCATTAGTCGATCCGTACCGGGGATATTCACTGGTAAAGATAATAGTACGCTTGGTGGTAAATTCTCCGAGTCAAACTATTCCTAGCCATGGTCTATTTCTTTTACTTGAACAGGATCTATGGATAATATATAAACCAACAAACATATCTAAACAACCAGAATTCAGCATTTTTTTTTCTATTTGAACAACATAAAAAAAAATGGAGCGTCTTTTTTCTCTATTATTCAAAACAACATTATGGTTTATTTCAGAATGCCACCCAAGCATCGGTCATTCCGAACAGAGGAAATCATGGCTACGACAACAGATTGATGAGTATGAAGCCAATTTTCTATGCCAGAGGACCAAATATAAGAAGAAACTTCACAGCAACTCCCTTTATATCCGTGGACGTCTATGAAATGATTTGTTCCATTTTGAAAATCGAACCAGCTCCAAACAACGGAAGTTTAGCACGTGTGCAGCAATTCCTGATCGGAGAAAACGATGCTTTAAAATCCGATGGAATGAGGAATAATTTTGCATATTTGAGAAGTGATGTTTCTGCCATCACTGTTCTTGTTTTTATGTCCTTCGTCGTTTTTGCATAATAATATTTGAAAAGATAGACTTAATTGTATTTTTTATTATTTCACTGTAAGACTGTTTCTTTCTTTTAAACGACTTTGTATACTAAACCCTCCACCGCACCCCCTGAATCCGCCACTGATCATACAATTATTGACTTTTGATGAGGTCTACTCGTGACTATACGGACTTGGTCAGGTATTGGTTGACCGAGGCCGTAGGTAAACAAATACCTACACGTAACAGTGTCCGTGTAGTCACGAGCAAACTCTACCCAGGATTCTGTGCGACTGGCACTACACCATAAGCGAACGTGGTATACTCTGTGTAAAGACTGAGTCACGAGTATACCTCAACAAAAGTCTGTCATTTAAAAAAACATTGGGAAATTTCTTCGTTAGCCGAAGCAAATCCGTATGCTGTCATTTCTTTCATTTTTGTAAAGGATGTGCTTTCACTCTAAATACAGTTTTATCAAACACCGTCTCGACCAATGAGAAGCCAGCAAATTGGGCAAAGACCATATCGTCGTAGACCCACCCTCAGTTGCAGTGCACAGTGCAACTGAGCATGGGTCTACAACAATGATTTTTAATTCTAATATGACTTGATTCTTTTTCCCTATTCTCCAATATAGGCCCTATAGCGATAAGTCACGCCTACCCATTTTCTGAAAGCAGATAAACCGACAGGAACTGGTTATTACCAAGAATCGATGGTCATCGTTAGAATAGAAATTGTCTCATAATGCCCGAGCGTCCTCAGCCAATCACATTTATCACCTCGCCGCTCACGCGGCTCGGTCATAAATGTGATTTGCTGAGGACTCTCGGGCATTATGAGACAATAGAGCCCGGCTTGTCATTTTTTCATTTTTTATTTCTTAAATGGAAGGTGGCCTTTCGTGTTTTCCCGCCAAGTTTCTTTGGTCAACTTCTTTTTAGTAGGTGCGATGATCTAAGCCAATGAGATTCCCGGCTGATATATATATTCATATCAAAGTTTGGTGTTGTTGGACCAAAGTGCGACAAAGCTCCAGGGGGGCCCTGCACTTTACCGGAAGGGAAAAAGATGAGCTTGAATTCATATTGCTGCCAAAAAATGTGAATAAAAAATCTCTCCTTCTTATTTTAGAGAACAGATAAAGTGTCTAGTAACCATTAGACATATGATCACTCAGCATAAAAATTTAGCCATCCAAATAATTTGGAATCTCGTACGTGTTGGCAACAATAATTGTTATCAATGGAAATATTGTGCACTAAAATTAATTGCTGTTCCTGTATGTATTTTCATATTTAGTAATTAAGTGCTTGTATCTTAAATAGATTGGAATACATGATGGTAATGATGATTTAGGCTACAACGTGCAAAATATGTGGTATAAAAGGCTAATCCAAAGCTATTTCCGTCCGCATTTATAATGGGGGAAGTCCATAAATACTTTAACTATCTTTAAGTGGGGTTAAACAATAAGTTAAAGTATTATCATGAGATACTGAAACACCCCTCGTGGTTCAATCAAGGTCAATTTTTGTGTCGCCTGCAAAGCATAGTGCTCAACATTTTAAAAGGATAACTTCGTCCGTTGTCTGTTATGTTTAGGTGTCATACCCATAACTTTGACTGGGCTGAGATATTTCACACATGTATTAATTTCTTGTGTCATGACCTTTGGACAAGGTCATTCAGGTTATAGTCAAACTCATCGCAGACGACACATGTGTTCCTTGAACACTATTTTGATAAATGAGGGGAGGGGCGAAATGGGTTTACTTTCTTCCTTACAAGTCTATCCTAAAGTGTAAGATATACAGTGGTGGAAGTTCTTGAATTTTGCACACTACCTCTGTTGTACGTTGGAATAAGTGAGCTCAATCTCCAACACAAAGAACTGACTAGTACACGGGGAAAATATTGCACGATATGGCGAAGTTTGAATACGAAGTTCAAAGTTCAAGTGAAAATAATTACCAGTAGTAGGTCACAAACCATGGTGACGTCCTTAATACGACATAATAGATTCTTGTACCTCTCCCAAATAGTCTTAATCCGTCCAAAACACAAGGAAACGAGATAAGACAACGCAATATATAAACATGTACTGTAGTCGGCAATTTTTTTTTTAATTTTATCTATTTTATGATGTTAAACAAGCTATACAACTTAATAAACCAATGTCTCATATTGACAAGAGGAGGTCCTCGCGGCAGGATGTTATATTTTAGATAGCTCTAATAGATAAACAAATAGATAACAAAAATATAAATGAGCTATTTCTCACGTGAAATGATACATTTTGAATTTGCACTACCTGGATGTGAACCCATGATCTTTCAATTTAATGATACACAAACCTGAAATATTTGTTCTAGTCAAAATACATGTACATATTTTTGATATATTAGGTTGACAATACTGTTCTATGACATATTAAAATTAAAAATTTTAAATTTTAATTTTGATATGTCATAGGACAATTCCCTTAATAGCACCATACAACGAAAAGCTTTTGGATTAATGTATGTATAGCGCAAACAGATTCGGATTCAAATAAAAACACAAACACTCTAATACACAAATTTTGGCTCCTTGGCCTTTATTTATCAAGTGAAAAACGAGTTTCGAATTCATCAATATCAAAGATGTCGCCACTTGATTTTGATGAGGATTTACCATATAAGGAAATCGTATGTCATATACGGAAGCCCATTGGCATCAAATTATTTTTGAAATAATACAGTCAGTGCAAGCTTTGCATCCTGTATTGATTTTTACTATGTAAACAACAAAAAGTTGCTGGGTGGAAGACACCATACATTTTGTAGACCAAATATTTCATCTCCCGTATGTTTACATCATGATTTCCAGAACGGACCGAGAAGCGTGCTTCGCCCTGTATGCATATAGGTTATCAAATATACTCTTAATTTAATCTATAGATAATTTTTTTCCGTTAAGCAGCTGTCACACTGTGGCGAATTGGAGCTACGAGTTTTGTACGAGTGCTGGCGAGTTATAACTCGCCGAAATTTCCCCGAGTTAGTCTTGATTTTTTGTGATTACGACATGGGCTCGACATTTGCTCGAGATCTCTACGAGAACAGTACGACACTTGGCGACACTCTACGATTTGTACACGACATCTTCCCGACAAACGAAGACTTTGGTAAGTAAGAGAAGATACGAGTTAAGTACGAGTTTCGTACGAGTTTATACGAGATGTGGCGACATGCCTACGGGTTAAGCACGAGATAAGTACGAGTTATGACGAGCTGAGTACGAGAAGTGTACGAGTTATGTCAACACATTATGAATTTGGTATAAATTTAAGTCTTTTTTAGCTCACCCGATCTGAAAGCCCTTGACAGGGATTGGTATTATTGTAGCATTTTGACCGTCGACAAGATGACTTCCTTTTGTATAATTTACGTGTATCGACTCACGTTTTCTTCCTCAAGACTGCTGAAAAATTTGAATGAATTGGTCTGTACAAGCTTCAAAAATTGTAAATAACACGATACATCTTCATTTCTTAATTATCTTCTTCTGGACGTTGCAAAATCTGTTGAAAAAATATCTTCTACAATCGCAGAAGAGATATTAGTAAAAGTAACGAATCTGAGAGTCCAAGATGGGTGCAGATTCAAGATTGTTATACTCAAGAGCCGATTATGGACTCTTTTGAATTTGATCATGTACATGCTAAAATTGAGGTCTTCTTCTTTCCTTTTTTAATAACTTTCAATATTATTTAAGCTGAAAATTATAATACGTACAATGTACAATAAAGTACTAACTATTCTGCCAAGGGAAGGGGGTGTATCAAATTTGTTCTTTTCCATAATCTTTTTCAATACAACCAGAATATGGATAGAAAAACCTTTTGTATCTACAGTTATCTATTTTTTTAATCTTGTCAGCTTGAAAAATTATAATTGATAAATTCATCGTTTTAATCTTTTTTAAATGCAATAAAATGGACTTACAAGATCGTATACGGGTAGTAGGTGCTCAAAGTCTTATACCAACTTGAAGATAAATCTGCCATAGATGAAAGATGGGACTGTTTCCTTGTTTTTTTATGTATAAGGACAAAATGGTGTAAGAGGTTACATGGACAAACTTATCACGATTAATTGGATTTTTCTGGAGTTAATATAGGCATTAAGCTTTTGTAAGCCTTGGACATGTCAGCCCACCTGGGCCTCTTTTATTTTTGTTCTCTATCAGCGCTATACTATGAAAGTGAAAACATTTATGCATGCTGCAGATGAAGACTGGATTTAAGTACTCAACTCGGCAGAACTCGAGAAAATGTCGAGCAGAACTCGTACAAAGTCGTGCAGGTGTCGCGAAGAGGTCGGTACAACTCGCATGATGTCGTGCAGACATCGTACTCATGTCGTTTTAACTCGTATATAAACTCGGCCCTTCTCGCACGAGTTTGATTCATGGCGAGAAGCGACGAGAAGTGGAGACATGCACACGATGCCTATACGAGTTTATGCGACATCTGTTCGACCTCTGTTCGACATCTCCTCGACATGCGCACGACATGAAAACTCGCACGACAATTTTAAACCGTTTAAAATTCTCGCCGCCTCACGCCGAGTTCTGGCGACATGAGGCGACATTTCTGCGACATGTGAAGACATCTGTACGAATTCCATGCGACAAATGACGAGCTGTGGCGAGTTGTAACTCGCCACAACTCGTAGCTAAAACTCGCTACAGTGTGACAGGGGCTTTACATAAATGTTTTAAAACATTTTTGTGTTTTTAAATTGTACTTTTTCTCCGTTTTAATTGTGTATCTATGGTAAACAAAATCACATCAATCCGATTGGTCCGATACCCCCACACCCCCTTTAAATGATGTCATCGATTACAATGATTCGATCTTCTTCTCTTTCATTAAGAGACCGTTTCGTGACTTATTTATCCTGATGTATCTTATACACAACTCAGGTCTTTTGTTTAAAACTGCATATGGCCGGTTCAAATATCAAAACCTAATTTCTGAAATGTTAAAGCCATAGGGCATTATAAGCTGTCTATACCAAATGAATCGCCAAATAAAAACAATTTTCACGAATGCGACGAGTCTTGAATTGTCCATTTTGGACTTGACTTCAAGACCATGAGCGGAAAAGCAAAAGGATAAAAAATAAAAACACCGGACAGGGCCCGGCGTTAATAAATTTATTGCGTATATACGCAATAGTTTTGCGAATATTCGCAATACTATTGCGAATATACACAATGTTATTGCGAATATACGCAATGTTATTGCGAATATACGCAATGTTATTGCGAATATACGCAATGCTATTGCGAATAAACACAATGTTAATGCGAATATACGCAATAATTTTTTTTCTGTGAAGCCAATGGACTTCCGTAGTCATATGTATAAGTACTACATTTATTTTGGTCACAGAGTTGAATATATGGATCGTAATAACTCGTGGGCTGTTCCTCGTGTATACGAGAAATCAAAGTCCTCATAAGCAAAGTGCATTCAGAGAGTAATACAAATACATGTATATTTATTTTTCAATTTTTCAGAAGTGCGATGTTTTCTTATCACGGAAAAAAATCATATGGAAGTTTATCTCAGCATTAGAAATTGACCTCTTAAATTGACCGAATTTTTATTTCACTAGTCAAGATTTTTAAAATCCAGTGTAGCGATGTTTCAAACATTTCATCAGAGACTATTCGACAAATAATATATGTAATGCTATCTATCTATATATCCGGATAGTAAAAGGAACTCATGTGTGTTATCGTGGATACCTTAGTCGCATAAACACTATAAAAATTGGTATCCACCAAGGTTAAACATAAGTGCAATGTAACTGATAAGATCTGAATTTGAGACGGACATTTAGAAAGAGTGGTATCATAACATTTCTATTTTTTTTAAATAATGTTTACGTCATTGGTAACGTCTAACGTTATAATGACAACATTATTAACGTTGAGTTTTGGAAAATGTCCGAGTAAGGTTTTATTTCTGTCCATGGACGGATTCAGATGGGAGTATATCCAGAGAACGCGGACACCAAATTTTGACGCCTTGGCGGCAAGAGGATCGCATGCGCAGTACATCAATGGTTCTTTCATTACAAAGACCTTTCCGAGCCACTATACTATGGCAACGGGTAGGTAGGTTTGAATTTTTCATTTCAATGTACCGACATTTTTATCAGAATCCGCATGGTAACCGTTCAAGATGAAGCTTGTACTTCCGTTCCTCTACAGTACTCCTCATGTCCATAGAGAGAAATAGTGAAGGAGTCGTGTTTGAAGCCATACTTATTAAATCCAGATTCAACCACAGGGTCTATGTACAGTACACAAAGATTACAGAATAATACCCCTTCCCCTCCACTTAGATAATACATAAACATGTTTGTTTATGTATTATAAGTGGAGGGGAGGGGGTATTTATTCTGTACTCTTTGTGTACTATAGCCCCTGTGATTCAACTATAAACGCAATCTCCTACGCATGCGTCCGATTTCAGTTTCGCTTTTCTTCACTTTGAAATCTACCTCGTTATATTGCAAGCCTGTGCCGCCTATGACCTTGTTGCAAGTTGCTATAAACGATGATTTCCTTAAAACATGACATGAACTTCCTACTTACCTTATGTAAAGTGTAACAAACATAAGCTCTGTAGAGTTTTTGGTCGACTAGAATTCTAGGAGACATCACTGCTGCAGTAGAGTCTCGGTGTAGTCTCGGTCATACCTTCCTTACGTTTCCACCGAGAGCTTTCGACGCTTTTTTGCGTTGCAGGAGACCTCACATCGCTGCTGCCGCGCTGCAAGGGCGTCCATATTGCGATCTAAATCGACGGTGTTCCAACGGCGATGGTTTTGTGCTAAAAAAACAAAACAAAACAAACAAATAAAACGCCATGGTTCTACACTCTGTGCAATCCAAGGGCTGCTCTCATTGCGACGTCACTGCGCTTTAACGGCGATGTTAGCGATTCCACTGCGCACCCATGACATTCTTTATTTTTCCATAACGCCTTGGGAAAGCCGTGCTAGCGCGGCAGGGTTTAACATAAAATACGATTCAAATGATGCAAAATCCATCGCGTGGGATCGAATCTGATAATGTTGCGATTCCTAACGGAGGTTCGTCATTTAAGTGATACTGCACAAAACTGATGAAACGTTGCAGTAGGGCAATGCCTAATAAGTAAGTCCATATATGGTTTATGTATCTGGAAAGTCTATAGTTTTTGCAAATACTTCAAGAGTTCTGCTAGGTCAAGAGCGTTTCTGTCGTCGACAAACTATTGAAGTGTTTGCAAAAGCTATGAGACGATATGGCATTGCCCTACAGCAACGGCTCATCAGTTTTGTAAAGTTAAAATTAGAAAATGAAAAAATACCAAAAAAAAACTGTCTAAGGAATCACAACATCATACGTTTCGATCCCATGCGGTGAAATCAAAGTCTGCAGTAATTCTAGTAAGTCTGAATTTGTGTGCCACTAAACAGATTCTGAATATAAATCCTGAATTTCTAGAATTTTTTTTTCAAGGACTTAACGAAGAGAGCCATGGCATCATAGGAAACCACATGTACGACCCTGTATTTAATGCCACATTTGGTATGGGAACCAAAGAAACAAGATGGTGGGATGGAGGAGAACCGATCTGGGTGACTGCACGGAAACACAATCTAACCAGCGCTACGTACTTCTGGCCAGGGAGTGAGACCGAGATCAGGGGGTACAGGCCTAATATATGGTTACCATATAATGAGAGTCACCCATTCAGGACGAGAATTGATAGAGTTATAGACTGGTTTGTCAATGAGAATATCGATATTGCAACACTGTATTTTCACGAACCGGACCACACTGGACATGTTTTTGGTCCAGATTCGCAGGAAATTTTAGCTAAAGTTCGAGAGATGGACGGCATTTTGGGGTACTTGATGAAAAAGTTTGAGGATCATAACTTGTGGGATACTGTGAATATGATAGTGACCAGTGACCATGGAATGACCTCGGTGGATTTTCAAAATAAAGCGATAGTCATCTCAGAACTGGTCTCAATGGACACGATCAAGTTCACAGTGGACAGCGGACCTATTATGCAGATTTTCCCCGTGGGAAGAGCTTCGGACCTGGTCCACGAACTAAATAGCAGAAATCAGCCTATGACAGTTTACCTGAAAGAAGACATACCAGATTTTTGGCATTACAAGAACAATCGTCGTGTCATGCCGGTATTTGCCGTGGCTGACGAAGGATGGTCCATTGTGACAGTAAGTTACATCGAATTTTGATTAAAATCAAGATGATTGGCGGGTCTAAGTAGATTTTAATCTTTGATGTCCAGCCCGTCAAGTGGTGGAAAGGGGGGATGGGGTGTTGGTTAGGAGGTGGGGATGTCTGCATATGATTAAAAACAAGCCACACAAAATCGGAGGAGAAAAATATTTACATTAAATTCCGGAGAGGGGGATTCTGATAGATCCCCAACCTCTTCCAGGCTAGATCCGCACTTGAAGCTGATTATTGTTAAATCATTTTGCAACTTCATTTTATAGCTCAAAATACCATTTTGATAGTGGCAAACTTTTATCTCCTTCACATAAGAAATTGTCCGTCAAATTATCTTGAATTGGGCAGATTTGACGGGGTCCCTGTAAAGTGCGAAACGAAACAAAAACGAAACGAAACGAAACAAATCGAAACGAAACGAAACAGATCGAAACAATCGAACCAAAACGAAACTAAACAGATCGAAACGAAACGAAGCGAACATAAAACTTAAAGAATACGAGAAAAAGAGGAAAAATCGCCGAGAACGAATATTTAAAGACAAGATGAGCATGTAATATTACCTTAATCCAAGAGTTCTACATTTGTAAGTGCCGAGAGGGTTTCTTGAAAGAGTCAAAGTTGACAATTAAAAAAAGTCAATGTCAAATGCCATTCATGTATTTAAGAGGAATAATGGGGAGGGGATAGAAAAACACGCTATGACACCGTAATGAGATTTCAGGGAAAAAATCTTATCCTTTTTCAAACGAAATGTGCCCCCCCCCCTCCCCAGTATTTGTTCTCATTTTACTGATAAAGTTTTCAAATACACATAACGGAACAGTTCCATTTCCTCTGTACTAGACTCCTCCCTTATAATTTTTTTTCTGGCTATGACGAGATTATTCATCTCTTTCACTTTCCTTTAATCATTTAAAATGCAATTGTGCTATGTACCGTATATATTATGGTTTTATTAGTCGTCAAATTTGACCCTTTAAAAAACCCTTCAGCCACAAGAACTAATGGTTGAAGGCAATAATATATGCAGATATTGACATCCATGATACTTTTCTGCATTTACATCAATTTTTCTCAAGTTCCTTAAGATTTATATTGTTTCGTTTCGATCTGTTTCGTTTCGTTTCGATTTGTTTCGTTTCGTTTTTTTTTTTTTTTCGTTTCGCACTTTACAGGGACCCGATTTGACGTTGTGATTTTGCATCTTTAGATATATGCGATCTATGGCTCGTAAAATTGTCACGTTTGGTCCGGTCCCTTACAAAAAGACT
Organism: Pinctada imbricata; assembly: GCA_033119305.1. Lineage (NCBI taxonomy): Eukaryota > Metazoa > Mollusca > Bivalvia > Pterioida > Pteriidae > Pinctada > Pinctada imbricata. The sequence continues at coordinate 44,444,722 of VSWD01000010.1, forward strand.
TGCAAATAAATGCAAAGACATGTTTGAAAATCCAAAGGTACAGAATATTTCCAAAGCATGATGAAACAGTATAATCAATATTGATACATGCATTTTTTTTTTTTCAGCAAAATAGTTCCGACCCAGAAAAAGGAAACCATGGTTATGACAATCGACTTATGAGCATGAAACCCATATTTTATGCAGCCGGTCCAAACTTCAAGAAAAACTTCAAATCGGACACTTTTCGGAATGTTGACATATATCCTTTGATCTGCGAACTTCTCGGCATTTCTCCCTCACCTAACAATGGAAGTCTCGCGAGAGTTGAAGATATGTTAGAACAATGTGAAACAAACATGACAAACCCAGCGGGAAGTAACGTGACGAAGAAGAATAACGTCAGTGACGGGGCAGATTACGTCACATGGGATAGATTTTTAATGTTGATGATCATTTTGATTAGCGCAATGGTAGTGTGATTAAAAAAAACAACTTTAAACGTAGTTTAATTATTATTCTAGATAAAATTATTTAAATATAATGTAGTTAGAAATCGTTTGTTCAAGTGAAATATTTCAATAGGTATATAGTCGTCTTTCATCGTTGTCTGTTCGTCGTCTTCTCAAGGCTGTCTGCATGTCTGTCTTAAACTTTTCACTGTTTCGACATTTTCGGTAGAAACTCTTGGAGAAGTACTTTTATATAGTTCCTCACGAGACAACACCGTCGTTGCTTTTGTCTGGAGACGTACCCATGTGGTACAATCACAGACAAAAGTAGACCACGGGGGTGCATTCCTCTAAGACCGATCAGACTTTGATAGAACTTTGTAGAAAGTGAAATACCAATGATCTGTTACAAGTGTTGATTCATCTGTAGAGCGAGGAACCATATTTCGCCGGTGACCATATTTTGCCGGTGACCATATTTCGCCGTTTCATAGTTCATTGCTTCTCGTTGGTTATCGGAATTGTTTGTCGAATTTTTTTTCTATATCCTATCAAATATGACCGTAGAAGTCATGTTTTGATATATTGTGACATCTCCTGCACTCAAATGTGACGAAAAATACCTCAACATGAGGAAAATTTAATAAAATCACTAAATTTTAGACGTAAACATCAAAAATTTGTACAAAAACCAGATGAAGAAAACATTTTATTTGGCATCATCTCGTTGAAGTACTGTCGACGAAATATTTCCTGAAAAGAAAATCACTTGTCCGTTTTGTGTGCAAAATGGATACTTATCAGCAAAAACGGCGAAATATGGTCACCCCCGAAAACATGGAAACGAAATATTTGGACGTTTTATAAGTAAACAATGAACTGAGTAAAATAAATAAATTTCGTAGTATTTTGATCGAGAATGGAGTTAAATTAAACTTTAGCAAAACCAGTCATTGAATCAGCCACCAAATATTGAAAATTCCTAGAAAATACACGTAAAATGCGGCGAAATATACATGGTCACTTGCTCTATTTGTCTCTATATATATATATATATATCATAGATGGCGCCATGAGAGGGTTGAAGGATGGGAACATCATTTTGATAAGCTCTCTCGAAACCGAATAAAGTTCATACGAGTACATGTACAATTGTACTGACAAACTGAAAGCAAATGAATGGCACAGTGCTGTTTTCAAATCCGCTTTTCCTTTCGAAATACATGTATTGTGAAAATATGCACAATTTTCTAAATATTACAAAAGAGAACATAATATTACAGTGAACAAAAAGTATTCTTTTAACGCATTTTTCTTTAAAAAAGAAAGCATTGAAACATTTCGATTTTTCATGATGAAGTTAAAATGAGGACGTGGGATGGCGTTTTTCAAAGTCTTTTTTTTTAAGATTTTAATGTTGTATTTGAAAGCTATTCATTAGATTTTGATACAAGTTTAGATGTAACATTTAGTCCCCCCCCCCTCTTTTTTTTTCTTTACCAAACTCGTAATAACTCGTAATAACCTTCCAAGGACATGTCAAAAGTTCAACTTTCCTTGACAAAATATACACGGCAGGAAACTGAGGCAAACGAAATAGGCCCACTCTTGTTTGGTTTTACTTATTTATTCCTTTGTTTTATCTTTTATTTTTTGTGATTTTAAAATGGTGTATTAAGCATAGGGGCCAATTACATCCCCATATTTTCCGTGTATGTGAGAAGAAAAAGGAGAAGAACTCAATTGCGATGAAAAAAAAATACAAAATCCCAATCGCGGTTAAAATCTGTTACAAAAATTAATTTTCAAACCAATAATGCGGAAGGGTTCCAACTCTATACCTTCTTGAAGTCTTGTTGTATACCATTTTCTAGAGACAAGTGTACGTAATAAGATATCACGTATACTGGTCTCGAGAAGATGACTGTATATACTTGTAGAAAAAAAATGGTTGTATTACATTTGTACTTCTAAATTTCGAAAGTTTCAAGACAATTAGGAGCTAAAAATGTTTAGTCGACAATCCACTGACCGGGGATATCATGCGGGGTTTTGCATGCCATGAGCTACATTCATCAACTACACCAGGTCCATCTCAACATAGGATAGTTCCGTTGATTTGGACCGCACTTCAGAAGATTTTTTAATTCATTATAGCAAATATCAGAGACGAAACCCGGACGAACATTAAAGTTTCAATGAAAATCCCCAAATAAGATACGTAAAAGTGCCGTAAGTTGATGAATATCATTTTCATCCATAATATTGCCTGCCAAAATTATCTATAAGTACAAGTGCATATTAGAGGGGACATTTACAAAGAAAAAAAAAGTGATTTGTCAGGATTATTCGAATGTTCTCGACTTCTACATTTTGTTGTTATTACCGGCAGTCATGACTGCCGGTATACTGTAATCAATCGTGACATACTTGTACGGATAAAATAACTCTTGGCAATATGATTGGTGGACAACTACAAAATATGCAAATATTCGTCAAGGTTATTCTGAATCTGTGCGTAAGATGCATCCATCAGGTCGGCTGAAGAGTCTAGATGACTTGACAAATGAAAGTCATATCGTATCAGTGCATTTTCTTCCGAAAGATGCATCGAAAAGTCTTTGTACCGATACGTCCTACAACAAATCACAGATCCTCGGAAATTTCCGTAGCTTGAACCGGAAATAAAAACGGAAAAGCCCGGAAATGTGCGATTGGTCTAACAAGGATAAAAATCGTTTATTCCATTTTTTCCCTGCTAGAATTTTACAACATTTAATGTCAGCTAACTGCCGGCAAGCTTTTTGTAAAAGCTAATACTTGTACCGTATCATGCATCAGAAGATATTAACCTATTAAGAAAAGGGAAGGATCAAAACTACAACCCGCCAAAGGATACAACAATATACACTAGAACATCATACAAAAAAGATAGAAACAATCGAAACTGACGTACAGAAACATCAACAAAGAACATTAATGACAACACATAAATGGAAGGAGACCAATGTGCACCCGGCGCCGACTTTGGACCTATTCTGTTATTAGCAAATGGTGTGGTTATACGGATTACGTACGCACAACCCTCCCACTTATTCGGATACACACAGGTCTCCATAGACACACAATTGGCAATTTGCTGTAAATATACAACTTCTCTCTGTAAGGTGACATCACAAACAACAGATTCCTTTTAAATGGATAAAAAATCTATGTACGTGTATAACAGTCTGTGCTCTTCTGGCTGAAGCGAGCTCGTGATCATTCGCCCGAGAAGTCTGATCAACTTTCAGATAGGATAGAGGATCAGTCTTCACTTTAGCGAGGGCACTCTATATCTGTAATTTACCTTCCAAAAAGCAACATAATGAGAGAATAGTACCCATACAAGCGGGCATTAATGGGTTTAGTGCATCACATGACCTCAATAGCATCTTTTTCACAAGGAAGTGACGACACCTATATCGCAGTACTCTTCAAGCGGCGTAACTCTGTAAAGCAAAAAGAAATAGTACCGGTCATAGTCCCCGCGTGCTTTACAAATGGAATTCCAAGGATTTATCTCGTGATGCACTAAAGTAGCCCTTTTTTCTGATATGTGCAAAATGAAATTAAAAAAAAATCTTTTAAAATACCCCCGGAATCAAAACAAAAATAAGTATCCCACACAGTGACGTAGCTTGGCTAAAATAAAGTGGATGCTTTTCACGATGCAAGGAGTCTGTATATCTTAAGAATAGGCCCTTAGCTGGTCCAGGTCAACACACTGGATTGGGTCCATCAGGGGTTTGACTTTGAAATGCCCACGATTAGTATAGTTTTCCAGAGCATTGTGGCATATTTGTCCAAATTTAGAAATTTTCGTAAAAAATGTGGATGTTTTAGCGTTCAAGCATGCCACTGCCGCGGTCCAAATCCACCGAACCCTCTTATTTTGGGGATGAACCTACATGGTGAATTAGAAACTTGAAAATGAATTAAACTTTGAAACTTCCTGTATTATGTATACAAGACTGCATTACATCTTTTCAGCCGTCGCATTCGCTAAAGTACTTAGTACCCTATGGTATAAAGCATCGTTTGATTATTTTTAAAATCAATTTAAGTTTTCTTGTTTTCAAGAAATAAACATTTGACACTGACACCAAAAAAACAATTCTAGGTATGAGTTTCTTTAACGAATACTAAGAATTGCTAGGATTCAATGCACCTTTAGAAAGAAAGGGAAGGTTATCTGGCCAGTTGTATCGTGTTAACTATAGGAATGTTTATCAGTCAAAACCTTGCAATGCTTATAGTTTAGGCAACGGATACGTGGTGATGATTGAAATGTGATAGAGTCTGAAAAAAATATGTTGACTGTAATTTTATGAGCGAAATGAAGGGATCCTAAATGTGGAGTCTCCATAATGGCTGTGGTAGCTTTGGTTATTGTCGTATTATTAGCAATACATGCCGATCTAGTGGAAAACGTTTGCTGTGAAAATGGAACCAAACTTTTGTTGGTATCCATGGACGGATTTCGTTGGGACTATGTCAAGACGGCAAGGACTCCAAATTTCCGATCTTTGGCTGCTAGAGGTGTGTTTGCTGAACACATCAACAGTTCCTTCGTCACCAAGACCTTTCCTAACCACTACACTATCGCCACAGGTAAGAATTAATTGTTGTACAGCGCGGATCTAGAGTGAGATGTTCAGGACCCCCCCCCCCATTAAAAAAACTGATTTTCCAGTTTTAACGTACTTTTTTTTATATAAAATTATAGACTGGAAACACCCTCCCCCTTTGAGCGCAGCCCCCGTCACTCTGGACTTTTTTATTCTAGATACGATATATGGTTGCAGTTTTTTTTTTTTTTTTTTTTCATTTTTAAAAATCCCCTCCTTTTAATTTTCAAGGAATACATGAAAATATATATTAAGTAATTCGAAAATGAAGATGATCATGTAACTGAGAGCAAAGGATTTCAGTTCCGTTTTGAATAAGCAAAGCTAGAGAATTGGGATCAAATTATTAGCAATACATGCATGTTGTCGATAACTACACGTGTATCCTACATGTATAATTGGATGAACCACATGTGATAAATTCCTAGTAAGCTTCTTTAAAAATATAACACATGCATTTTATACATTTTCTATTGATTTCATATACATGTACTTTGAAACCCCGCACAGTTGTTCAATTTTGATATAAGAGACATATTTAAAAAAAAAGGGAAATTTTAATTCAATATTCAAATAATTCTGTGAAAACAAAACATACGGATTCCTTGTAATGGTGTACGTTAACTCCTTCCCAGATACATAGACAGCAGAGGCCATTTCCCCGCTTTTAGACCATGAAATTATAGATCAGATTATCCTTAAATTTCTACCTAATATAGTAAAAATAGCGACCTTTTGATAATAATTATGATTTTTTTTTTCGGTACAAAACCGTGATGATGTTTGATTTAAATGGAAGCCCAGACAAGTCTTAAAATTGACATTAATAACTATATGAAAGAATTTTTTATCGAGAAACATAAAACATTAGTTACAATATCAGCTGAGAACACAGCGCCATCTTGCCCGCGAAACAGACCCGAGTCTTTTAAAAACAGCTACTAGGCTATTGTTGGTCAAAATAGCTGGAGTTATTGCGTCACTTTAATAATAAACTGCGCTCTTTGGCATTTGCAAACTTATCAACAACGCTTTGCACGTTAGTTGGTGAAAATTTATTGTATTTCGAAAAAAAAAAATGATGTGTATGATTGAGCATACAAGCATATATGGTAGCTACGCCACTGACTCTTTCCCAGAAACATAGAGTAATCAGGATTACATAGCTCGCCGTAGCAGGTTTTTGTCAAAAATCAAATAACTTCTACGAAATACAAATTTTTATACATGTACGTTAAAGTACAAAAAAACAAACAAACCATTATCATAAAGAGTCTATGCATCTGATGTCAGTCATTATTCCTTAGAGAGCTGAAAGGTACAGCCAAAGTATCAGTAATTTAAAAAAAAAATGTACGTTTACTTAATGGTTAAGGTCAAGGTCACTACGTTTATGATCATAAAGTTGTCTCTAATGAAAGGTCTTGGTAATAATAAATATATGCATGAAATATAAAATTCCTTTCCCATATAATTAAAGAGATGAAGACAAAAGTATTTTTTTCCAAAAGTAGGTCAAAGTCCAAGGTAACTAGGTCAAAGGATATGGTCTGAAATGAAAGGTCTCATGACATAGTACCTTTTAAAACATCAAAGCCCTACCCCTTATTCGTTATTTAGTGGGAACGAAATAATAATTCGAGGGAATGAAATAATGTTTCATGGGAACGAAATAACATTTTAGGGAACGAAATAATATTTCAAGGAAACGAAATATCATTTCGTGGGAACGAAGTGACATTTTGAGGGAACGAAATAATATTTCGTTGGAACGAAATATTATTTCAAGGGAACGAAATAATTTTTCATGGATATGAAAATGGAGGACGTCGAAATTAGAAAGACTGCTGCTATAAAGGAATGAAACAGTGGTTGCCTTTTAAAGAATCCGAAATCGAAGTTTAAGGGGCATATCGGAATCACCCTATCTGGTTAAGACTTCTCCCATTCTAACAAAGGCAGTCCTCAGACTGTCATACTTTAGGAGTACTACATTTTGTTAACATGATTGTGACCTTTCGACCTTGACCTTGTATACATGTATGAAAACAGATTTCTTTCAGACTCTTCGTATTTATTCACATATTCCAAATAAAGAGTACTACAATTCTGATATACAAGTAGTGACCTTTAATTTTGGGCTTTGACTTGGATCTTTTATTATCATATGTATAATCTATAATTGCAAATGAAAAGTTTCATATACATATACAGAAGTCTACACATGCGCAATGCGCAAAAGGGGAGAATTATTTCGTTCCCACGAAATATTATTTCGTTCCCTCGAAATATTATTTCGAATATTATTTCGTTCCCTCGCAATATTATTTCGTTCCCACGAAATATTATTTCGTTCCCACGAAATATTATTTCGTTCCCTCGAAATATCATTTCGTTCCCACGAAATACTATTTCGTTCCCACGAAATATTATTTCGTTCCCTCGAAATAATTTTACTTTTTACACGGCCCTTTACAGCCACAGTAATAAACACATTAACTCATTAATTGAAAAAGAAAATAATGAAATGAAGCTGCAATTTTGTATGCCTCCGTAATCGAAGATTCGGGGGCATATAGTTTTTGTCCTGACCGTTTGTCTGTTTGTCCGCAAAAACTTTAACCTTGGCCATAACTTTTGAATGGTAAGGGATAGGGCTTTGATATTTCACATGTGAATTCCTTGTGACAAGACCTTTCCATGGATACCAAAATATTTGACCTTGACCTTGGAGTTTGACCATTATACAATTTTTACTGATAAAGATATGGGGCATTCGTATTTCACAAACACATGCTTGTTATTTTTCTCCAGAAAATTGTTTTATATAGACTCTCATCCCTAAACAATTGACGTGGATGAATAATGACATCTACTAAATAAAAGGTCTAAAGTTCTTTATATCGCACTTGATGGCTTTAAGTACTCTGATGTGTACTTGACTACTTCAATGAAATCATTCTTTATTGTGTACCATTAGGACTTTGAAAATATTTAGATTTAACATGGGATTTCATAAGGAATCAAAATTGATTCCTTTAAAATTTTCGAAGAAGTAAAATGTTGCGTTCTCTCTTCAGAAATTTTCTCTAGAAATGATCTTCTAACAATCTTTGCAAATGTTCCATGTCCCAGAAAGGATGTCATTCTGGACATCGTCTACATCAATGTCAAAGAATAATTTGGTGCCCCGTCTAAGATCAAATCTTAGATCCGCACCTTATAATTTATTTCATGCATTTAGGTTTGTATGAAGAAAGTCATGGAATAATTAGTAACAGAATGTATGACCCCGTCTTTGACCAAAAGGCCGGATATGGGTCTATAAGATCTAAATGGTGGGAAGGAGAACCTATATGGGTAACAGCAAGGAGACAAGGACTTAAAAGTGCAACATACTTCTGGCCCGGAAGTGAATGGGAAATCAATGGATTTAGACCTAATTATTGGGTACGTTACAATAAAAAACACAAGTTCAAACGTCGTGTTGATAAGGTTATGCAATGGTTAACAAAGGACAATGTTACCATGGCAACCTTGTATTTCCATGAACCGGACAGTACAGGTCATAGGTACGGACCGGGGTCAAGGCAAGTGCGCGAGAAGGTGGAAGAAATGGACAATATGCTAGGATATATCATGGAGCAATTTACATCTAATAACTTGTGGGCCACAACAAATCTCATAGTAACAAGCGATCATGGTATGGCAGATATGGATCTGAAAAACAAAATTATCGATATATCGAAAATTATATCGATAAAAAACGATATCAACTTTACTTTGGATAGTGGAGCATTTATGCAGATATTTCCTAAAACAAGTGCTATTGATATTGTGGATAATCTGAACTCTCCTAATCTGGAGATGACAGCATATCTCAAAGAAAATATTCCAGAGATCTGGCATTACAAAAATCACAGGAGAATAGCACCGATTATCATTGTCGCAAACGAAGGATGGGCGGTCGTAAAGGTAATGCATACGTTTTTCATTTATTATCGATGTTTTTCAATTGGCATTGAAATGTTTACATTTCAATGAAACATTTAAACATTAGTCATAATGCATGTTTAAATGTTTTAACATTTCGAATATGTCATAGGACACTTGGAAATAATATTATTCGCTATAGATGAATAAAAATGGAATACACTCTGTCGTATCCCTCGTCACCATTTTTAGACAAAATGAATTCTACATGTATCATATGGTTCTAGAATATTGCCAATGATCGGGAAAAAAATTGTCCTTTCAGTTTTGATCAATATATCATCGAATTTCCTTTGTGAATGTCATTGAATCATCGGATTTTAGAATCGAATTCAATGTACATTAGACTAAATAATCCAGCCTCCACCGCTGCCGCTGAAAGAGACTGAAACCCACCATGTTTGTTACAGAACGAAGTCGGTAAAAACCGTTGCCCAACTATTTTTCCATTTTGAAGGTCTGAAATATTGATTTACTTGTTGACGGGACTAAAGAAAACATTTATCTATCTCTACCCATCTCGCGTTTTTTTTTTTTTTTTTTCTTGCTTCGTTATTGCATTTTTACCAATTTTTAACTCCTTACCAAACTAAATAGGCAAAGAGAAAGTTCGGCGAATCGACCAATCAGAACGAAGGATAAAGAAAGTTGATCACGTGATATTTGTATCCTTCGTTCTGATTGGTCATCAGACTTAGTTCCATAACAAACGTGGTGTGATTCGGTCTCTTTTAGCGGCAGCGGTGGAGACTGGATTATTTAGTCTAAATGTACATGTAGTAAACCGCCGATTACATTTGCTGTTGAAAAGTATACAGAAATGATACATGCTTTTTTCTGTTTGCCTACATTCTTTTTTTTTTTCTTGTATTTTCTTGTAGACCAAACCAACGTATTCCTCCAAAGGTACTCATGGTTATGACAACAACCTCCAGAGCATGAAGCCGATATTTTACGCCGCTGGACCCAGCTTTAAGACAGGTTACGGGGCGGGGCCGTTTCACGTAGTGGACATATACCCCTTGATGTGTAAAATCCTGGGGATCGACCCAGCGCCCAATAACGGAAGTCTTTCGCATGTCATGCCTCTATTGTTACCAGAAAAGACGACTGAGCAAGAGGTTAAACAAAAGGAGATCAAACAAAACAAAGTCAAACAAAAGGAGGTTAAACAAGTTGGGTCAGGGGGCGTAGGAACTTATTTCAGTATAATTTTTGGAATTTTATGCCATATTTTCACAAGAGTTTTTCGTGTAATGTAAATCACGTTTGATTGTACATGTGTAATGTTATGAATGTATTTGCAATAGCCTGTACAACACCAATTTTGTTTGACGTGAAGTGTTTGCACAAGTATTGTTGCTTGCTTATTCTTCTCAGTAGATATTTCATCACTCGGGCAACTAAAAAACCCTAAAGGACCAAGCCTCTAAGTCTACCGTTGATGATTTTATTAAGAAACTGATATCCCAATAAACAAGCAAAGTGAAATATGCTACAGATGGTCTAAGTACATTTTTTTTCACTTTTTCCTTGAAATTAATTTTATGTGTGCATTGTGATATATAGGAACAGTACTGAAACCAAGTATGATAGAACGTGTGGTTCTAATTTTATTTCAAAGAGGAGATATAGCAACACTCATTTGAAACAATTATTTCATTTCATTATGGTGTGAAAATAGAAACTTTATGTAATAAGTTACGGTAAGAAATTAAGCAGTACATTTAATCAAAATAATCATGTAAACCTTGGAGATCTATCTGATGTAACTACAAAAATAAAAATTACATGTAAAATGTAACATGACCTTTTTCTCAAATCTACATGTATACAACAGGTTTGAACCAGAACATAGAATAAATTTGTTGTCCTTGCGAACAATAATGAGTTCATGGTCAGTTGTCCTGAGTTTGGACGGTGGGCACCGTTGTAGACTGGTCATTCACGTCACTTTGGTTGTCCTCCATTAAGTTGTTACACTGACGACTGAACAGATCTAGATACGGTCCGGATCGACAAGCACGGAATGTGGACCTTACCCCCAGCCTTATACACTCCCCTCCAAGTCGACGGGTCTCGGTCTTGTGAAAAGATATTTAAAATAAAAATGAACTTGTAAAGAGTTTAGAAGTTTCTTAAAATCTTCTCCTTATATTTATTTTATATTTTTATTTTATTTTAGTATGATTTTTTATTATCGAAACAAACTTTTATTTCTGATTTGAGTGACTTGAGTTACCAGTCGTTTCGGAAACTTACTGAGTGACTTGAGTTACCAGTCATTTCGGAAACTTAAAATGAGTGACTTGAGTTACCAGTCGTTTCGGAAAACCAAAATCGATGTACTGAAAAAGACTTACAACTTGGACTTCTACGTGGCAGTTGGCATTTCCTGTTATTGAATTTGGTTCCATCTCTGGGGCATTCTGTCCGTCTCTCAACTGGAAATTGTTAAAACTTGTAGTTCCTTTATTTGCCTGGAAAAATCATAACATAATAAAAAAGAATGTTTTTAAAGTTGACAAGGATTTGTTATGGCGGATGGTTTTTCGTCACAGAGGCAAGTCAGGACCTTAATTTGTGTCGTCATCTTACAGCGAAGAAGCTATTATACACAACAATTACATGCCTTCTTCAAAAGAACTGAGTAACCGGACAAGTTTTAGGGCTGTGGGCGCGTAATCCGGATAACCGCACCATTCGCTACTAACGTTGCAGATGAACGTCCTAAGTTGACACCGTTTGTCCATTGGTCTTGCTGGAGAATGTGTAGTTTTCAGTGTTTATATCTTTGATGTCATCTTTGGTGTTTGGTCTTCGTTGTCCCTTTGGTGTCTCTTGTTTTTCTTGTCCACTTTGTGTTCTCGCATTCGTGTGTTTCGATTTTTTTTTTTGCTTTGGGTGCTGCAACCGAGTCATGTGGGAGATCCCCTCCATTGTTGTAACGATATTACATAGGAAGCTTGTGAAAGTTTCTAAGTATACAAATTGCAAACAGTATGTAAAAACTCTTGGTCATAGGAAATTATTTCAAGTTGATTTGAAACCTCTTGATCATATATCTTTTTCTAAGTATCAATTCTGAATCACAGATTAAGTACATAACTCCCAATTTTAAATTATCCATTATTGAAACTTAGAAAAAAGCATATACATTTTACAATAGTACATGATACAAGACTTTATACATTACTGTACGTCAAAGAGGGGGAAATGTATACTAGTAGTTCAAAACAATTTTAGAACAAGCGAAATGATATTGACTTCAATAGCATGGCGTTTGATGACTTCCTGTTGTGAAAAAAAAAGAAACTTCAATTCCAGAGTTAGAAATATACGACTTAAAGAACAGGAACTTTGTCCTTCACAGATAATAAAGTAATGAATACTCAATATTTAAATATATGCCCTATGACAATAATATCATTTAATTTCCATTGTTATTCTTAAGAAACGAAGATTCTGATTGGCCGAGAAATTGTGATGATACCTGCATCAACCCAAACCGGAAGTACGTGCTTAGCAACGTCATTGGCAACACAAATTCAAAACTGCAAATAAACATTGAAACGCGACTTAATGAAATGATGAGTAACCATTGTAATATTGTTTTGGTTGATCGAGGTATCAACACCAAAAATTGAGGGAAAATTTATGCATCTTGCACTACGCACACGATGCAGTTTTATCTCAGTTTTTGGTGTTGTCACCTCGATCAACCAAAAAAAAAAAAAAATAAATAAATAAAATCACAATCATTCCTTAATTCAGTGCACCAAATGCGCATCTCAACAAATAATGTCTGATCAATGATGCCCGAGGCCGAAAAAGAGGAAATCAAAATAGTGAATCCATGGCCGAACACAAAATCAGAATATAAAAAAATCATAATCAATAGGCATTCAAAATCATAAAAAAAAGAATATAGAAAATACAAAACAGCTAAAACATTCTATAAAGGAGAAAAAATGAATCACCGATAGAGATTAGATCAGGTGTCCGGGGAGAGTAAGCATCTCCTGTATGCTAGTAACACATGCCACTTTAGTCGTACAGAAAAGTAGAAACCGATCAATGTGTCTTTTCAATGTATTGTCCAAAACATAAAAAAAAAAAACAAAAACAAAAACAAAAAACAAACAAACTTTTAGCAGTATTTTTAAAAACATGGCAAAGTCATTTGCTCACAAATATCAGCCTTGGTTGACAAAGTCAGTTGCTCACAAATATCAGCCTTGGTTGAGTATTTTTTCAGTTAGTGGGATTTGTAAGTCACGTTTTTCATATACTAGTATTGAAGTATTTGAATGACCTTTGTGATCGAGGATAACATAAGATCTAAGTGGGGTTTATGCTTTCCGTTGTTCACACGGATAGATTGAGCTTTTAACCCCAAAGTCTGGATTATTGGTTAAGTGCACGTATTCAATATATTTGTATGCAAAATTGACTTGAAGTATCAAGTGTTTAATTCTTTCCATGGGATATCTGAACAAACTGGACTGAACAAACCCGGCTTCATACGAGTTTAGCAAAATATCAGTAAAAACGAAAAAAAAAAAAAAAAAAAAAAAACAACAAAAAACAAACAAACCACATCTAGCGATTCTTATCATGATCGCAAAAGAAAAAAAGATTTGCAACAAATCCGCGTCACTCCAATCACAGATGATCAAACCCACCAGGCGGATATAAGACTAAACAACCAACAAATCCACGTCACATCAATCACGGTTGAAAGAACCCACCAGGCGGATATAAGTCAAAACCAACAAATCAACGTCACATCAGTCACGGTTGAACGAACCCACCAGGCAGACATCAGACAAAACAACCAACAAATCCATGTCACACCAATGACCTATGAACAAACCCACCAGGTGGGCATAAGTCAAAACAACCAACAAATCCACGTCACATCAATCACGGTTGAACGAACCCACCAGGCCGATATAAGACAAACCAACCAACAAATCCACGTCACATTAAACACAGTTGAACGAACCCACCAGGCGGAGATCGTAAGAAACAATCAACAAATCCACTTTACACCAATCGCAGTTGAACAAAGCCACCAAGCGGATATAAGACAAAAGAACCAACAAATCAACGTCACAACAATTACAGTTGAACAAACCCGCCAGGCGGATTAAGAAAATAAACAGCAAATCCACGTAACACCAATCACAGTTGAACAAACCCACCAAGCGGATATAAGACAAAACAACCAACAAATCCACGTCACACAAATCAGAGTTGAACAAACCCACCAGGCGGATACAAGACAAAATAAACAACAAGTCCACGTCACATCAATCACAGTTTAACGAACCCACCGGGCGGATATAAGACAAAACAACCAACAAATCCACGTAACACAAATCAGAGTTGAACAAACCCACCAGGCGGATACAAGACAAAATGAACAACAAATCCACGTCACATCAATCACTGTTTAACAAATCCACCAGGCGGACATCATGCGAAACAACCAACAAATCCACGTCACACCAATCACAGGTGAACGAACCCACCAGGCGGACATCAGACAAAACAACCAACAAATCCATGTCACACCAATGACCTATGAACAAACCCACCAGGTGCGCATAAGTCAAAACAACCAACAAATCCACGTCACACCAATGACCTATGAACATACCCACCAGGTGGGCATAAGTCAAAACAAACAACAAATCCACGTCACACCAATCACAGTTGAACAAATCCATCAGATGGACATAAGACAAACCAACAAACAAATCCACGTCACATCAATCACAGTTGAACGAACCCATCAGCGGACATTACACGAAACAACCAACAAATCCAAGTCACACCAATCATAGTTGAACAAACCCACCAGGCGGATATAAGACTAAACAACCAACAAATCCACGTAACACCAATAACAGTTGAACGAACACACCAGGCGTATATAAGACAAAACAACCAACAAATCCACGTCATACCAATCACAGTTGAAGAAATCCGCCAGGCGGATATCGAACAAAACAACCAACAAATCCAAGCCACACCGATCACAGTTGAACAAACCCACCGGGCGGATATAAGACAAAACAACCAACAAATCCACGTCACATCAATCACAGTTGAACAAACAGGCCAGGCGGATATAAGACAAAACAACCAACAAATCCATGCCACACCAATCACAGTTGAACGAACCCACCAGGCGGATATAAGACAAAATAAACAACAAATCCACGTCACATCAATCACAGTAGAACGAACCCACCGGGCGGATATAAGACAAAACAACTAACAAATCCATGTCACACCAATCACAGCCGAACAAACCCACCAGGCGGACATCAGATAAAACAACCAACAATTCCACGCCACACCATTCACAGTTGAAGGAACCCACCAGGCGGACATCACACGACAAAATCAACAAATCCAAGTCACATCAATCACAGTTGAACAAACCCACCGGGCGGATATAAGACAAAACAAACAACAAATCCACTTCATACCAACCACAGTTGAACGAACCAATCAGGCGGATATAAGACAAAACAACCAACAAATCCACGTCACACCAATCACAGTTGAACAAACAGGCCAGGCGGATATAAGACAAAATAAACAACAAATCGACGTCACATCAATCACAGTTTAACGAACCCAACAGGCGGATATAAGACAAAACAACCAACAAATCCACGTCATACCATCCATAGTTGAACAAACCCACCAGGCGGATATAAGACAAAACAACCAACAAATCCATGTCACACCAATCACAGTTGAACAAACAGGCTTGGCGGATATAAGACAAAATAAACAACAAATCCACGTCACATCAATCACAGTTGAACGAACCCACCAGGCGGATATAAGACAAAACAATTAACAAATCCACGTCACACCAATCACAGCCGAACGCACCCACCAGGCGGACATCAGACAAAACAACCAACAAATCCATGTCACACCAATGACCTATGAACAAAGCCACCAGGCGGACATCAATCAAAACAACCAACACATGCACGTCACACCAATCACAGTTGAACAAATCAACCAGATGGACATAAAATAAAACAACCAATAAATCCACGTCACTCCAATCACAGTTGAACGAACCCACCAGGCGGATATAAGACAAAACTACCAACTAATCCACGTTACACCAATAACAGTTGAACAATCCCACCAGGCGGATATAAGACAAAACAACCAACTAATCCACGTTACACCAATAACAGTTGAACAAACCCACCAAGCGGATATAAGACATAACAACCAACTAATCCATGTTACACCAATAACAGTTGAACAAACCCACCAGGCGGATATAAGAAAAAACAACCAACAAATCCACGTTACACCAATAACAGTTGAACGAACCCACCAGGCGGATATAAGACAAAACAACCAACTAATCCACGTTACAGCAATAACAGTTGAACAAACCCACCAAGCGGATATAAGACAAAACAACACAAATCCACGTCACTTCCAATCACAGTTGAACGAACCCACCAGGCGGATATAAAACAAAACAACCAACTAATCCACGTTACACCAATAACAGTTGAACAATCCCACCAGGCGGATATAAGACAAAACAACCAACTAATCCACGTTACACCAATAACAGTTGAACAAACCCACCAGGCGGATATAAGACAAAACAACCAACTAATCCACGTTACACCAATAACAGTTGAACAAACCCACCAGGCGGATATAAGAAAAAACAACCAACAAATCCACGTTACACCAATAACAGTTGAACGAACCCACCAGGCGGATATAAGACAAAACAACCAACTAATCCACGTTACAGCAATAACAGTTGAACAAACCCACCAGGCGGATATAAGACAAAACAACCAACTAATCCACGTTACACAAATAACAGTCTAACAAACCCACCAGGCGGACAACAGACAAAACAACCAACAAATCTAAGTCAATTAATCATTTTATGAAGAAAATTTTATAGGTCCGTGATGAAAATCAAGAGTTTTGCTTATTTGAAAAACTGGGTAAAAATGCCGGAAAATTGTTGCATAAATAGCATATTTTTAAAGAAAATACAAGAAGTGTTGAAAATGCCCTCATTTGATTTTAATTTTAGTTTTCTTTGTTAATATACAATGAAATAGGCTAGAAAATTTCTTTAAAACTTGAATTTGATAAAGTTTTACCGTAAGTACCAACTTCAGCGATCATTTAAATTTTTCTCTCGATTTTACACAAAAATAACGAAAATCATTCAATTTAAGGTCAAAATTTCAGGGATACTGACACTGATACTGAATTTCAACGATTTTTTATTTCAAACACACAGTAATATGTGCTCCTAGGGAAGACTTTTCAATCTATTGAAGAAAAAGTATATGACCGTGCACAAATAAGAGAGAATAAATGCTCACAAATAGTACCATTTTGTGCTTTTCTTGAAAAAGTGTCAGAGCCGTAAAATTTGCCTTATTTTAGGTGTAATTAAAACAATTTATAAATATTCCGCATCCATCAGCTTGACCTTATAAAACAGTTTAAATCAATAATATTCCATACGTAAAACAAAATTAATGGGTAATGACTTACGGAAGGGAAATCCGAACTGTACAAAAATGTACCCCCATCTCAATTTTCATAGAAATTACTGGGTAGCATTTTCTTACGCATACATCATTCAGTTTAGATCAAATTTTCAAACTTATCCGCTTCTAGGTGTGTAATGAATTAAAGTCTAAAATAGTAGCAACATCCCTTCATCGCCAGCTTATGGCGTGTTCATATCTCAGTTGATACGCTATGCCAGAGCAAGTACCAAAATACGGATTTTGTTCTGAGAGCTAGGCGTCTTTCAGATAAGCTTCTCAGTCAGGGATATGTCAGGGATATGTTTGTGCTAGGCGTCTTTCAGATAAGCTTCTCACTCAGGGATATGTTTGTGACCGACTAACATCGTCACTGAGGAAGTTCTACGGTCGATATGGGGAACTCGTCATATACTATGATGTCCCACTCTCCAGAATGGTGGATGATATTCTGTCATAGACCATTTGAACCATCCAACCAAAGATTGTACTCTATGTCTTCCGAAATGGAAGTAACCGGATGTGACAGTTCTACCGAATTGAAGCGGCGGGTGTTGCATGCAAGCAGGAGATGCTTATTCTTCCTGAAAACCTTGTTTCACTCCCATATCGGGAGTTCGCTTCTTTTCATGTGGTGGAGGTTTTTGTTTGTTTGCTTTGGTTCCTGTTTTATCCTGATTTTGTATGCCTTCGGTTTCTGATTTTCTGAATTATCGATTTTGTGCTGTATACAGGGATATGGTCATTATCCATATTTGTCATAGAGTCAAAAATATTAAATTTATACATTGGCCATAATAGATTGAAATATCTATAGAATTCAAGCTCAATGAGTGCTTAAACAGAAGATTCGCAAGAATGATCCAAAAATGTGACCAATGACGCACCTTAAAGCTTCTATGGCATTGCTAAAGCATACTTGAGGACCTTTGTTTTGGCACTTTATCAATTAGACGTCATAAATATCATTTTGCTATTTCGGAAACTTGTCATTTCATTCAAAAATATCATCTAAATTTAAGGAGGCTAACATCGTAGCACCATCCCTCCTATGCTATTTTGAACATAGATTTCATTTGGATATGCTACTGAATCGACCCTACAGGAAATTTTGAGCCGCGCACTCTGCAAATTGCACACATTTAATTTTAAAAATATAACTAGTGGGCGCTACTAAGACGAATTTTGGCTTTTTCTAAAACTCACTTTGGATGGAAGCATCACTGATGAGGATTTCTTTTTATCCGAAACACGTGTCTGGTGCATAATAAATTGGTTTGAATTTTTTTTCGGAAGGTAAAGAGTTGGAACACTTTCATATTGTGGTAAAATGAACAGTTTAACTGAACCATTGGCGGATTTTGACTGGGGTGTGGGGACGACCCCCCCCCCTTCCCCCTAAAATCGTCAAAGTAATAAAAATGAGATTTCAAACTGCACGAAAATCATTTAACGTGTTCAATCGAGGTCAAGGAAAAACTATACTCCATGTAGAATATCGATGGTTTTTTTTATCATTTATTAAATCAAAATATTTCTTTTTTGTGTGGTTTTTATTAGCTCACCTGAGCCAAAGGCTCTAGTGAGCTATTGTCATAGCGATCCGTCCGGCGTCCGTCGTCCGTCGTGTGTCGTCTGTCGTGTGTCGTCTGTCGTCTGTCGTCTGTCTGTCGTAAACTTTTCACATTTTCGACTTCTTCTCAAGAATGGCTAAAGGGATTTTGATGAAACTTGGTAGGTATAAAGTACTAATAGTCCCCTACAAGTGTTGTTGTTTTTCGTCCGGATCCCTCAACAGGTGGCGCCACCACAGGCAAAAGTAGGTCACGGGGGGTACCCTCCTTTGACAAACTTCTTCTTCAGAACGGAAGCACGTATCGACAAACCGAAAGCATCAGGATGATCTAGAGAGATGTCTTAAGAAGTGTTGTTATTTTTGGTTCCACTCCGAACTCAAATTTTTGACGCTTTTTTGACGTCTCTTCGGACTTAGTCAGAAATGCTAATTTTTGCACTATTTCTTTAAATAACTCAATAAGTGTATGATTTTACACACTCATTTACTGCATATTTATCATATCTAACTTAATATTTGCTTTGATATGAATTTTATGCTTAAATTTCATTTTTTTGATTTTTTATGATTTTTTTTCTTATGTAAAAAGGAAGGGGGGGGGGGGGTGATTTTCATACATTTTCTGCTTCTTTTCTATAACCACTCTTCAGATTGTCATGACATTTTGTAGATATGAGGTACTCATGCATGGTACCCTTCAAGTGAAAGAATTTTGTCAAGATATCCACTTTTGGATTTTTAAGGAATATTTTTTAAGATTGTACATAGGTATAGTGTATGTTTTCCATGCCCAATGGACCCATGGGGAGTGGCTCCAAACCCCGGCGGGACCCCAACAAAAATTTTTCTTCCCTTATTAGCTCACCTGAGCCAAAGGCTCTAGTGAGCTATTGTCATAGCGATCCGTCCGGCGTCCGTCGTCCGTCGTGTGTCGTCTGTCGTGTGTCGTGTGTCGTCTGTCGTCTGTCTGTCGTAAACTTTTCACATTTTCGACTTCTTCTCAAGAATGGCTAAAGGGATTTTGATGAAACTTGGTAGGTATAAAGTACTAATGGTCCCCTACAAGTGTTGTTGTTTTTCGTCCGGATCCCTCAACAGGTGGCGCCACCACAGGCAAAAGTAGGTCACGGGGGGTACCCTCCTTTGACAAACTTCTTCTTCAGAACGGAAGCACGTATCGACAAACCGAAAGCATCAGGATGATCTAGAGAGATGTCTTAAGAAGTGTTGTTATTTTTGGTTCCACTCCGAACTCAAATTTTTGACGCTTTTTAGCTCACCTGAGCAAAGCTAAAGTGAGCTATTGTCATAGCGCACCGTCCGGCGTCCGTCGTCCGTCGTCTGTCGTCTGTCGTCTGTCCGTCGTCCGTCGTCCGTCATAAATTTTTCAACATTTTCGACTTCTTCTCTAGAACCACTGAACAGATTTTCATGAAACTTGGTAGGAATGAAGTACTCATGTTCCCCTACAAGTGTTATTGTTTTTCGTCCGGATCCATCAACAGGTGGCGCCACCAGAGGCAAAAGTAGGTCACAGGGGTTACCCTCCTTTGACAAACTTCTTCTTCAGAACGGAAGCACGTATCGACAAACCGAAAGCATCAAGATGATCTAGAGAGATGTCTTAAGAAGTGTTGTTATTTTTGGTTCCACTCAGAAGTCAAATTTTTGACGCGTTTTTGACGTCTTTTCGGACTTTGTCAGAAATGCACATTTTTGCACTATTTCTTTAAATAACTCAATAAGTGTATGATTTTACACATTCATTTACTGCACATTTATCACATTTAAGTTACTAAATGCTTTGATATGTATTTTATACTGAAATTTTAATTTTTTGATTTTTTATGAATTATTTTCTTATATGAAAAGGAAAGGGGGGGGGGGTGATTTTCATACATATTCAACTTCTTCTCCAGAACTGCTGAACAGATTTTTATGAGTATTTTTTTCAATCATGAATAGATATGTTTACTGTGAACATGGACCCAAGGCTTGTTGGTTCAAGTTCTGGTACCCTGGTAACTTTAGTTTCGTATAAGTTGGTACATGTTCATGTATGCAAGAGTTGTCTTTCTTTAATATTGATTTATGTTTTTGAGGTTTAAATTTTTGGATTATTGATTCATTTGAATGTTATGTATTTTAAATTATTGAATAAGTATGGAAAAGGAAACTAAATAATTTTAAAAAGATGAATAAGTATTTTCAAATTTATCTTGTGAAGACTTAGATATACAACTTTGAAATTACAATATTGAGAGCAGCTCAAAATATTAATGTAAGAACAGATCAATGTTATCAATAACACAGTGAAAGGATGGGGAGGGGTGCTGTTATTTTGCTTTAGCTTCTGTATAACTATCTCTCTCGGGTTACTTAGATTACTCAAGAAGAAGGAGGCCCTCTACCAAGTTTGTGTTTTTGGAGCCGATCGGAAATCCAAGATGGTCGCCACAGGCTCTGATTGGCTGACACATTTTTGACTTCTCCTCCGAAACCGCTTCACAGAATTTCATGAAACTTCACAGGAAGCAAGTACTCAGTGCCTTCTACCAAGTTTGTGTTTTTGGAGCCGATTGGAAATCCAAGATGGCCACCACAGGCTTTAATTGGCTGAAACATTCTTGACTTCTCCTCTGAAACCGCTGCACAGAATTTCATGAAACTTCACGGGAAGCAACTACTCAATGCCCTCTACCAAGTTCGTGTTTTTCGAGCCCATCGGAAATCCAAGATGGCTGCCACAGGCTCTGATTGGCTGACACATTTTGGAATTCTCTTCTATAACCACTGCACAGAATTTCATGAAACTTCACAGGAAGCAAGTACTCAATGCCCTCTACCAAGTTTGTGTTTTTCAAGCCAATCGGAAATCCAAGATGGCCGCCACAGGCTCTGATTGACTGACACATTTTCGACTTCTCCTCTTAAACGGCTGCATAGAATTTCACAAACCTTCACAGGAAGCAAGTACTGATTACTCTTAACCAAGTTTGTGTTTTTCGAGCTGATCAGAAATCCAAGATGGCGGCCACAGGCTCTGATTGGCTGACAAGTTTTTGACATCTCCTCTGAAACCGCTGCACAGAATTTCATGAAACTTCACAGGAAGCAAGTACTCATACCCTCTATCAAGTTTGTGTTTTTGGAGCCTATCGGAAACCCAAGATGGCCGCCACAGGCTCTGATTGGCTGACACATTTTCAACTTCTCCTCTGAAACTGCTTCACAGAATTTCTTGAAACTTCACAGGACGCAAGTACTTATTGCCCTCTACTTAGTTTGTGTTTTTCGAGCCGATTGGAAATCCAAGATGTCCTCTATAGGCTCTATTTGAATGACACATTTTTGACTCATCCTCTTAAACTACTGCACAGAATGTCACCAAACTTTACAGGAAGTAACTTGTACACCTTGTCCTTCTCAAAGCTTCACTAAAAGCGTTTTCCTTCAGGTCTTGACTTTGATTGAAAACATACATACAGTCTCCTCAGGTGAGCGATGTGGCCCCCTTGGGCCTCTTGTTTTAAGTTGCATGAAACTTTCATAGTTACATGGTTAAAGTGAAAAGGCAGTCCATTATGAATGTTATAGCTTTTCTTGTTGAAATTAGATGCCCGTATCAGTTCAGGATACATATCAAGTTCGAAGGAGTTTTATAATATTTTGTATTTTCTATACCGGTATTATATACTGTAGAAATCATTTTAAGAATTACAAGATCATAAAACTTTAATCATATTAAAATATATGTTCTATAGTTGTTCTTTTCACCAATAATAATGTTTCCTCCGTGATTTAAGTGGCCAAAATATACGAAAGTAAAAAAAATGAATGATGCAAATTACCATATCCTATGATACGTTATCCAATTTTCCTTTCATCAAATATTCAATCTCTTTCCAAAATGATTTATTCTTCCTTTTTTGAAAAACATACAATAGAATGTAAAGGTCTTACAAAGTGGACAATTTCTTTTAACCTGACAGAAATGGAAAAGAAAGAATTTTATATTGCGACACATGCTTTGACAAAGAATACTAAACTATTATGGCTACAATTAAGAATAAAACATAACATAATTTGTACAAATTCTTTTTTGTTTAAAATAGGAGTATTGAACGACCCAAATTGCACTTTCTGTCATGAATACAACGAAACTATTGACCATTTATTTTGGGAATGCAATAAAGTAAAAGAACTATTATATAATTTGCAAACCTATTGTACGAATATTCTTAACGAGTATTTTCAGTTTTCTAAAAAAGAATTCATAATAGGAAGTAAAGTTAAAATTCCGAAAAATATTCTTTGTTTACAATTAAAATACTATATTTATGTTATGAGATGTAACAACAAAAGTCTTTCCCTTGTGGGCACATTATTCTACTTTAAAACTTTCTTGGCATCATTAAAATTTGCAGCTATCAAAGAAAACAATTTTGACCAATGTTAAACGTCTTTAAATTCAATAGCATCATTTAAAACCTGATAAATTTACAGCATGGACCAGACATGCACGTTTCGGGTATTAAACCCTCGTCAGTGATCCTCAGTCTAAACAATGTAGTATGACCAAAAAGTATGAAAATTATTATGTCCAAAAATGTACCAAATGACGTTGCATGATGAGTGGGATATGATGCTATAGGACCCACGTTTTAGAAATTTCAAGCAATTTTGTAACAGAAAATTTCAAATGCGTTGAAGACACAGACGATCAACCGAAGTTGATCGAACTTGGTTACATGTGCCCTCGGGGACTCTTAGTCCACCAGCAGTGACACTCACCAAGTAGTTCAAATGTTAAACGTCTTTAAATTCAATAGCATCATTTAAAACCTGATAAATTTACAGCATGGACCAGACATGCACGTTTCGGGTATTAAACCCTCGTCAGTGATCCTCAGTCTAAACAATGTAGTATGACCAAAAAGTATGAAAATTATTATGTCCAAAAATGTACCAAATGACGTTGCATGATGAGTGGGATATGATGCTATAGGACCCACGTTTTAGAAATTTCAAGCAATTTTGTAACAGAAAATTTCAAATGCGTTGAAGACACAGACGATCAACCGAAGTTGATCGAACTTGGTTACATGTGCCCTCGGGGACTCTTAGTCCACCAGCAGTGACACTCACCAAGTAGTTCAAATGTTAAACGTCTTTAAATTCAATAGCATCATTTAAAACCTGATAAATTTACAGCATGGACCAGACATGCACGTTTCGGGTATTAAACCCTCGTCAGTGATCCTCAGTCTAAACAATGTAGTATGACCAAAAAGTATGAAAATTATTATGTCCAAAAATGTACCAAATGACGTTGCATGATGAGTGGGATATGATGCTATAGGACCCACGTTTTAGAAATTTCAAGCAATTTTGTAACAGAAAATTTCAAATGCGTTGAAGACACAGACGATCAACCGAAGTTGATCGAACTTGGTTACATGTGCCCTCGGGGACTCTTAGTCCACCAGCAGTGACACTCACCAAGTAGTTCAAATGTTAAACGTCTTTAAATTCAATAGCATCATTTAAAACCTGATAAATTTACAGCATGGACCAGACATGCACGTTTCGGGTATTAAACCCTCGTCAGTGATCCTCAGTCTAAACAATGTAGTATGACCAAAAAGTATGAAAATTATTATGTCCAAAAATGTACCAAATGACGTTGCATGATGAGTGGGATATGATGCTATAGGACCCACGTTTTAGAAATTTCAAGCAATTTTGTAACAGAAAATTTCAAATGCGTTGAAGACACAGACGATCAACCGAAGTTGATCGAACTTGGTTACATGTGCCCTCGGGGACTCTTAGTCCACCAGCAGTGACACTCACCAAGTAGTTCAAATGTTAAACGTCTTTAAATTCAATAGCATCATTTAACGTAGCTCGCGGGGAAGCTTTCATCACAATCAAATGTGTACGCAGGTTTCGCCCTCGAATTTTTTTATGTGCACATCTACGCTATGACGTCATAAACCTTACTTGATCGTAACGTCACGTTACGTTGCGCGACATATATCGTTAGGGCGCAAATAATGGCTTTTTTTTTAAATATTATATTTTCTAGTAAGCGTAGCGAGCCGAAATTTTTAAACATAAACTTTACATTGTGTCTAAATTCAGTCAATGTATTTAGACACGCTTGCACTGAGAACCGGAAACTTTGAGGGATGTTTGGTTATATTTTGACTATTTCTAGGGAATGATATATGAATGCAATTTTTTATTCAAATATTACGTTGGAAATTAATGTTCTTTCATCCATCCTCCTCCATCCTTATCTAATTTCTTTATTGTACCATATAGACGGACGGAGAAGGCTTTACTTTTTTATTGTTTTTATTCACCACAACTTGTATGCTGACATAAAAATGCACATATCTTCTATAGATAATGATAATATAATATTGCATATACATGTAAGACATTGCATGAAATATACAAGGTTAAACGGTATTGCATATAATTTGGTTTCATCTCAGGATTATACAAGAGTATAATTATCCTTAATATTTCTATCGTGATAAAAAATTATTGAAATTCAAAAGCTGTCGTGATTAGTTTTCAAAAATCAAATTTAAACTTTCCCATCTGCTTTTAATTCGTTTACTCTTTTGTTCTGACATAAGGTACAATGAATATAATTCCAAATTTCTATAGGATCTGGTGAAGGCTTTACTTTTGATCAGTCTTTTTCTCGCTCTTCTTCTTGCTTGTTTCTCAGTGTGAACAATCGGGGAAAGCGGGGTAGGGGGGTTGTCCGACAGAAAAGCCCTGAAAGTTCGATTATGACGTAAGACAAAGATTTGTATATATATCAGATAGCAGAGCGAACCGGAATTGTTTTGTAAGGGTACGACTAATTTGATCCTGAGAGGGGGGGGGGGGGCTGGCAATTTTTTTCGGGTCAGATTATTTATTTTCAACGCAGGGCCGGCCGGAATATTTATTTTCCAGTAACTAAAGATCAGAATATTTATTTTTAACCTGTAACAATCCTGACTAGCCAAAAAAAAAAAAAGGTCATACAAAGGAGTCAAGGTCAGTGTTAAAAATTTGCCAAAGAGACTACATATGTGCAAGTTGTTTGTTTGTTTGTATTTTCATTTTATTTATTTATTCAGTTATTTATCTATTTTTATTTTTTTTTTTGTTATCGGAAAAACAGATACCGTACTGCCTTCTTGAGGAATTCCTGAACTCGGAGAAATGGAAATTTCATTTTAATAATATATATAACGACAATCGAGGCGGCTGAACGTAATGATAGAAAACGAGCATGAAATGAAAATCACAATGTATATCTTATATGGACCGCCCCTCCCCAACCCTTTTCCGATATTGTAAAGTATATGTACATATAAACAAGAGGGAATTTTTTGTATACCCCGCCAAAAGATATCGGATTAAATAGTAATGAGCATGTCCGTCCGTCTGTTCCGTATGATGTTTACAAACATTTGAAGAAAAAAATGTCATGTACGAAGAATTTTATTTTTACATTAAGATATAAGGTCTAGTTCGAATACAGCCCATGTAATTGTTGATTAATTATCTTTAAAAAAGGGTTTCTGTATGTTTTAAAGAAGACCGTTACAGAGAATCAAATATTCCTCATACTCCTTGACGTCATGTTGACATATGCGATCTGAACACGCTGTGACTTTGACGTTGCGAGTAAAATTGACGCCGAAGCCACGCAAAACAAATGTTCAATCTTAAATTGCAAAAAATCTGCCGAGAAGACCTATACATGTTTTTATATATTCGAATTCAGCTCATTCTCTACTTTTACGTGTAAGAAGGGCTTTAAGGACCTCCACAACTTAATGAAGAAAATGATAATGAAGCAAGCCGTGTTTTGCCTTTTGAATGAGTGCGGATTTTTGAATAATAAGTTGCAAAATGGCGATTAAAATTGCAAATTTCCCCTTAGAGACACAATAATCCGTAGAAATACAATACTCAACATGGCAACAATATTTTTGATCTCCCTTTTCACCCTCCTTGGTCAATTTTCTAGATTAAAATTATTTTAGTTTAGAAAATGCATATTTTCGAATTAGAACGTCAATGCCGTCTTTGAGGCTTAAAATCTCGAAAAACTTCGTGAAATAGTTACATGAAAATTATATCAAAGATTGATCAAATCTTATATTTCATGTAGACAAATTTTCAGGCTATGTCTTCTCGCAAAATTTTCCGTGCCGTAACGCCGCGATGTACCTTAAAACCTGATAAATTTACAGCATGGACCAGACATGCACGTTTCGGGTATTAAACCCTCGTCAGTGATCCTCAGTCTAAACAATGTAGTATGACCAAAAAGTATGAAAATTATTATGTCCAAAAATGTACCAAATGACGTTGCATGATGAGTGGGATATGATGCTATAGGACCCACGTTTTAGAAATTTCAAGCAATTTTGTAACAGAAAATTTCAAATGCGTTGAAGACACAGACGATCAACCGAAGTTGATCGAACTTGGTTACATGTGCCCTCGGGGACTCTTAGTCCACCAGCAGTGACACTCACCAAGTAGTTCAAATGTTAAACGTCTTTAAATTCAATAGCATCATTTAAAACCTGATAAATTTACAGCATGGACCAGACATGCACGTTTCGGGTATTAAACCCTCGTCAGTGATCCTCAGTCTAAACAATGTAGTATGACCAAAAAGTATGAAAATTATTATGTCCAAAATGTACCAAATGACGTTGCATGATGAGTGGGATATGATGCTATAGGACCCACGTTTTAGAAATTTCAAGCAATTTTGTAACAGAAAATTTCAAATGCGTTGAAGACACAGACGATCAACCGAAGTTGATCGAACTTGGTTACATGTGCCCTCGGGGACTCTTAGTCCACCAGCAGTGACACTCACCAAGTAGTTCAAATGTTAAACGTCTTTAAATTCAATAGCATCATTTAAAACCTGATAAATTTACAGCATGGACCAGACATGCACGTTTCGGGTATTAAACCCTCGTCAGTGATCCTCAGTCTAAACAATGTAGTATGACCAAAAAGTATGAAAATTATTATGTCCAAAAATGTACCAAATGACGTTGCATGATGAGTGGGATATGATGCTATAGGACCCAC
Organism: Pinctada imbricata; assembly: GCA_033119305.1. Lineage (NCBI taxonomy): Eukaryota > Metazoa > Mollusca > Bivalvia > Pterioida > Pteriidae > Pinctada > Pinctada imbricata. Next base: position 44,473,112 of record VSWD01000010.1, read on the forward strand.
GTTTTAGAAATTTCAAGCAATTTTGTAACAGAAAATTTCAAATGCGTTGAAGACACAGACGATCAACCGAAGTTGATCGAACTTGGTTACATGTGCCCTCGGGGACTCTTAGTCCACCAGCAGTGACACTCACCAAGTAGTTCAAATGTTAAACGTCTTTAAATTCAATAGCATCATTTAAAACCTGATAAATTTACAGCATGGACCAGACATGCACGTTTCGGGTATTAAACCCTCGTCAGTGATCCTCAGTCTAAACAATGTAGTATGACCAAAAAGTATGAAAATTATTATGTCCAAAATGTACCAAATGACGTTGCATGATGAGTGGGATATGATGCTATAGGACCCACGTTTTAGAAATTTCAAGCAATTTTGTAACAGAAAATTTCAAATGCGTTGAAGACACAGACGATCAACCGAAGTTGATCGAACTTGGTTACATGTGCCCTCGGGGACTCTTAGTCCACCAGCAGTGACACTCACCAAGTAGTTCAAATGTTAAACGTCTTTAAATTCAATAGCATCATTTAAAACCTGATAAATTTACAGCATGGACCAGACATGCACGTTTCGGGTATTAAACCCTCGTCAGTGATCCTCAGTCTAAACAATGTAGTATGACCAAAAAGTATGAAAATTATTATGTCCAAAAATGTACCAAATGACGTTGCATGATCAGTGGGATATGATGCTATAGGACCCACGTTTTAGAAATTTCAAGCAATTTTGTAACAGAAAATTTCAAATGCGTTGAAGACACAGACGATCAACCGAAGTTGATCGAACTTGGTTACATGTGCCCTCGGGGACTCTTAGTCCACCAGCAGTGACACTCACCAAGTAGTTCAAATGTTAAACGTCTTTAAATTCAATAGCATCATTTAACGTAGCTCGCGGGGAAGCTTTCATCACAATCAAATGTGTACGCAGGTTTCGCCCTCGAATTTTTTTATGTGCACATCTACGCTATGACGTCATAAACCTTACTTGATCGTAACGTCACGTTACGTTGCGCGACATAGATCGTAAGGGCGCAAATAATGGCTTTTTTTTTTAAATATTATATTTTCTAGTAAGCGTAGCGAGCCGAAATTTTTAAACATAAACTTTACATTGTGTCTAAATTCAGTCAATGTATTTAGACACGCTTGCACTGAGAACCGGAAACTTTGAGGGATGTTTGGTTATATTTTGACTATTTCTAGGGAATGATATATGAATGCAATTTTTTATTCAAATATTACGTTGGAAATTAATGTTCTTTCATCCATCCTCCTCCATCCTTATCTAATTTCTTTATTGTACCATATAGACGGACGGAGAAGGCTTTACTTTTTTATTGTTTTTATTCACCACAACTTGTATGCTGACATAAAAATGCACATATCTTCTATAGATAATGATAATATAATATTGCATATACATGTAAGACATTGCATGAAATATACAAGGTTAAACGGTATTGCATATAATTTGGTTTCATCTCAGGATTATACAAGAGTATAATTATCCTTAATATTTCTATCGTGATAAAAAATTATTGAAATTCAAAAGCTGTCGTGATTAGTTTTCAAAAATCAAATTTAAACTTTCCCATCTGCTTTTAATTCGTTTACTCTTTTGTTCTGACATAAGGTACAATGAATATAATTCCAAATTTCTATAGGATCTGGTGAAGGCTTTACTTTTGATCAGTCTTTTTCTCGCTCTTCTTCTTGCTTGTTTCTCAGTGTGAACAATCGGGGAAAGCGGGGTAGGGGGGTTGTCCGACAGAAAAGCCCTGAAAGTTCGATTATGACGTAAGACAAAGATTTGTATATATATCAGATAGCAGAGCGAACCGGAATTGTTTTGTAAGGGTACGACTAATTTGATCCTGAGAGGGGGGGGGGGCTGGCAATTTTTTTCGGGTCAGATTATTTATTTTCAACGCAGGGCCGGCCGGAATATTTATTTTCCAGTAACTAAAGATCAGAATATTTATTTTTAACCTGTAACAATCCTGACTAGCCAAAAAAAAAAAGGTCATACAAAGGAGTCAAGGTCAGTGTTAAAAATTTGCCAAAGAGACTACATATGTGCAAGTTGTTTGTTTGTTTGTATTTTCATTTTATTTATTTATTCAGTTATTTATCTTTTTTTATTTTTTTTTTTGTTATCGGAAAAACAGATACCGTACTGCCTTCTTGAGGAATTCCTGAACTCGGAGAAATGGAAATTTCATTTTAATAATATATATAACGACAATCGAGGCGGCTGAACGTAATGATAGAAAACGAGCATGAAATGAAAATCACAATGTATATCTTATATGGACCGCCCCTCCCCAACCCTTTTCCGATATTGTAAAGTATATGTACATATAAACAAGAGGGAATTTTTTGTATACCCCGCCAAAAGATATCGGATTAAATAGTAATGAGCATGTCCGTCCGTCTGTTCCGTATGATGTTTACAAACATTTGAAGAAAAAAATGTCATGTACGAAGAATTTTATTTTTACATTAAGATATAAGGTCTAGTTCGAATACAGCCCATGTAATTGTTGATTAATTATCTTTAAAAAAGGGTTTCTGTATGTTTTAAAGAAGACCGTTACAGAGAATCAAATATTCCTCATACTCCTTGACGTCATGTTGACATATGCGATCTGAACACGCTGTGACTTTGACGTTGCGAGTAAAATTGACGCCGAAGCCACGCAAAACAAATGTTCAATCTTAAATTGCAAAAAATCTGCCGAGAAGACCTATACATGTTTTTATATATTCGAATTCAGCTCATTCTCTACTTTTACGTGTAAGAAGGGCTTTAAGGACCTCCACAACTTAATGAAGAAAATGATAATGAAGCAAGCCGTGTTTTGCCTTTTGAATGAGTGCGGATTTTTGAATAATAAGTTGCAAAATGGCGATTAAAATTGCAAATTTCCCCTTAGAGACACAATAATCCGTAGAAATACAATACTCAACATGGCAACAATATTTTTGATCTCCCTTTTCACCCTCCTTGGTCAATTTTCTAGATTAAAATTATTTTAGTTTAGAAAATGCATATTTTCGAATTAGAACGTCAATGCCGTCTTTGAGGCTTAAAATCTCGAAAAACTTCGTGAAATAGTTACATGAAAATTATATCAAAGATTGATCAAATCTTATATTTCATGTAGACAAATTTTCAGGCTATGTCTTCTCGCAAAATTTTCCGTGCCGTAACGCCGCGATGTACCTTAAAACCTGATAAATTTACAGCATGGACCAGACATGCACGTTTCGGGTATTAAACCCTCGTCAGTGATCCTCAGTCTAAACAATGTAGTATGACCAAAAAGTATGAAAATTATTATGTCCAAAAATGTACCAAATGACGTTGCATGATGAGTGGGATATGATGCTATAGGACCCACGTTTTAGAAATTTCAAGCAATTTTGTAACAGAAAATTTCAAATGCGTTGAAGACACAGACGATCAACCGAAGTTGATCGAACTTGGTTACATGTGCCCTCGGGGACTCTTAGTCCACCAGCAGTGACACTCACCAAGTAGTTCAAATGTTAAACGTCTTTAAATTCAATAGCATCATTTAAAACCTGATAAATTTACAGCATGGACCAGACATGCACGTTTCGGGTATTAAACCCTCGTCAGTGATCCTCAGTCTAAACAATGTAGTATGACCAAAAAGTATGAAAATTATTATGTCCAAAAATGTACCAAATGACGTTGCATGATGAGTGGGATATGATGCTATAGGACCCACGTTTTAGAAATTTCAAGCAATTTTGTAACAGAAAATTTCAAATGCGTTGAAGACACAGACGATCAACCGAAGTTGATCGAACTTGGTTACATGTGCCCTCGGGGACTCTTAGTCCACCAGCAGTGACACTCACCGAGTAGTTCAAATGTTAAACGTCTTTAAATTCAATAGCATCATTTAAAACCTGATAAATTTACAGCATGGACCAGACATGCACGTTTCGGGTATTAAACCCTCGTCAGTGATCCTCAGTCTAAACAATGTAGTATGACCAAAAAGTATGAAAATTATTATGTCCAAAAATGTACCAAATGACGTTGCATGATGAGTGGGATATGATGCTATAGGACCCACGTTTTAGAAATTTCAAGCAATTTTGTAACAGAAAATTTCAAATGCGTTGAAGACACAGACGATCAACCGAAGTTGATCGAACTTGGTTACATGTGCCCTCGGGGACTCTTAGTCCACCAGCAGTGACACTCACCAAGTAGTTCAAATGTTAAACGTCTTTAAATTCAATAGCATCATTTAAAACCTGATAAATTTACAGCATGGACCAGACATGCACGTTTCGGGTATTAAACCCTCGTCAGTGATCCTCAGTCTAAACAATGTAGTATGACCAAAAAGTATGAAAATTATTATGTCCAAAATGTACCAAATGACGTTGCATGATGAGTGGGATATGATGCTATAGGACCCACGTTTTAGAAATTTCAAGCAATTTTGTAACAGAAAATTTCAAATGCGTTGAAGACACAGACGATCAACCGAAGTTGATCGAACTTGGTTACATGTGCCCTCGGGGACTCTTAGTCCACCAGCAGTGACACTCACCAAGTAGTTCAAATGTTAAACGTCTTTAAATTCAATAGCATCATTTAAAACCTGATAAATTTACAGCATGGACCAGACATGCACGTTTCGGGTATTAAACCCTCGTCAGTGATCCTCAGTCTAAACAATGTAGTATGACCAAAAAGTATGAAAATTATTATGTCCAAAATGTACCAAATGACGTTGCATGATGAGTGGGATATGATGCTATAGGACCCACGTTTTAGAAATTTCAAGCAATTTTGTAACAGAAAATTTCAAATGCGTTGAAGACACAGACGATCAACCGAAGTTGATCGAACTTGGTTACATGTGCCCTCGGGGACTCTTAGTCCACCAGCAGTGACACTCACCAAGTAGTTCAAATGTTAAACGTCTTTAAATTCAATAGCATCATTTAAAACCTGATAAATTTACAGCATGGACCAGACATGCACGTTTCGGGTATTAAACCCTCGTCAGTGATCCTCAGTCTAAACAATGTAGTATGACCAAAAAGTATGAAAATTATCATGTCCAAAAATGTACCAAATGACGTTGCATGATGAGTGGGATATGATGCTATAGGACCCACGTTTTAGAAATTTCAAGCAATTTTGTAACAGAAAATTTCAAATGCGTTGAAGACACAGACGATCAACCGAAGTTGATCGAACTTGGTTACATGTGCCCTCGGGGACTCTTAGTCCACCAGCAGTGACACTCACCAAGTAGTTCAAATGTTAAACGTCTTTAAATTCAATAGCATCATTTAAAACCTGATAAATTTACAGCATGGACCAGACATGCACGTTTCGGGTATTAAACCCTCGTCAGTGATCCTCAGTCTAAACAATGTAGTATGACCAAAAAGTATGAAAATTATTATGTCCAAAATGTACCAAATGACGTTGCATGATGAGTGGGATATGATGCTATAGGACCCACGTTTTAGAAATTTCAAGCAATTTTGTAACAGAAAATTTCAAATGCGTTGAAGACACAGACGATCAACCGAAGTTGATCGAACTTGGTTACATGTGCCCTCGGGGACTCTTAGTCCACCAGCAGTGACACTCACCAAGTAGTTCAAATGTTAAACGTCTTTAAATTCAATAGCATCATTTAAAACCTGATAAATTTACAGCATGGACCAGACATGCACGTTTCGGGTATTAAACCCTCGTCAGTGATCCTCAGTCTAAACAATGTAGTATGACCAAAAAGTATGAAAATTATTATGTCCAAAAATGTACCAAATGACGTTGCATGATGAGTGGGATATGATGCTATAGGACCCACGTTTTAGAAATTTCAAGCAATTTTGTAACAGAAAATTTCAAATGCGTTGAAGACACAGACGATCAACCGAAGTTGATCGAACTTGGTTACATGTGCCCTCGGGGACTCTTAGTCCACCAGCAGTGACACTCACCAAGTAGTTCAAATGTTAAACGTCTTTAAATTCAATAGCATCATTTAAAACCTGATAAATTTACAGCATGGACCAGACATGCACGTTTCGGGTATTAAACCCTCGTCAGTGATCCTCAGTCTAAACAATGTAGTATGACCAAAAAGTATGAAAATTATTATGTCCAAAATGTACCAAATGACGTTGCATGATGAGTGGGATATGATGCTATAGGACCCACGTTTTAGAAATTTCAAGCAATTTTGTAACAGAAAATTTCAAATGCGTTGAAGACACAGACGATCAACCGAAGTTGATCGAACTTGGTTACATGTGCCCTCGGGGACTCTTAGTCCACCAGCAGTGACACTCACCGAGTAGTTCAAATGTTAAACGTCTTTAAATTCAATAGCATCATTTAACGAGGCCCTGGACAAAACGTGTGCGCATCGTTTCGCGCATTCCCGTAACCGGTTCAATCTTTTATCTCTACATCGCACCTAACGTACTGTCATACTATGACGTCACAATCAAATGACGCGACAAAGCATTTAACGTCGCGCTAAAAATCAATAGGCAATTGGGAGGGGGTGCTAGCTAGTCATACGCACGTCATGGAGGCACGTGTTTTCGCATCATTATTATTATTATTTTTTTTTTTGTTCAGAAATGGCTTGATGTTCCTTTTCGTCTAATCGAGAGAATTATCAGCCAAGTTGCAGCAAGTAAATCGGCTCACCTTGCTCGCAAATTTCACAATCAACAACGCTGACGAATCTTAATTCATTTTACTTTAATTTCTTTTTTTTCTCTCTCTCTCTCTTATGATGTCGGGTGGCATTGTTAACTAGAAAATTTTGCGAGGGATCTGCATACCTCTTATAATCGAGTAGAACATATTCAATTATTAAAGTTTTACATTGAATTATTTAAAGTATATTTTTAATATATCATCGTAATACGTATGAAGGTAAGCAAATGCATTTTACATAGATATATGTCATTTTCTTTTTTTTTTTCAGGGGAAAAAGGGGACGATATGGAAGTATTCAGATTAAAGTCGCTACATGATTTTTTTTTCTCAAGGTTTCACAAGCAATTTATAAATATAAGATATTAAATAAAGTACATTAATTCATTGAAACGAGGCGCTCCGGTCCTGCAATCAGAAAAAAAGTAGCTGTATATATAGTATGCATTTTATTTTCAGGGTTTCATTCTCTGAAATTGAATTCACATTTACTTATAAGTTATAGAAGTTTCCGAGATATTTACATTTTCCGATTCTTCATTTTTGGGGGTTAACTTCAGTATAGATACATGAGCGGATTTTGAAGGGGCGCACGCCCCCCCCCCCCCCCCCCAAATCATCGAAGTAAGGTATTTTTGGGGCTTAACCTTTATGTGTATAGTTATTCAATTTCAGGCTGTTTTGAGTCGAATGTCGGAAAATTTTCGCTGGTTCGCTGCCGCTCGCCACCTTACTCAATTTATATTAACTTCACACCATTTGCTAAGCATGACTATTTCATGCTAAAATAGCCAGAAATATAAAGTAATACTACACCTTCCATACCTTTACTCTTCTGAGACTATTTGGACGGTATTTTTCTGACATATGTCCTTAGATTTTAGTCAACAAACATGTACTCTTGCAGCAAAGGGGATGCCATTTGGGTTGTGTACCCCAACCCTCTCTAAAACAATTTTAGAAAATTCGCTGGTTCGCTTCGCTCGCCAGATATATTCAATAATACATACATGTAGTTTCTACGTTTTTTTTTTTTTTTTATGAATTATACATTTTCCGTTCTGGTGGTCAAAGGAACCCAAAACATGACTTCGTCTCGGACCCACTGGGGGAGGGAGGAAGCGGTCCCCAGACCCTTTGCCTTTTTTATATTCATGACGCCCTCCTAAACCCAAATCTTGTATCCGCCCCTGGGATAACCTTAAAGGTGACCCGCAAAGATCCCTCACTTATCTCATTTTTTCTTGTTCACTTGATCAAGTAGATCTAGAATAACACTTTTCAGACTTTTCCCCAAAAATACGAAGTATTAAAGTTTTAGAATAATGATAAGGATATCAATATTGCTGAATCAAATTAGACAAAAGATAAGGCAATAAGAGAAAAACGCTTTGTTCATTTTATCTTCGAGACTTGCAAGTACAAGTTATCTGTTTTAAAATTACACAAATGTGATTTGAGATTGTCCCTTACATACAGTTTGTATTCTGGCGATAGCATTTGGCTGCTTTCCCGAGAGGGATATGATATGTCGTATTATCACGCCTCGAACTAATTTCAGCCAATGACGTCGCAGTATTACGGTCACATTGTGTCCTACCTTGACGCCGAGTTAGGTCACTTAATTTTCAAACGTTAAGAATTACACAGAAAACGTTACGAAATGGTTCTCGGTATGATAAATTCGTTGTAGGGTTTATTCCTGTCATACTTCCTACTCAAAGTACCTTGAGTAGGAAGTATGACGGGAACAAACCCTATAACTAATAAAGGATAAATATACGAGCACATTCGTTCTTTATTCAAAGTAAAGGGAAGATATGTTAAAAAATATGATTTTGAGATGTTCCCTGAAGCTCACACGGCTGGACATCAACCTTGAAAGAACTTGATATATTCTGTCTTATGTTTCTCTTTATAATATATAAGAATATGCCATCAATTTCTCTGTTTCAGTTTTTTTTTAATTACACTTTATATCTGTAAACTTGTACAAGTTATGTGTAAAATTGCAAAAATATGCTTTTAAATGGTCCCTAACATATTTGGCAATATCATTTGGCTGTCTTTTTCTGGACAGATATATGCTAACGAATATGATATGCTATAATTTATAAACAATAAATATACGAGCACGTTCATCCTTTATGAGGCCTTCTTTCATAATAAAGGGCAAATATGCTAAAAATATGATTTTGAGATGTTCCCTGAAGCCCACACAAGCGGTCAAAGTTGTACAGAACTTGATATATTCTGGCTTATGTTTCACTTTTCACTGTATAAACATGTCATCAAATTCTCTATTTCAGTTTTTTTATAATTTCAGTTGTACTGGCAAAGACAGAGTAAAATTTATGTGTAGAATTGCAAAATATGCTTTGAGATCGCCCCTGATATATTTTCACGATTGAATTTTGCTGTCTTTTTCTAGAGAAATATATACTAACAAATATTATATGCCGTAAACAAGAACTATAAGGACATATTCATCCTTTATGATGTCTTTATTTCAAAATATAGGGCAAATATGTTAAAATATGATTTTGAGATGTTCCCTGAAGCTCACACAGGCGTTCAAACTTCCACAGAACCCGATATATTTTGTCTTATGTCTCTCTTTTCAACATATGATAATCCTATCAAATTCTCTATTTCAGTTTTTTTATAAATTGCAATTATAATGCAAAAAATCGTGTTTTTCTATGAAATCACATGGAGAAAACAAGGAAATCTTTGAGATGGTCCCCCCGAAAAACTAAGCGGTGAAATTTATTCATTTTTCACCAAACTCTTGTATATAAGTAAATGACATAATGATATGAATTTAATCAAAATCTCTATTTCTGTTTTTGAGTTATCTTATTGTCCAGGGCCTCGTTAAAACCTGATAAATCTACAGCATGGACCAGACATGCACGTTTCGGGTATTAAACCCTCGTCAGTGATCCTCAGTCTAAACAATGTAGTATGACCAAAAAGTATGAAAATTATTATGTCCAAAAATTATTAAATTTAGACATTTCTGGGACAAGTGGTTGAAAATAATTGAAAATAGTGAATAATTGATCTTCTTTTTACCTATTTTCTCTTCTTTTAAGATGAAAGCTATTTGTTTCTCTTTAATATTTCAAAAAATTAAACTTTGACAAAAAGAATATTATAATTTTTTTTAATAATATGTATACTTTTTTATTTCAATATCGATATACCCAATTAAACAATCACGTGTGAGTGTGTGAGCGAAAGGTGCCCTCTGTCCCTTTTATTTGTGTATATAATTTATATTTGTGAAAACGTATGCGAACAAAAGCGTAATAAAAAAAAAAAAAAAAAAAAAAAAAAAAAAAAAAATGAAGCCAAGGGCAGAGCTATGCCTTCAGGGAAATTACTCATAGTTTTGGAATATACAAAATTTAGTGACAAAAAGTTACTGAGTGTTTGTGGAATAAAGAGTTTTTCCCCTTATAGACGGTATCTGGCGTAAAACCAGTGTGACATGAAAATGGTATGGTAACGTCAATTTTATACCGTCATTTCCCAGACTTTTAGGACTGTTTCCATAGAATTTGACGACGTCATAATCAGTCTACGTCAGATACCGTCTTAATAGCAGTTCTCTGTAAGGACCAAAATAATTTCAATAGCACGTGGAAACAGCATGTCTCCAATTTTGGAGATTTTTGGTGTGGAAGGTGTATATGATGTACTGAGACAAAAATAAACTTTCTATTTACAAATTAATTTTTCGTTGCCATGGAAACCATGTTTGAAATTTTACGCATCAGTAGAATACTTGTAACATGGCATTTTCACAAGGTTCGTTTCCATGGTAACAGCTATTGTAGTCAACTGAAATTTCCTTAATTTTTCTCTTTATATCTTTAATAGTATATATATTACACAAGAAGTATGTTTCTGCCCGCTATTCTCTTTGTCAATATGCTCAAAATGTAGGCAAAAACCTGTTTTGAAGAGGCCCTTTTTAAGACCGAAAAATCTCCTAATTTAACATGATTTTGCTCAAATTTAAGGGCAAATAATCTGAAATGTCAGGCTAACTTGATTTCTACTTCCAATTATCTTTAAAGTTTTATCCTCGATCTTTAAGAAAATGTTAGAATTTGAGTGGGACCTCTTCACAATTTTATTTAAAAGGGTACAAAAAAATGGTTACCATGGTGACATTCTGTTCAGTGCTATGACACATAGAGTAATTTACTGGTAAATTTTCAGCTGTCCGTTATATATTTTTATGAATTTTTTATCAGTGCATATAAAAGAGCATTATTGATTGAAAAAAATCACCTTAAATTTTTTCAAGGTCACAGGATCCAATGTCAAGGTCATCTTGAATGCAATTCACAAAATTTGGCAAAATTCTGTGATTTTTCAAAAATATGAGAGGCAGTTACTCAAAAATCATGTTGTATTGAGTAAAACAAACACATACATGGTAATTTTGGATATATCCCCCATCTATTGACCAAAGTTACAAAAAATCTTAAAATCAATTACATCCTAGATTTTTAGCTAGTATTTCATACATACATATAAAAAAATGTGAGATCATCATGATTTTTGTCTGGGGCTTATTTTTTTAGGAGAAATGTTCTAAAATAAAAATTGTAATGTTTTTTCCATTTATTGGTCCTAATTTTAGAAAGAAGTATTTTTGATACAAATATATGACAGTCAAGCCTAATTTTAGTAACAATAAATACAATGTAACAACAAAAATGCAAATTTTATTGAAATTGGAACCTATATTTTGAATTGACCTTGAACTGAGAGTCAATGACCTTGAAAAAGTTTGGAAGTGCTCAAATAAAATATAATTTCTTCTGTTGTCCCTACAAAAAGCTTAAGCGATATAAGTTATTTAAACCATGCTAAAAATCAATTTGAAAAGATATACACTGCCATCTATAAATTAGTATACACTATTTCTACTCATCCTGCTGTTATAAAATGAACAGTTTCAAATCCATTGCTGTATGATTCTAATAATGAACTTTGTAGAAATCATTTGTAACAAACTTGACCCAAATATTTGAAGATTTTGAATTTTTGATTTTTTTTATATAAAAATGACAATTTTTGGAAAAAAAAATTGTGCAGATGAGAAAAGTTTCTTTTTACATTTTCCTTACCACAATTCATAATTTTGAATTATGTGAAGCCAATCATCATGATTCTTTCAAGTTCAGGATTGGAAAATTAGGATAAACTTAAAAAGAATTTAGAATGATTTCCTTTTTTGTATAGTTATTTATGGATGGCAGTGTAGTCATCATGTGTCAAATGAAAAGTTGCCATGGCAACCATTTTTAACCTCAAAATGTAGGAAAACAAAACAAGGTCCCACTTATTTTTTTCAGTGATTATATTTGTCACATGAAATCTATTTTGTTCTGACAACAGTGATGGTGTTATCAGCCTGACATTTTGGTTTTTTTTTTTTTTGCTTAAAAATGGTAAAAATTGGACAAAAATAGGCCTTGCTTTTGACCTTATTTTATGGCAATTTTTGACTGATTTTGATTTGATAGGATCCGGCTAAGTGAAAGAAATGTCAAAAATTTGTTATTTTTTCTAAAAATAGAGGTTTTAAAGATTATAAGTTGTTAATACCAATTAACTCTGACAATGGTTACCATGGCAACATAATAACCAAATATGACTTATTTGACCTTTTTTAGTGCTATAACAAGACAGACCTCGTTTCCATGGTAACCGGAATGTTTATTTTCAAAAAATTGTTATTTCTGTATTCAGGGCATTATACATACCATTTATAGAGAAAATGATGAAAATCCATGACATGCTGTTTCCAAAATATTTTGGTCCTTACAGAGAATTGATATTTTAAATCGGAAGTAACTCTGGTTTTCGAAAATAGCAAATACCGTGACAGAAACGGAGTGTAACTATTAGGACTTATATGATCAGGGACTAGTCGTCCACCAGCAGTGATACCAATCTAGTGGTTGAAATGGGAATAATCAAATATAGAAAATGTAATATATTATAGTTATTTGAGTGCATTATAAACGCATTTGAGCACGCAATGCCTCTTCAGTGATTTTCATGTGGTGAATATCCATGATTTATGAAGAGCGAAATTCTAAATGTGACTTTAAATAATACGGAAGTGTTTGAACTCTTTACCTTCATGAAGAAAATTTCAATGCACCAGACACGACAGTTTCGGTCAGTGATGCTTCCAGCCAACGTGCTTTTCAGACACAGCCAAAATTCATTTCACTAGCGCCCTCTGGTTTGATTTTTTTAAATTCTAATTTGTGCAATTACTTTGCAGAGTGCGCTGCACCAAATTTCCCGGAGGGTCGATTCAGTTACAGAGAATCGATGACCAACATAACGTTGGCGGAATGGTGCTGAGATGTTGGATTTAGAAAGCTAAAATGGTGTTCACAAGATAGAATTTACTTTAATTGCTTTAGATCTAACTCCCTTTTGATTTGTGTGAAATTTTGTAATTTCCATGACAAAAAATAAATGAATTAAAACATTCTATTTAAACTGAATTTAAATAGAATGTTTTAATTCATTTATTTTTTTGTCATGGAAATATTTTCTAAGTTTCTTACTCTTAAGTGTTCGCTGTGTTACTCTTTTTTCATAGCTTAGACATTGGGATCGATGGAGTTGCATTTTTCAATGGTGCATATCTAATTTCTTCAGGATGTCGCTGCTTGCAGTCATTTTTGGTGGGTTTCCTTTTATGGGTTCTCATGCCGGGCCGGTGGGCGGGACTCCACTCTCCCTTGTTTTTAAATAGTCAAAGAGTGAAATAAAAATAAGCTTTGGTCTTCATTTTTGGTCCTACTTGCTTGGATGCTTTACTTGCATTGGATATGTGACATCAGTCGTGTGATGTCTAGGTATGTTCAACTTTGCAAATTTACAACGCCGCCTATGTAGACAGTGCATTCCGCACTTGCACTAGACTCAGGAAATTGTCCAGATGAAATTGAACTTCGTATCTCTATGGAGTTGTGTCATTTTCTCCGTCTGTTTGTCCGATTTTTCTTTCGCGTGAGAAAGTTCTGTTTATATTTTTCAAGAATTTGTCATCCTTTGAATTATGATTTTTTTTTTTATTTCGGCTTTTGTGTTTGATTTTCATTCCATGATTTTACAAGTTTTTATATTTGGTATCAGAATTTATTTCATCATGAAATCATATAGTTAAAAAACCGGATCGATTCTCACTGAATTTAATTGTTTGATGCATTTTCAACTTTCAACGTTAAAATAATTTATGTGCATACATGAAAAGATTTTTTTTTTATCTGGCCCAGTTCATTATTTTAAATGGTCTAATTTAATACTTTGAAATCATCTTTTTTAATCTTTTATTTAGCTGTAAAGGTAAATATCGGAGCATGTATCAAATTCGATGTTATTGAATGGTTATAATCTAAAACATAATTCAAATTTGTGGACAACGAATTATTGTTTTTCATATTGTTAAGATTGAGGATCACTGACGAGGGTTAAGTATCCGAAACGTGCATGTCTGATCCATGCTGCATATTTGTCTGTTCTTAAATGATGCTATTGAATTTAAAGACGTTTAATATTTGTACCACTTCGTGAGTGTCACTGCTGGTGGACAAGGAGTTTCCGGGGGCACAAGTTCGATCAACTTCGGTCGATCGTTTCTTCAACACATTCGAACATTTCTGTTATCGAACTTTCTTCGAATTTCTAAAACGTGGGTCCTGTAACATCATGTCCCACCCATCCTGCTACGTCTTTCGGTACATTTTGGGACATACATGTACTAACTTTCACACTCTTTGGCCATATTACATTGTTTAGATTGAGGATCACAGACGAGGGTTAAGTACCCGAAACGTGCATGCCTGGTCCATGCTGCAAATTTAACTGTTCTTAAATGATGCTATTGAATTTGAAGACGTTTTTTACACTTTCATTGTATCTTCCAATTTTGTGTACATTCAACAAAATAATGATGCTCAAGACCAAGAAAATTAAAGAACCGAGAAATCAATCAATCAGAGGTATATTTGTGAGCCATTTTCTTCGTTACTGCAAAAAAATTTTTTTGCTTTAAAATCATTACCAAAGAACATCCACAGACTGTATTTCAACATTGGTAATGTCGACCACTAGCTAAGTCAGTATCTCTATTGATGGACTGCTAACGATATCGTTTGACTACATGTATTGCCATAGTGTTTTTGCAATACTTGAATTGATCATATCACACAGTTTTCTCCCTTGATTCATTGACCACCTGTTTAAATCACAATGTATGTATGTAACCTTTTGTAATTTAGTTTTGTATGTTTCTAGTGAAATTGAACATTTTGAGAAAGTAGGTTTTCAAAAAAAGGTTGAAAATAGATATAAAAATATTTCTATTGATGTGTGATTCCTACATGTTGACATTAGTGTGTAACAAAGCTGGCGGAAGAATAAACAAGTTCATGACCCCTAGCGGAGGCCACGTGGGTTCTTCTGTGTATTGGCTAAATTCGGGTGTTAAGAATATTAAATTTTTACGGCACTCAAGTATTTTATATAGGAAAAAGGTAATTTATTGGATATGCGAAGTCTCATTGCATAATAACTGGTGCAATTATTATTGTGGATCTTTGTGCTACAATGAAACATGAAGGGAAAAAACTGTGTACTATGATCAAATACAGTCATATGTATTTACAATTCCTAAATGATATTCGAAAATTTCTGTTATCAAAATTTCTGGAAATTTCTAAAACGTGGGTCCTGTAGCATCATATCCCACCCATCCTGCTACGTCTTTCGGTGCATTTTTTGACATAATTACTTTCACACTTTTTGGCTTTAAAACATTGTTTAGATTGAGGATCACTGACGAGGGTTAAGTACCCGCAACTTGCATGTCTGGTCCATGCTGTAAATGTATCTGTTCTTTAATGATGCTATTGAATTTGAGGACGTTTAACATTCATACTATATATGTCAAGATACGAAAGGGTATCTCCTTGATTACATAGGTATGTCCTTAGCTGTCTCTTTGACATATAGTTTAGATCATTTCTACCATAACGCACTTTATATACACGTATTCACTTTTTGGATATTCTCTATTTCGGAGTCGAATATCACTTATGAGACATAATTTGTTGAAATGTGCATATGGTTCACTGAAGTTATATTTCCATAGAACATATATTTCAATATTGATATTTCGAAATGGATTCCATGAATCGCTGGCGTTGAATTTTTGCATCGATGATAATCATTTGTCTGTTCTTAACAAAGACTTGAAAACGTAATTATTTTAGTTTCGGTGAAAACATTTTAAAAAGACTTTGGCTTATTAATCCTTGAAATATTTAAGTCCGTTTGAAATGAAAACAATCTTAAATTACTACATGTAGTAACCGATTTCTAAATGTGAACATAAAATAAATTTGTTAACACGAACAGCGTGTAAAACGTTGAAAAATTCAAACTCTTGATGTTTAAGTAAAAATCTTGATAAATCATTTCAAAAGTCTTATTATGCATATTTTAAAACCTGTGATGTTTGTTTGAAAATTTGTAATGTATGTTTAAAAACTTGTAATGTATATGTAAAACATGTAATGTATATTCCAAAAACTTGTGATGTACATGTATGTATAAAAAGAAAGTTTCATTAAGTACCACTGATGAGGATTTACTTTCCGAAACACCAGACATTAAGATTGAAATTTTCTTTAAGAAGGTAAAGAAGTGGAACACTTCCATTATTACTACAAACACTTATTTTCTATTGCAGTGTGGAGCTCGTTCCCCGTGATTGAATTGGTAAAGTGTAATAATTACTTCTTTCCATCTCTGGCGCCTGATAGAAAAGCTTTGGTTTGGACCTTTATATATCAATTTTACATACTATATACTATTTTGGTATTTCGTAAAATTGTCATTTCATCCAAACATTTCATCGAAATTAATGGAGGTTATAACATACAAGCACCATCCCTGTTCTGGCTATACATTTTATTTAACTATGTTCCCTACAGAAAATTTGGAGCCGCGCCTTCTTTCAAAGTAAATGCAGTTTAAATGCCCCCCCCCCCCCCAAAAAAAAATAATAAAATAAAACAAGAGGTGTTACTGAGATACATTTGGCTGTTTCAGAAAACCACTTCGGCATTTCATTAAGTACCACTAATGAGAATTTACTATCCGAAACACGTGTCTGATGCATAAGAATTGGTTCGAAATTTTCTACTAGAAGGTAAAGAGTTGGAACACTTCCGTTATTGTGATGCATGTTCAAAAACGTGCTATGTATATTTAAAAATTTTGATACATGTATATGTTGTGTGTGCAATAAATCTTGATATTCTTTAAAACAATCTTGATATGTCTTTAAAAGATCAAAATATGCATTTGAAAACTTTTGTTTTGTATTCAATAAATCTTGACATGCGTTTAAAATGTTACTGTGTGTTCAATCATTTGAATTATGTGTAAAATGACCAATTGATGCAATTTTGTGAAAAAAAATTAACATTGGTTGAAATTGAATAATTTAATTTATTGAACAAACAACAAGATTTTTTAACGCCCATCAAGACTTCTTTATAAATAACAAGGGTTTTTTTTTAAATACACAATTATCAAGATTTATTGGCCACGTAAAAGATTTTTCAAATATATAACAATTTTTTTCCAAAAACAAGATCTTTAAATACTTATCAATGTTAAACGTCTTCAAATTCAATAGCATCGTTTAAGAACAGATTGATTTGCAGCATCCAGATAAATCAAATACATATCCAGTTTAATTATATATATATATAACAAGATAATAGAGAAATCATTTGTAACATATATTTTGTCTCTGGCACTAGCGTTGGAAGGTAAGTAGGTGTAATTGAAAAAAATACAAAAAAATACAAAGAATGAAATAGTGTCCTCCGTAGGGAAGTTTGATATGATAAATAACAATGAACACTCTCTATCCACAAATTTTCGGCCACTCGGCCTTTATCAAGTGGAAAAGCACGAATACAAAAGAATTCTACGTAATATCCATATCTGCTCCCTTTTTTACGCTGGGCGTTGTTTACCAGCAGATATGGATATTACGTAGAATTCTTTTGTATTCGTGCTTTTCCACTTGATAAAGGCCGAGTGGCCGAAAATTTGTGGATAGAGAGTGTTCATTGTTATTTATCGAAAAAAATGCACTTAATCAGTGAATGAAAGTCAAACACAAAACCCGAAATCAGATTCCAAAAATCATAATCAAAGGGCTTACAAATTCTTGAAAAAAAAATAACAGAACTTTCTAACGAGAAAAGAAAAATCGGACAAACAGACGGAGACAATAACACAGCTCCATAGAAACACAAAATCAAACTTTATCTGATAGACAATTTCCAGAGTCCAGTTCAAGTGCGGAGTGTATTGTAGGTGGTGATGTTAAAACCACGCCGTGCTAATTAGTAAAGTTGGAATTTGGTGTCTTGAATTATCTTCCAACATGGAGGACAACGAGATATTGTACAGTGTTTAATATTTTCATTGTATTGTCGAAAGTTTGCAGTGACAAAATCAGTCGCTCACAAATGTATCCTTGGTTCAGTAGTTTTGTGGTTTGTCTTCTTGCCTTCATAACGAAGTCGTTGTTGTTTGAGCTTGTTCTAGATCAGTGTATCAATAGTAAGATATAAATACACCATAGACAGCGGACGAAGGAATGTTACTACTACTAAATTTGTAATTTTAAAGTTGAATTCGTCACGTTTGTCATATATTGAAGTAGTCCGGTTACTATTTTCGTAAAAGATGACATGATATCTAAATATGAAGCTGGGTTAAAGCTTTCAGTGGTTTCTTTCGCCTCTGGATCACAAAGATAGATTGTAATCAGCTATTTTTTTTATTATTAATAAAACACTCAATCACGGGGAATTTTTTAACCGGCTCCACACGGCAACAAACTATAAGTTCAAATGATAAAGGAAAAGATGTGTTCTAGCTCTGCTATCAGAGAGCAGTCTTTTGGACATTACAAGTATCATACTGAAAGACTTCATTTTTGTGAGGGCATGAAATAAGTGACTCACCGGCCGCCGTTGTCGCCTATATGACCAGGGATCATTATTTTCGTCGTCTGTCTGTATTTCTGCAATGTCGTCACCAGGAAAGAACTCATCTTCTCCAGAAATAACGATCAAATGCATGTAAATGATGAGACTATATAGACAAATGTTGACCATTTCCGAGGCCATGCTGCCGAACTATTGAAGGAAAAGATGGTTGGTGGTCCAAATTTGCAGCCTCTGAACTCCTGACTATGTCACAGTCAAATGGAAGCTTGACGACTGAAGGATTGATTGATGTGTTTACGCCCTCTTCAAACGTTCTAGAACATTGACACATTAAGATATCCTGAACGTACTATTTTCAGTAAATGTTGCAGAAATTGGTTCCAAAGAGAATGCAAAAAGATGTTGATTTTTCACGGGAAAATTACTCAATTAATCCCGATGGAGAATAGAGAATTCTAATTTAAATACATTACCAGGGGTTCCTAAAAGTTTCCTAAAATTATTGAGGGAAACATAAATTTATCAACCCAATATATGATGTCAAGAATCGGCCCACGCTAATATGGGATATTTTGAAAGGCGACGGCGGGACAATTGAATCGTAATTGGCCGCAATCCGATGCCATAAATGATAGTATCACAGAAATCATTCAAAGTCGTAAGTTTTCCGATGGAGATATTCAGATTTCACTGAAACTGATGGTGCTTTTGGAAATTCTTGGCATTTAAAGAAGACGCACATTAGGGTAGCGGTCTGTATTAATCTAATAGCCATGAAAACCGACACGTCACGAGTAGGACGACACCAGTAATTTCTACAGCCAATGATAGGATACAATGATCAAAGGTTATTAAGGGGCAATTCAATTTGAGCTTTGAAATTTGCACTGGTCAAAACGTAAACAAGTGCCTTCAAATCAGAGAAGTCCATTAGGACTGTGTTCAAAAGTGTAACAGGAATTAGCCCTTCGTCGTTATGATTCGTTCATTGTACAAACATTCGTGTTAAGTTTTGTATTTCTTTTGTTCGTATATCATTGCTATCGTTGCCATTTGTCTTGTTACGAACTTTTTCTCTGATTTTGATGTGATGTTGTAGTTATTGAGAATTTTCTATAAGTTTCAAATCTATACGTTACTGTCGGTGGGACTTGCCTCGGAAATGAACAAGTATAAGGTGAGACAGTGTACTAGCTAGTACACAGGGAAACTTGCCACATATGAATCTCATATGATCCACATATGCAAATCATGTGAAAGTCATATGAAACATTTTAGAGTTGAATTTGGTTATTTCATATGAGAATCATATGTGGCAAGTTTCCCTATGTATTTGAGGAAGATTATTCGTCACATTTGGATCCTTAAAAACCCCATGGAGTTGCTGGAAACATTTCAATATATATAATTCACTTTAAAAGGTGAATTGATTTGAAAACTTTACACAAAAATTCCTCATCAACATTTGAAATTGACAAATATGGACAAGGACCATATCCCTATATAGAGAACAAAATGGAAAATTCGAAAATCATTAATCGAAAGGCATACAAAATCATGATAAAACAGGAACCAAAGCAAATAACCAAAAATTCCACCGTATGAACAGAAGCGAACTCCCAATAAGGGAGTGAAACCAGGTCCCCAGGAAGATCGAGTCAGTATCCCCTGCTTGCATGCAACACCCGTCGCTTCAGTTCGGCAGGTATGTCACATCCGGGTACTTCCAGTAAGGAAGATAAAAGTATGTTCTGTGGTTGGATGGTTCCAATGGTCTAAAGAAAAGAATATCGTAGTTCTCATTAGAATCAGTGAATGAAAGTCAGACACAAATCCCCATATCAATATAGGCTTACAAATTCTTGAAAAGTACAAATAAGAAGTTCCTCACGAGAAAAGAAGAAACAGCAGATTGAGATGATAATACAGTACCATAGCATCATGAAGGACAACACTATCTAATGTACAATCTCCTGAGTTTAGTGCAAGAACGGACTTTGTTCTTGTTAAATGCACGCGTTGTATTAATTAGTTTAGTTTGTTCCAACTCTTTACCTTCTTGAAGAAATCGCGTGTTTCGGATAGTAAATCCTCATCCGTGGTAATTAATGCCGAAGTGATTTTCAGTCACAGCCAAATGTATTTCAGTAGCGCCCTCTAGTTTTACTTTCTGAATCAAAATTTGTGCATATACTCTGCAAAGAGACCTCGGTTCCAAATTTCCAATAGGGTCGCTAGTTGATTGACATCTAATACCAAGAAAGCATTGGCGGGATGGTGCTATGCTGTTAACCTCCTTTAATTTCGATGATATTTTTAGGTGAAATGACAAGTTTCCGAAATAGCAAAATGATTTATGATGTCAAATTGATAAAGGGCCAAAACAAAGCTTCTTTCAGGCGACAGAGCTGGAAAGAAGTAAATATTGTACACTTTTAACATTCAATCACGGGGAACGAGTCTATAACTGATCCAGACTACAAAAGAGTTTAGATTAATAATATGGAAATGTTCCAACTCCTTACCTTCTTGAAGAAAATTTCAAACCAATTCTAATGCACCAGACACGTGTTTCGGATAGTAAATGCTCATCAATGGTACTTAATGCCTAAGTGATTTTCCGACACAGTTAAATGTATTTAAGTAGCGCCCTCTATTTTTATATATTTTTTTAATTAAATTTTTTGCTTTATAAAGAGTGCGAGGCTCCATATTTTGTGTAGGATCTGATCAGTAGCATAGTTAAATAAAATCTACGACCAACTACATTTGTATATAGCGTTGGAGGGATGGTGCTAGGATGTTAACCTTGTACCATTCGAATATCACATGAATCATATTACATAATTATATATACATGTACAATGCAAGTAATAGTACTGCATGTAGTAGTTAAATTAGTGGTGTAACGATATATATATCATATGTATTCGTAATGCGATACAGTAGCTTAGTGATACTTATCACTATATATATATATACATCTTCCATTCAAGCGATACAGTACTTTTTTAAAAGAACCAAGCACAGTGTAGCAAATAGAGAAGATTTTTCTGTATCATTTACTTATAATGCACATTGTATAAAGCCAATAGTATATCCCCATCACCATGTAATTTGTGAGAACCCTCTTTATGCTGTTCAGACTAAATTAATGCAAGTGTGTTCAGTTTTTCTTTGAATTCAAGGAATATGTGAGTGTTGGATTGGATAGAAAAAGGTATCGTGATACGTATCGTATTGTGAGCCTTGTATCGTGATACGTATTGTATCGTGGTCTAGTGTATCGTTACATCCCTAATCTAAATAAATAGAGCTCTTCTCGCTGTATTAATTAAAAACAAAGGGGGTCGTACTATGGTCGTTAAATCAGAATTCAGAAAAGAAAATGCCAAAATTCATTGTAGGTGGCGCTAATCTAAATAGAATAAATGAAGGAATAAAGTTCAAAAATGCTATTTCAGCGATCCCAAAGCCCTCCAAATGTAAAATTTCTTATGGAACCTGTTATATCAAATAGAAACACGATGAAGACTAAGACTACCACGTCGACAGATGGTAAGAAACATAGATTAATACTTTCACAACAAGATTAAACTTAACTTAAAATGTTCTGTAAGAAGCAAAAGAGATTAACCAATGGAGATGAGATTATGTGCCCGGGGAGAGTGGGCATATCCTGTTTGCTAGCAAATGCCATGCAGAAAAAGTCATGTCCGGTGAATTTGTAAAATTCGGTGTTTTGGATGATTATAACCTAAAATATCATCACACATGGGGACAAGATGTAGTGTTTTATATATACTCATTGTATGATGTTAGTTTTTTTTTATTAATTATTATTATTTTTTTTTTTTGCAGTGGCAAAGTCAGTCGCTCATTAATATACGGAAGCATAGAGGGAACGTGTGCAAATTTTTTTATTATGTCGTGGTCACGAGATGATAAGTCGTGGCCACGAGTTTATAAGTCGTGGCCATGAGATAATTATCTCGTGGCCACGAGATAATGAGTCGTGGCCACAAGATAATTAAGTCGTGGCCACGAGATATTAAATTCAAAAGTCATTAGCGCCATTTAGCCTGTCTGCGTTGAGTATCATTTAAGTGAAAAGATTATAGGGTGGGGGATGTAAGATAATTATATCCATTTAAAAATTTTGATATTATCTCAATAGCAGGGACGTACATATATACGTTTATTAAATGATCAGGAATTATTGCCGATTTTGCTTATTTCTGATTGGCGGAGACAAAGCGGTCTATTTGGGATTAGCGCGTGCGTTGATTTTTGTAGTGTTAAATTAGATCTTTGACTTCGCGTATCATTACAATGCAAATGTTAATAAAATCCTGATAATTTATATAATAAAGCAGCAAGGACTTATCTGTTTATAAGTCCTTGAAAGCAGTTATTGACTTTTGATTTCGGTCAGGCATTGGTTAACACCAGGTCTGTATAGTCACGAGTAGACCTCACCAAAAGTCAATAATTGTATAATATATACGTCCATGTAAATAGTAAAAATGAATTTCAAAAATTATACGTGCAGCGCCAATCAACACATTAACGACAATTTCGCACGTTTTTGTAATGTAAATGGTTAAGAAAATATTGTTGGTTGATTAGTTTTCTGAGCTTGGGGTAAATGATTTATAGTAAATAGTTTTCTTAGCTTTTGATATGAATTCACGCCTGTCAATTTGTGAATATGTTTTCAATCATATATCATTTTTTCATTACGAATGGTATGATATAACAATATACTGACATCAGTTAAAACTGCATAAAAAAAGGTTGGGGCCGAAAAAGAAAAGGCCGAATCCTATTGAGACCGAACAAGGAAAAGGCCGAAACATCTGGCAACAGAACGAAAGCGTCTATGCGATCTAGACAAAATAAGCGTTTAGCAGATTTTGAAATTCCTTGACGCCTGTTCAACAAAACACTACAAAAATTTATGTTTTCATGGTAAAATTCTTTGAATATGAGTTCTTTTCGAAATAATTATTGAGGTTTACGTTAATCTTTAAATGTACAAATACGATTGATGCATCATTGAATATCGTTGATAGAATTTCCTCTGTCATCAATGAGCACCATACAGATACAGATACAGACGGTTACCAGTACTTTCGACCGTATTCACCTTCGACCCCAGTCTTTTCGACCTTTTGAACTTTCGACCCAAGACCATTCGACCAGGTCGAATACGTGTCGTCCTTACTTTTCGACCTTTCACTGAGAGACTTTTCGACCTCGTTATATTTACATACAGTTTGTTTCCATTGTTGATTCTTATAAAATCTGGATCCAAGTCCGAGACAAAAAGATGACTTAATGATTCTTACATATGACGACCGTCAAGCAAAAATCACCTTAAGGGGGTTCGAGTATCGTTATTTATCTAATACCAACAAAGCTGAAAACGAAGCTGCCCATACGTGGACACGAAAAATACAGGATAGATGGCTGAAAGTTTGGTCTTTGCTGTTCTGTTATCCATGCAAAAAATGTACTGTAAAATATTCATTGGAAGTTTGGTATGTTGAGTGTATCTAAACTGCTGTTAAAGTTATAGACAAAAAATGTGGACGAAGGGTAATTTATAACGTAGAAACTGAAACTGTCCAGAAAATGTGTAAAATCTACTAATTCCGGGGATTCGCACCCTGTACTACTAAAAGGGTTTCGCCCAGAATCCATTGGTGCCTAAAGGCGGTCCTCAAACCATCTGCCTGCAAGTGCTTCCACTTAAAAAGTACTCTGCAAGGCTACGCACCTGCCTCCCCTCTTCGCCGTCTTTTAACGTCCCCTCTAAATCCACAGAGGATGTCGGTTAAAACTATACCTTCAGTGATACTTATTATTCTCTAAACATCCGTTATCAAATTCAATGGAAGTTGCCTATTAAATAACTGTTTTAAAAATCCTTGATGTCGACCTGCATGACGTGAAATATGATAGTTATAGATTTGTTGATTTCAATGGCAAAGACATTATCGGTAAACCTTGAGTATTTGGACATATAAAAACCTTGTTTGTCTTCCTTGGATTTATTTTATTTCAAATCCTCTGTGAAAAGATCGGCGAGAAACATTCTTGAAAATAAGAAAAAAAAAACTGAAACTACAATTGCGTATTATATGTATGTTTTCTTGTAAACTATTATAAACTTATTAATTAGATTATCAGCATCATTATCAGCATCATGATCATGAGACTTATAAGACACCAAGAAAACAATTATATTCATTTTATCAATATCGAAATTATGCCTCGCCGCATACAAATCAAAGAAATGATCATGACAAAATAATTGTAAAACTCATTGTCCAATATTATTTTTTGGTCTTTAAATTCCTACTTCAATAAACCAGCTCCTGAAGTATTGATAATAGTTTAAGGATTATTCAAATTCGTGAGAAATCAAATATGAAATAGGCTACTTAAATTTGTAACAGGTAAACGTGTTCCAATATGGCGTCTCACGCGCGCGCCGATACGAAAATCCAAAAACTTTCACTCTACATTAAAGATATTTCCTACAAAAACTATATATTTTCATGTTCGTATGACCTTCATCTATCTGAATATCAAAATATTTTCTCAATTTACCAGCCCACATGCATATAAAACCTAGAGTTCTTTAGGGTTCTTTAGAGTACTTTATTTAGACCCACCGGTAAGAAAAGTCAAATCAAACAACATCAGAATCTTTCTTTTTCAATAAGTTTTTTCGCTTGGGTCGAAAGTACCCAAAAATTGGTCGAAAAGTCTTCGGGTCGAAAAATCGTCAGGTCGAAAAAAAAATTTGACAGGTCGAACTCTAAAGAGGTCGAAAGTTCAAAAGGTCGAAAAGACTGGGGTCGAAAGTGAATACGGTCGAAAGTACTGGTAACCATACAGACACTATGACAGTGCTGTCTTTTATATAGACTAGTCTTTCATAATCATGATGTAAATTGAACAGAGCATGCTCAATGTAAAGCATGAAGAGAAAGAATAAGTTGAAGTAGTTTGCAGGTGTCAAAATTCGGCAACGTTGTCAAATTCAACAACTCATTGCTGAGGTCGGCAACTTTAAGTTGCCGAATTCAGCAACTGTTCACTGAATATTAAATCAGCATTAAACTAGAAAAATCATCATGTATATGCTGCCAGTTTCTTGAATAATTCACCATTCTACATGTTTTTGAGCAAAAGAGAAAAAATTCTGTAGAGAAATTAAAAAGTTGCCCATTACGGTACAACCAATGTTAAATCAGACACTAAATCTGTATTTTCAGTCCTGATGTTTTGCTGTAAGGTTGCCGAATTCGGCAATGTTGCCGAATTTTGAGTTTTCCCGAACTGGTGCCCGGTCCGGGACTCTAACCATGGCTGTCCAGGCCAAAGACTCGTTCCTGAGTGAGCTAAAGGGACATTTTAATAGCTCAGTCTTGGAACTTGTACTGAACTATCGGTACCTGTGCTACCTGAAGCCACTACACCCTTCCTTCCTTTCTTTGAGGGCTGTAGGTGTGCCCCGCTCAGTCAATCCGAAAGTCACCAGACATACGAGACAAATCTGGTAAAATTTACTTCTGTCTGGACCCTGGTAAAATATTTCAATATTTTCTTAATAAACATGTTTGAATTTCTACAAAAATTCAAAAATATCTGGTAAGTTATAAAAACTTTCGCTACATGTATGTCTGCCCGCTGTGTGGTGACCTTTTCCCTCTAACTGTGGTAAGGTTCTGCCTCCTGCAGATCGGGCTGACCATCTTCACACTCACCAATTGTCACCAATTGTTCACCTAGACTAAATAATCCAGTCCCTCCGCTAAGAGACTGAACCTCACTATGGTTGTTACAGAACGAAGTCGGACCAAACTGTTGCCCATGCAACCATTTTTCCATATTACGGACCTTTAATATTGATTTTCTGGCAGGTTACTCTTAAGTAAACATTAAACTAACTATCTCTACCCATCTCGTGTTTTTTTATGTCCCCCTTCGAAGAAGAGGGGACATAGGCTTTGCCGCTGTCAGTCGGTTGGTCTGTCGGTCGGTCCGCGACATCAGTTTCCGTCCAATATCTCTGGAATGGATGCACATATTGAAATGAAATTTTGTATACAGACACATCAAACAAAACTCTAGGTCAAGTTAATATTTGGGTCCGATCAAAAAAAAATTTGACAGAGTTATGCCCCTTGCATTTCGAAAAATACCAAAATTTCAGGGTTTCCGT
Organism: Pinctada imbricata; assembly: GCA_033119305.1. Taxonomy (NCBI): domain Eukaryota; kingdom Metazoa; phylum Mollusca; class Bivalvia; order Pterioida; family Pteriidae; genus Pinctada; species Pinctada imbricata. The sequence goes on from VSWD01000010.1 coordinate 44,500,187, forward strand.
TCAATATCTCTTGAATGGAGTTGCATATTGAAATGAAATTTTGTATACAGACACATCAAATGAAAATCCAGGTCAAGTTCGTATTAAGGTCCGATCGAAAAAATTTTGACAGAGTTATGCCCCTTGCACTTCGAAAAAAACCAAAATTTCAGGGTTTCTGTTCAATATCTCTTGAGTGGAGTTACATATTGAAATGAAATTTTGTATACAGAAACATCAAATGAAAATCTAGGTCGAGTGTATATTTGGGTCTGATCAACAAAATTTTGACAGAGTTATGCCCCTTGCACTTCGAAAAAAAACAAAATTTCAGGGTTTCCGTTCAATATCTCTTGAGTGGAGTTACATATTGAAATGAAATTTTGTATACGGATACATCAAATGACAATCTAGGTCAAGTTTTTATTTGGGTCCAATCAACAAAATTTTGACAGAGTAATGCCCCTTGCACTTCGAAAAATACCAAAATTTCAGGGTTTCCGTTCAATATCTCTTGAGTGGAGTTACATATAGAAATGAAATTTTGTATACAGACACATCAAATGAAAATCTAGGTCAAGATCATATTTAGGTCCAATCAAAAAAATTTGGACAGAGTTATGCCCCTTGCACTTTGAAAAATACCTAAACTTCAGGGTTTCCGTTCAATATCTCTTGAGTGGAGTTACATATTGAAATGAAACTGTTACTTTATACCCCCATAGGTTGTATCAATGCAAGTATAAAGTTGTGACGGACTTTAATCACAGAAGGGGTAGGGGGGCATTAATGTTTTACAAACATGACTTTTAGTGTTGTAACGATTATCGCCGACATCGGCGACATCATCGCTAATACTCTTCAATTTCGATTAATCGATTGTGTTTTCAAGAATCGATTATAATCGGAAATATACAACGTACAAAACAATGACATAGTTCTTGGTCGAATACGCGTGTAACACGTACGAATAAAACGAAAGTAAATCGACGATCGTTTCCACGAGTTAAAAAGTTACATATGTACGGTCATTGCGTAAATAATTCGAAAAGAATACACTTTCTAAGGCATACAATGGATGGAATTAGGATTCTCATTGAATTTAATAGCAATGTCAAGTACTCTATTAGAAAACTTCAACGTCAGATTCGATACGTCAATATCTACTCTGCTAGGGAAAAAAAAACTTTTTACGTCAAACTCCAGAGCTTTGTCAGAAGGACAAGGCCAGCCTAAACTACCAGTGATTGGGATAGGCAATAGGTGAATGTGACAATGGCCCCATATCCTGGAACGTCAATGTGCCATTTACAAAATGAATGTGCCATTGTTGAAAATGAATGTGCCATGAGCAATTTGCAAAAAAAAAAAACCCAAATAAGCAAGTACATAATATACAGGGAGTTTGTTTAGCACTCGCCCAGTCGCATTTGCGACTAAATTTGGCGCTGGGCGACTTCAAATTCGGAAATTACTCGCCCAACTGGCGACTGAGTAAAATCTTGTCCGAAAAAATATGTTTCGTATTTTTTCCGTTCCATTTAGTTCGAGGCAAAAATCATAGTCAATCATGGGCTTATCTATAGTTGAGGAGTGCGCCGTTGTGAAATCAAGCGCTCATATTACCAAGATCACTCCTTAGTTTCATTTTGCAATTTTTATAAAGAATTTGAGGGGGCGAGTGTCGCACACCCAGCGGCATGTGGCGTTTCATTAAAGGGGTAGGAAAACCTCAAAGTAAGAGGAAAGCAATTGATACCTCTTATTTTAAAGAATACGACAAATCAAAGCGTAGTAGAAAATTCTCGGAGAAATGAATATGTGTGATAGAGATGAGGGACAGGGTGATGGAGATGAGGGACAGGTTGATAGAGATGAGGGACAAGGTGATGGAGATGAGGGACAGTGTGATAGAGATGAGGGACAGGGTGATAGAGATGAGGAACAGGGTGATAGAGAATTTTGTGATGGAAGTGACAGTGACAGTGACATAGATGATGAAATAGATAGAAACTTATTTGAATTAGAGATGGAAATGGAATTTTAATCTTGCAATTTTATTGTGTCATCATTTCATGTTGAATTGTCATAAAATAGTTAATCAAATATTGCTTTTCATCCTTTTCATAATTGTGATTACAATAAAAAAAATGCCGAAGAAAAATAGGGCTCCTAAAATTTAAGCTGGGCCCCTAAATTTTCTGTTGCCAGGGGCCCAATTGGCTACCAAGGTTTTCAAGTTAAACCAACTCCCTGATATATTATATAGATCTGCATCACCCGCCTCTCCAAATGTCTAGACGGACTTTTCTGTACTTAAACATGGGAAATAAGGGGACGCATTTCACCCAAACAGTCTCAAAAGATGGTCTTAAAGATTCGTTGCATGCTTTGAACAAGAATTTAGAACCACGTTGAATAAAAGAACGGAAGATTTCCACAATTTGTTTAAAAATTTAATGCGCCACATTGGCGCACTAAGTAAAATTTAAATGTGCCATTTTAGAAATTAATGTGACTATGGCGCAGGGCGCATGGTTATCCCAATCACTGAACTACACGAAGATATTGTTTTATCCCTCACTGAATGAGCAAAAATCTTGCTCTTTGGTCGAATGGAGACACCCCCCCCCCCAAAAAAAACTCTGCATCTGCCGTGTAAAGTTGCCAACTATTAGTATTACAATCACATATTTGTTTTGGCTCCATAACTGCTATGATCTTAACAAATTATTTCATTTACTAGACAGGATTTTATCATTCTGTGATTGGAGTTCTTTCTAGACATTTTACTATGTATATTATCATATGATTTAGTGAAGTTTTATTATTACTTGTCATATTCTTTTCTGTAAAAGCAAGTAAAATTTATTTCCGATTAAATCGAAATAATCAATTAAATTCCTCTCCGATTATAAACCGATAATCGATTATGAAATTTGTCCGATTATACAACACTAATGACTTTTAACTTGTTTTTCTCGCTTCGTTATTGCATTTTTGCCGATTTTTAACTCCCTATCAAACCAAACAGGCAAGGCAAAAGTTTGGAGATTCGACCAATCAGAACGAAGGATAAAGAAAGTTGATCATGTGATATTAGTAACCTTCGTTCTGATTGGTCGATTATCCGAACTTTCGCTTTGCCTGTTTGATTTGGTAGGGAGTTAAAAATTGGCAAAAATGCAATAACGAAGCGAGAAAAAAACGCGAGGTGGCTAGAGATAGTTAGTTAAATGTTAACTTAAGAGTCACCTGCCAGAAAATCAATATTAAAGGTCCGTAATATGGAAAAATGGTTGGGCAACAGTTTGGTCCGACTTCGTTCTGTAACAACCATAGTGGGGTTCAGTCTCTTTTAGCGGCAGCGGACAGACTGGATTATTTAGTCTATTGTTCACCTTGTCGCCAATGAGGTGGCCTTCGGCTTCTATAGGAGTGAACAACAACCGATATGTGATTAATGATACAAGAGTAAGTTAACTTAGGCACGGTCCATTTGATACATGTATTCTGGGGGGGGGGGGGGCCTTGTTTTTTTTTTTTCGAAAAAAATAATTTTGCTCTGAATTTTGATGAAAAAAATAAATTTGGTTATGGTGTGACAGAAAAAAATAATCTTGCTCTTACAAGTAATCTGAATTTGAAGAATAACCATAAAATTCGCTTAAAATTCCTGATAATTTTTTGGCTCGATTCGCTCGCCGCAGTTTTTACTTCAGATGAAATGTGACATGCTTTCTTTATTGTCTTTGGTCGTGTCTTTGGTCGTTCATTTGTAACATTCTAATCATAATCGTCATCTGTTTGCATTTGACACTCCTTTAAATTCTAGAACCTAAAAAATTATAGCGACCACTATTGGTTTGAAAAATCAGTAATTTCTGCTGGAAGGTTTCATTCTAGAAGGACAGTAACAAGGGTGAATGGCTCTCAGAAATATTGTATCATCACGGACTTTATCATGTTTATAATGTCTAACAAAAATTGACCAAACAGTGTCCAACACAGCTTGATAACATATGTATTATTTTTGCTTGATGGTAAAATTTATCATTCTCAGTCCCAACTTTCAAAGATTCACCATTTGCAGAGTGATATAAATACGAGAGTGAAATAACTGATCTGTCATGTCACTGGTCTTTCAGTGATAGATTATTAATTGTAGGTGATAATTGAAACATTACTACATGTACCTATTAATACGATATACATAATTACCTTGATGAGGACTGCATCAGTGTCAGACAAAGACTTCTATTGATGTACAAATGTACATGTACATGCAGTGAATCCCTGGAGGTTGCTTTGGTGGTCCATATTCATAGCATGCATGTACATTTGTAAGTTGACAAGGAAATGAATGTTTATTTCATATACATGTATTTTCAGATTTATGCTGGACAATAAAGAAGATCAGCCATTACTGTAGCTGCATACTAAAAGTTTACCATTCTGGAATGTTGACTATCAGAGATCAATGGTATCGCAAGCTTTAGCCGAACTCTACAGGTCTTTTTCCGTTACTCTGACAAGATTCTTAGGATTTTTCTTTCAGTATGCATGGAAAGTAAAGCTGACACTCCCTTACATGTTACTCTCAACTTTTCTTGCCTTTGACATTCGAGTAAGGGTTGAATTTCAGTTTCAATTCTAGCCATGTAAACCTTAAATGTGAGCAATACAGTTTATTCCGTCCAAAGCATTCTGTGATATATTTGTACCATGAGTCGAGGAGTGAGAGATTTAAGAGAGCTGATCTGTGTCTCAAGACTTACAATTCGTGACAGTGATGAAGAATTGTTTTCTGACGAAGACAATGTGAGAAGAGATTTTGATACTCTATCTCTAAGTAGCACAAGTTCCGTAGATAGTCAGAAGGCAGTGGCGACACCTACAGGACACACATCACCAGATTCCGGATGTCAAACAAATGGCAGCACGCCACCTGAGCCGGTACAAAATGTAGATGCTCGACCAAAGTCATCGACAAAAGCAAAGAAGCGAAAGAAAAAGGAGAAGAAAAAGCCTGTTTTAGATTTAATTCCAAACAGACATGAATTACCAAAACCAGAAATATTGCCTCCATTGGCAGTTTCTTCATCCTCTTCAGCTTGTATGACAGAACATGAAGTTGACTCTGTATCTAGACCAGTGCTTAATCCCTCAGTTCCACCACACGATGGGAATTTTGATAACATGCTTTGCTACATGGATGCCACAGTTGTGTCAAACTGGTTAGGCAGAGCCAATGAAAATGTGGTTCACATCACCAGCTTTTGTAGGAATTGTGAGAACTTTGTTCGATTTGCCCATTTCTGGCTATCTGATTTCCCCGATCAACAGAAAAACGAGATATTTGAACTTGAAATGGGGATCTTGTCAGAGGAAGTCAGTTTTGCTTTCGCTGTCGGAAAAGATCAAAGAAAGGTAAATCAACGAGACATTCACAGACTCATTGGAGCAATATTCCGTGAATATCCGGCTAAAATACTCAGCATGAAGGGACCACACATGTTTTTAGACTATTTAGACGTTCTTTCATCAGATAAGAAAAGTAGCTATAAAAAACTGCTGTCGGACGTAAAGTGTTCAACTCGAAACAAACAATATGCTCAATGGCTTCTGGCCACGCGATCATTTGCTATAGTTAGTATCTGGTCATCGGTGCTGAACTTCTACAAGAATTTGCTGGTCAAGAACGACAGCTCAGAGTTATGTCTGTCTTCTAACGAGGGAACAGTTCACCATCAGCGGCTGACACAGGCGATCAGACTGGGATTCGTGGACGTACTACACTACTACTTGTCATCAAACCTCATTAGCCCCTACTTCAAGGACAGTCACAACAGAACCTATTTATTCACGGCAGTCATGCATAACCAACCTTCAGTATTACACTACCTAATCAACAGGGTAAGAGTATGAAATTTGTTAATTCATCTTTGCATGTTAATTGGATAATTCATAAACATTTGTACCGGTACATTTCTTATTATAAAACTACAATGTAGCAGAGAGCATTTTAAAGTACATCCTGAAAAATTATGATATGAAGAAATTTTTAGAATAATTGAAGTTGACTGAAAATTTCAATATTTAATTCATAAACATCATGTTCAGTACATTGTTTGGATACACAAATTTTCAGTCCAATGTATGAAATGACATTTCCTGCACTCAATGAAGGTCAAAGGCCAGAACTTTGTGTATCCAATGTTTGTATTTTAGTGAATTCTTTCCTTTAGAAGGTACATGTACTGTTGATTTCTTTGCAAAAGGAAAAGTGATTTTTGTGAGCATCTACTGATCTAGCTTTTTATGCCCCGTTATCAAAGATTTGGGGGCATATAGTTTTTGTCCTGTGTCACAAACACATGTTTTCTTTTAATGTATCTTATTTTCAATACTCAGCATCATAAGTACATGTTAATGTAAACGTAAAATTTCTTATTCAGATAAAACCGCCCATCGACATTAATTGTGCGTCAGATACTGGTAACACCCCTCTACATGCTGCGGCTAACAACGGAAATGTTGAACTAGTCACCATGCTGCTACAGAATCCACGGATCAACCTGAACTGTAAAAATCCACAATGTGATAACGCCACACCTCTACACCTAGCTGTGATGATGGGTAAGATGATATGATTACTAAAACAATTAACCGAAAGAGTTACTATAAAGCCTACGCTCACGCAGCAAGATACGCCCGTTGGGATTTTTTTCACAACACCAATTTATCTAAGTCCTATAACTCCATAAGGACAAATCGAATGAACCTGAAAATCGAAAGGCGGCTTCCTCTTCATGTCTGATCACAATGCACAAATATCATGAAAATCTGTTGACGCATATTCAAGTTATTGCGTTCCATGCGCCTATATTTTGCCCTTAGCTTAACATGTATGTGCATATCACCCACCCCCTTTCCCATTAAAAACATCTCGGTTTTGCAACAAACAAATTAAAAACCCGTTACATATGTCAAAGAACATCCTTTCTACTTGAAGTATGCAAAATTTCAAAACATTTCGATCAAAAATAGATTTTTAAATAATTTTTAACTATTTTAGTATATTTTCACTGTATTTTAAAATATCTAAGTCCCATAACTCTGTAATGACAAATCGAATGAACCTGAAAATCGAAAGGCGGCTTCCTCTCCACAGTCCAAACATCAGATGTATGAATATCATGAAAATCTGTTGACGCATATTCAAGTTATTGCGTTCCATGCGCCTATATTTTGCCCTTAGCTTAACATGTATGTGCATATAACCCACCCCCCCTTCCCATTACACACAATATCTCGATTATGCGACAAAAAATTAAAAACCCGTTACATATGTCAAAGAACATCCTTTCTACTTGAAGTATACAAAATTTCAAAACATTTCGACCAAAAATAGATTTTTAAATAATTTTTAACTATTTTAGTATATTTTCACTGTATTTTAAAAATCTAAGTCCCATAACTCTGTAACGACAAATCGGATGAACCTGAAAATCGAAAGGCGGCTTCCTCTCCACAGTCCAATCATAATGTTTGAATTTCATGAAAATCCGTTGACGCATAATCAAGTTATTGCGTTCCATAGGCGGACGGACGGACAGACGGACGGACTTCGCCATACCATAATATGACCCGTCAAATGACGGGCGTATAAAAAGGATTTTTCTTATCATGTAAAGTTGCAAAAGTCTGAAGGGGTGCTTTTTGCCCCAAAGCATTGGTAATTTGAAATATTAGGTAGTTTTCTGATCAGGAACTTTGAATGTCAAATTTCCTAACATTGTTATTAAGATGTGTTAATTAAAAATTATTTTAAAGGTAACATTAGAGTTAAAAATCCAAGTAAAGGTAACCAATTTTAAGTCAAAATTGCATCTTACTTTGAAAAAGTTGTCATCTCATCTGTTTTAGTTAGCCTGTAGTGGTGACCCAAAATGCACAGGATTTCATTTTGTTTCTATTTCTTATTCTCATTCTCTAGGAAATAAAGAAGTGGTGGAAAAATTAGTAAAACTTGGTGCAGATACTAAACTGAAAATGGGAGAGCTTGACATAGAGGAAATAGCCAGGGACTTTGGCCATAGTGACCTCCTACCATCACTATCCAGAAAATAAGAATGGTCGAGAATAAGACAGTCAAGAACTGTCAAGAATGTCATCAAAAAGTAGGGTGTCCAGGCTGGTGCCATTTGAACAATTAGTGTGATATGATAACGCGTTCTGTACTGGTCAAAGACTGGTAAAGGCTAAATCTTATGCGACTGCCCTTTGTCCGGCATCAGTGCATTAAACATTTCTTGTGAGCAGAGCCCCTCTGATGCTAGCAAAGAAACATAGGGAAACTTCGTAAGAAAATTCCTTCATATAATCATACACGCACATGTATGTTGCAAGTTTCTCTATGTAGAAAGTTACTTACACACGAATTTCTTTTTGTAATATGACGAGTCTGTGGTCTAGTTGTGCACGTTTTAGCCCCTGGATCCCAGAGTTTTAAAAGTTAGTGTGGTCATTTTCTCCTATATCAGTATGTAAAATTATCAGCAGTGAAAACCATCGTTTAGCACCATTTCTAAGAGAAGCAACTGCAAATGTTATAAGGATTAACAAAATGTCATTGCATTATGACTAAATTTCTTCTTTGGTAGCTAAGTGATATCCTCTGGCCCTTAAGTACTAAAATGCCAGAGCAGTCTATAACGGCCCCATACTTTGTGGGAAAGTCATTATCGTTAAAAAGTGGAATATTTATCTCCTTACACATTTAAATGATGATAACAAAAGCTACCTGTAGAGCTTCAGTCTCGTCAGATACATGTATTTCTGGTGTCATACAGGGTTATTTCCTATTTAGGACAGAGTCTGACATATATGTAAGAATATTTTGACATCGGAAGTTTGTGTTGAAACCAATTTTATAGTCAGCAAAACAATGTTATAAATATGACGCTTCCTCATGAATTATACCCCATCAAAATAGATACAAAACAGATACTTCACAACATACGGTACATTCACTTATTTTCATGCAACCAAATTTTAGCGGAAATATGGCAAAAATTGGCAAATTGACTTGTTAGCGAAATCATGAATAATGGCACTTGACATATTTTCAATTATAATCTATGAGATTACAATGATTTAGCGTAGTCTTGAATTGGTGCGGTCTTTATATGAGATATGAATCCTTCTTAATAGCTGATTTTCCAGTAGATTCACTAATGGACGGACGCCAGACATCACAAGATTTGGTGATATTTACATTGTGACATCAAAATAGAAAACATGACAACGCATAAAATCAGTGCGATCAAACATGATGTCATAATTCAAAATTTTGCCAAATGATGTGATGTCTGGTGTCTGTGCATATAAAATCAAGGTTTAAAATGGTCACAAATATTTTCTGGAAAATGGACTATAAAGTACCGATACTATAAGTGTAGGAGATAACTCTGTATAAACTTTGATATCATGTAGTGTATGGATATAGAAAACATTATGTAAATATTTACTTTCTTTAAGAAAGAGTACCATTATTCTACTTTTCAAAAAAGCTTGGAGTAGATTTGAAATGCTGGAATAAATTTTTGATGAACACCAAATTTCTGATTTTTGATGTGAATGCACTGTGGTATCTGCTTGTGATATCTTCATTATAAATCTGCCTTACTTTCATTTTGTGTATTGTAATTATAACATGACTTTTGGTAAATGTTGAGTTTGATAGATGTATTCTTGTTATAAGGAAGATAGCTGAAAAATATTTTTGTATTTCTGCTAGATGTAAATCAGCTAATTGTTCATGTAAATGTGAAGCCCTATGGAAATAGAACTACTTGCATAGTATAGTCAATCTGATACCTCTGTTATGTAATGTCCGAGTTGTTTATATGACATGTTTGGAAGAATATGTGAACTTAACGGAATATGAAGAATTTTTAATGACGAAGTGGACATGTATATCATTCATTCTTTGTGTGAAATACATTTAGAAAGTGGACAGTTTGAAAGAATTTGTTGTGTTTAAGACTTGTTTGTCAGAAATTACTTATTAGCCATTTCTTTCCAAAATCTGACAATGAAAGACAGATAAATTTGCAATTCATTGGTTTTATCAGATTTTTTTAAAGTAAATTGTAGAAATAACATTAGTAAGTATTGTGAAGCATGTGCATAACAAATGTGATATTCCTGATAATAATAGTATATATATATAGAAATATTTCATTGGAAAGTAAAATTTTTGCGACATTCAACATTGCTGCAAGTGCCATTCATAGATCTGTACCAAATATATTTTCCATGCTATTTTAGAACTTTTTCAACACAAGAAAAACCAGTTCCTCTTCAACTTTATCTGTCTACTTGTTTTATAACGTTATTTCTCATTTGTGACGGTATCTATAAACAAGCATGAATTTAATTGCTCCATTTTCAAAGAATTTCATGATGTCTCAATTGATAGTTTATGGCATATACCGTCATGTATGGGAAGTAACTGTGTATGTTGTGAAGACTAAAATTTCATGAAAATCAGAGGATCAATTGTGTCAAAATTCATTCTTAAATTATATAGACTTGAGTAATTACAAAAAAAAATTCATATTAATTTTTTTGAAGATGACTAATCTATACTCATTTTTAGTCCCCTACTGGCAACGCCGAAGGGGACTCTTAGTTTCCTCTCGGTCTGTCAGTCTGTCTGTCACTTATTCCATTTTTTTTTCACAAATTTAAAGATAAACCAGGCAAAAGCAAAGTACTGTCTAAGTATGTACATGCATAAAAGCTAGGCTGTGTGATAGGGTTAAAAAAAATTGGAATGAAAAGAATCCACAGTTACCTATCTTTTCTCAACTCATAACATTCAAACGCTAATTTCAATAATACCATAGAAAAGGATTCTTAATCAAGTAACATCAATTTAAAAGAAAAGCCAATTCTTATATTAAATAATAAAACACATTTCATTAGTGCATATGTTAATTCCTTTATGACTGTAAAGGGAATGGTGTTGGTCTAATACTATCTGATTTAAAAGACATCTCTTCAGAGAGATTTGTATTACTCAAGTGCTTTCAGTTGAATTAAACAATCTCCTGCATCTATTTATTTAATGCATAAAGTAGAGATATTTCATCAATCTATTTATTTGTTTTAAATATTTATTTAGATTCTAAGAGCAAACTTTTGCATGAGTTTGATGCATTTCTTGTTGAAAAGTCCCATTTTAAAATACCCCCCCCCCCTCCTTTTTTTTCTCTTACCGATTTATCCTTTTGAATTCTTTGAATTTTCCTTTTTTTCACAACTTTTTCATGTGTGTACATGAATGGTTTGCTCTCTAAATCTTAAGCTTTTCATGGCAACTTACTGAACTTAGCATTTGTCGGTGATCTTGACCTCATTTTGAAATATTTGTATGTACATGTATTTCAAAAACTGTGTGTTCAATTAAATTCATTAATAAATTATTCATTCTAAAAGCTTTTATTTTCGTTTGTGTATACATATTTCATTTTTCAAGATAAACATGATAAATGTATCCAACAAATAAATTTACTGTTTCAGATCTTCTTGATTTTTAGCTCCTCTTGAGTGAGCTATTTTCATAGCATTTTGTCTATCTGTCCATGAGTCGTTGAAAACTTACCATATTTTCTATCTCTTCTCCAAAATGGCTGAACAGATTTTGGTGAATGATGGTAGAAATGAAGCATCAGTAGGCATTACTAGTACTCTTGTACAAGTGTTTTGTTTTATGTCCAGCTCTGTCATAAGTTGATGTCACCACAGGTAGAAGTAGGTCATGAGTGACCTCTCTTTCAGGAAACTTCTTCAGAACCAAAGCACAATTTGACAAACTGAAAGCATCAGAAAGATTTAGGGGGATGTGTGAAGATAATCTATTTTTAGCTGTATTCTGAAATCAAAATTTTCAAAACATGTTTTAAAATATTTTCATTCCCTGCCATGTCATGGTGCGTTCTTTAAGAGCTTTCTTTGATCGTCATTCCGTCCTTCCAGCTACTGTCACATTTTCAGTTTCCAACTAATAACTCAAGAACCCTATTCCAATCAAACTTGAATATATGCTTACTTATCAAAAGGGGAAGAAGCCTATTGATTTTGGGGTCAATAGGTCAAAGGTTGATTTTTGAGTCAAGGTCACTTAGGAAAAATACACTCAAAATAACATTTTCCAGATGATACGTCAGAACCCTTTGCTAACTTTTCAGGAGGGAAAAATGTTTGTTGATTTTAAGGTCAACAGGTCAAAGGTGAAGATTACTGTGAAGAGAAATATACTAGTACTAGTATATTTGGATTACATATACATAATGACTCAACAATCCTTTCACTTATCTAAACCAAATTTTGTTATCTAGTAAGGAACAGGAGGGGAAGGCACCTATTAATTTCATGGTCAAAAGTCAAGGTTACGGTCAGTATTCCTTTCATGGATGGTTGTCGCAACAGATAAGCTATAACAGTGGGACATATGTTTTACAAACCTTTTTTTTAGTCTGACCTTGTCACAAATGCTTTTAATAAAACCCATCCCTCTGCCACACCCTTCCCTTCAATCAAAGGAAGTTTACTGGTTAGACTGATTTCACCATGCCTCTTTGACAATCTGTCTGGACACAAGCACAAATTTGACATTTTCTGCACAATTAATGCATTTATTGTGTAGAAAATGCCAAATTTGTAAAAGTTGAAACTTCACCTACAAACTTTACAAAGATGGAACTTTACAAAGATTGTATTGGTTAAAAGAGTTACACCTGCTTATTTTGAGGTCGACATCAAACTTCGTGTGTTCCAAAAATATTTTGATAAAATTCTTCGCTTCAGCAGAATTTCTGTCATGATTGTCCTTGAGAAAAGGAGATTGAATCTCTACAGATTTTGAGATCAAAGGTTAAGCTTCAGTCTTGCATTACAGAATTTGTAACAACTGTGGCATGGAGTTCTCTGTGAAATTGGTGATCAGCTAAAGTATGTGTTTCGATATCATTGATACAAATATTAAAGGAAAGCATGCGTTTGGGTTATACCAAAATAAAATGTTTGAAATAACTCTTTATTAAAAATAGAAGTACGCATCGTAAAAATTTTGATATTGAAAGAATTTACCGGGTGTAAAATTCGAATTATATATTGCATTCAAGTAGTATGGCGTTTTATCGTTTTTTTTTTTTTCTTCTTCTTCTTTGGGTAGTTCATAAATTCATATCATATTCTTATCTTGATTTTAGAGTACCATTGACCGGGAAAGGGTCATGTTTGTTAGATTAATAAACATGCAGACTTAAACAAATAGGGTTTAGTGTCCCATTAAGTATTTAAGATTTAATGCAAGTTTCCAGTCTCGAAATTGGATTAAAATGTTTACTCTTCAGTGCTTTTACCTTAAGTCTGATTCAATGATTTTTCAAGTGCCATCTAATTATTCAACTTTTGACTTTAGGGCCCCTTTCCATATCTTCTTGAGATCTACATTTTAAGTTTATCTATATTTTTAGTAGTTCTATCAAGTTATCTGATAAACCCTTAACGGAATTTCACAGCAGACGGACTATGTCTATTTCACGCCTCTAACGTTCATTCAGACAGGGTATTATTCTCGGTTTAAAATCTATCATCACAATTCCTGTATGAATTTGTAAGGAATTATTACGTCTGTTGTACAAAGGCCCCCGAATTTGGATGCATTACAATTTACGGATACTTAAACATATTGATATTAAAATTATTATTCTGTAGTTGGGACGGCTTATTAAAGAACTGGACGGGGTTTTGTGTTGCTGGTTTGAACCAAAGATCTTTATCGTAATTTGCTAATAGATTTCCATCGGCTTAACTAGAGACAATACCCTCACACATAAGATCGATCAGGAGTAAGTAAAGGATTAACTGCCTGTTACGATAAGATCCCGAAGACTGTCGATGTCTCACGTAGGGGGTGTGAAGTTGCCTCCGATCGGGGATAGAAGAGGACACGATGGAGCCGGTTTCTCACAAGGAATGATTACACAGATCAATCAACAATCATTGATCTATCGCAGTGTACCTCCCAAGGGGGTCAACTTCACTTTTACGGATATGCTGAGCCCTGGGGTTAATCCAGCAAAGACCCAGGGCCGGGCCACAGTTGTTTCGTCAAATGCGCCGTCAGAATTCGCAGAGAGGTTTAAGGCGCGACCCACTACCAAACCCAAAGTGGTGGATTTTGATCCAGGGCATGTGAATTCCGAATCCAAAGGAAGGAGAGTAAGTGGATTTTTTCCACCGGTCAAATTAAGAAGATCCAACAGAGTGCCTGTGAACGAACATGGAGATGTAAGTATCAATTAATTATTTTTAAAAATGTACATGCATGTACATGTGCTCATTGAACAGATTTTTTTTCACAATTAAGGGGTTTGTAATGGATATTTGGAAAAATGATACATTTTCATATAATTCATAACGAAATAAATCGTAATTAAAAAATGACAAAGTTACGAATCTTATTTAAAAAGAATACAAGATAGATTAAAAAAAAAAAACAACGAAAATATCGAAGGGCAAATTCAAGCATTGAGAAATAGTACCCTATTTTTATTTTCATGTTCAATAATAATAAATTAGTACAACATTCTTTACTCAGGGAATGATATTTGCTGCGTTAATTACAGTTAATTGTTCTGTACCTTAGTATTTTTATTATTGACTTTTGGCATGGCAGAACTTGTTTTGTGTTAATTATTTCTTTAAATTCCTTATGTTATTGGGTCTCTTTCACAAAAGATATGTTATTCTAACATCCGTATTTAAATTCTTGTACAAAGTTAAAGCCTTTTCTGACTTACAAATTTAAAACGTTGACACACTTAATTATAGCATTATTGAAAACATTTGCGGATCGAGATGTCCCCCCAAGTCAAAGCTAACAGCTTATGTATATGAAAAGAATGCCAGTTGATATAAGGGGAAACCGGAGTTATCTGAACATACATATAGGGCTTTAAAGTCTTTTCCTATTAGATCTTGTCTTAATCGATTCCAAAGCATTCAAATATGTTTGTTTTGAAATGGGATCAATAAATCTTTTGCATATATAGAGCAATGAGTTCTGTCGAAAACTTACGTAAACACTAAAATGCAACCAACCATCGATCCCCATTAGCTCTAGATCGGAAAATGATAGAAAATCATTAAAACAAATACATTATACCCCCTACCTAACTGCGCTTATTAATGTAATGTGTATTTAGTGTAAAATTTTCTAAGAAGAAGGATCCAAAAAGCAGTCCCTTAATCTCTTTCCAGAAAGTATACGCAATCAAGTTTTCTGATTATGTCCATCACTTACCTTAATATTAAGGTGCCTAGGAAGAGTAAGCATCCCCTGCCTGCATACCATACCCCGTCAACACAGCCCTGTAGGCTGTAGAAAACAAAGATCCAGTGAACGAAAAATTGTTTTATTTTTCGTCCTGGCCATTTCAAACCATTTGGACAAGAAATAGATTCTCATAAGAAACGCAGAAAAGCTATTTTTAGTCTGAAAATGACCTTGACATTTGATGAATGACCTTCAGGGACCTTTGTCCTGAAGGGGATCTCTTCATAAGCAATTGTGTGAAATATGTCCAAATATTTATAAGCAGATATCTATATATACTCCTGAAGTTATGTGTAATCCCCCCTTTTTGTTCACAATTTCTCATAAGAGCTATAAAAACAAAATCTCAAAATTATTACTTATGAAATATATTGAAAGTTTCAGACCATTTTGAATAGAAACATAATTTTAATGAATGATTTTAACCTGGAAATGACATTGTTCTATGATGAATGACCTTAATTGACTTTCCCAAAGGATCTATAACTATATGAAAAAGTGTGTAAAATATGATCAATTTTGACGGACGGACGGACAGCCAGATGGACACGAAATCGAATAAATTGGGAGCATAACTATTGAAATATTTTTGAATAGATCTAGAAATTGAAATATTTCTGAATCCGCCTACATATGTATAATGACAACGCAATTTCTGATAGTTCAATAAATGCTTCATGTCCTTCGAATTGGTTTATAAATAATTTTCACTCAGTATGGATGCGGAAACAGCATTAACTGATTCTCTGCATGCAACAATGACGGAAGGGAGGGTAAATGTCGCGCTGCATTATTTAGTTTCTCAACTTACAGTTTATTGAAAAACCTGTATTCTGCCATTCTTCACATTAGTACATAGTTCATGTATTCGACACCGTGTTCAGTCTTCTTAAAATTTCAATTGAAGTTGAATAGCACGAAGACTTCCAAGCTCAACAATTGAAGGAAATCGATGTATTCAAATTCTTAATAGTCCGCTTTCCAAAGAATTTCGATAATGAAATGGCATGCAGATTTTATTGCCTATTTTGTCCATATATTGTGAATGATAAGTAGCCAAAAATCTACATATATTACATAAAAAAGGAATATATTTTCCGGTGTAGTCTATTGTGACAAATCATGTCCATGATCCAAGACCCTTTGTAATTTTCTAAACCTCTGTTCGTATTGAAAAGACTCCATTCTACCGTAGAAATCGATAATCAATTTTCCAAAGGATATATCTGATCATAATACACCAGATGACGTAGAATTTCTATTGTTGGTTTGAATTTTTTATCGTAGAAACTCGGAAAGAAAGGGAGACAAATGGATGCATTAACAGAAATGCGTTCACAATTGCTGCAATGTAAGGTTTAACGATCTGACTTCTTTTCAGACCTTGTGAAATTATTGATAATGATTGGTCTTTTTATTGATTTGGTTCCGTAGTAGAGGTTTTATGTATTTACACTATTCAGCAGTCTTCAGAAGTCAATCAAAAAAGAACACGCAAAAGAAACTTACGAAAGGCAAAAATTATCAACGAATACTTATATTCATCATATTCCTTTGTAATCGGGTACAATCCATTTTAAGGAGATCCAAGTCCCTGTGATAGTAATGAGTTGACATCCATACAGTCCTAACAGGAGGCAAGTTCCTATTCTTTTAGTAAATTCTGTTTTTGATCAGCCATTTGGAAACAAAAATTGAGCTCTACGAATCTTCAAAGAACAAATCTGTCAACTGGAAGGTCATTTATCCACTCAGTGGACCATTTTTTTTTTTGCCTTCCCATCCTTCAATCTTAAAGATCTACCGGTTTTATTGACAGACACACTCAGGTGAGCCATGTATGCCGCGGACTTCGTTAGAAGGCAACATTATAATGAATATATAGTCTTATTAAAGTATTTCGACCCTGTTACCTTGACATAATATAAATACTGATTAATTGCCAGAAGTATTACACGATTAATTATATCTAAAATTTAGTAACGACTATATAATGAAAGGGACATGCATAATTGTTATATTATAAGCTCCTGTCTTAGAAATCCGTTTCCGTTCACTTTCTTCATGAAAAGTATTTTCATTACAAACATTCTTAGCATTATCTAGCATTCATTCTTTTTATACCCCCGTAATCAAAGGTTCGACGGCATAAGTTTTTGTCCTTTCCGTTTCTCAGTTCGTTCGCAAAAAAATTAACCTTGTCCATAACTTTTGAATGGTAAGTGATAGGAATTTCATATTACACATGTGTAATCCTTGTGACAAGACCTTTTCATGGATACTAATACTTTTGACCTTGTGACCTTGAAGTTTAACCTACTTTTAAAAAGCTTTAACCTTGGCCTTAACCTTTGAATGGTAAGTGATTGGACTTTCATATTACATATGTGTATTTCTTGTGATAAGACCTTTCCATGGATATCAATACTTTTGACCTTGACCTTGAATTTTGACATACTTTAAAAAAAACTTTAACCTTGGGCATAACTTTTGACAGGTAATTGATAGGACTTTCATATTTCACACGTTGACAAGACCTTACCAAAAGTTTTGACCTTGTGACCTTTACCTTGGAGTTTGGCCTACTTAAAAAAAACTATTACCTTAACCATAACTTTTGATAGATAAGAAATAGAGCTTTCATATTCTTTGTGCCAAGACCTGTCCAAGGATAACAAAATGTTGAACCTTTTGACTTTGACCTTTGAGTTTGACATTGTAGCAGTTTTACTAACAACGATGCCGATTCGTATTTCACATACATTTCTTTTTATTTTCAGTCACCATTAATTTCCACCAGCAAGATGCAGCTAGCACCAACTGGATATACGGAAGTGCGGACTAAATCTTCACGATCTTTTAATCGCACACCGCCTGTGGTGCGCAAAACACCGGAATCAGTGCGAACCAATCAGACTGCACCGGAAGTGAGCATTATTTATCCGAGTGTTCTAACTGAAAATCTGAACTACGATGATATAAGCATGTTACCGCCTCCAAAGCGAATTTTACCTCGGAGAGAACTTCCTTGGGTGTTTCGATACAAAGTGAAAAGAAATATGAACGAACTTGCAAAAATCATGGCAAGTAAACCCGGATCGACGACGACCACACCGATACCGCCAGATGTCGCTGCTGACATAACGGAAGTCATCTGATGTTCCGGTTTCGACGCCGATTGGAATTTGATTCAAAGATGTGATATACACCTGTGATATATTTCTTACTTGATACTTTATATAATATACGACAAAGTTATAATATATTCGTATTAATTTTTTTTAGATTATACATATATTTGAATACGTTACAAGTTTTACATATATGTATGTATATGTTTATCTATTTTATCTGCGCACCTCTGACTTAATCATGATCAAAATACTACCTTAAAATATATGTATATTTGTACAAAGTAAATAATATGCAATATAAACCATGTTTTACGTTGAAGAATATGCTCACATATACCTATATCGCTCACCCGAGTCCAATGACTACCGATATAAAAAGTAGTGTTGTGAATCGGATGGGAAAATCTAAATCGATTAATCGTATATGCCTTTCGATTATAATCGGACTGCTTTGTTATACTGCCAAACTGTAAAATACTTCATGGTCTGTCCATATGTTGAAAAATTGGAAATTTAATTGAAACTCAACAGGTTTCATTCAAGTAAATCAAGATATCAGCCGACTGAAGCTATAAATGCGACTTATGAACTGCCTCTCAAACAAAAATACGGTTTTCCTACTGAAAATATATTTCTAAAATGTTTCAAATTTCACGATTATAATCGATTATCAATTTCATTACTGTGGATGGGACGTTTAAAAATACATGTACCTCTGTAACTCCGATAAATTGGCAGTCTTTACGTTTAACGGAGTGGATAAAGAAGCACAATTTTGATAAGAGAAATTCGTGTATTTGTAAGTCCTATAATTAAGATTTCATGAAATTCTGGGCAACGATTATGGAGATGTGTACGTAATCCCATCAAGTCCGTATTGTATTTCTTGCTTTCTGAAAGGTTTTATGAAATTATGTGCAGTAGTAAAAAAAAAAATGTCTGCCAAGTGTATTCGATGGCTGCAATCTTTAGAAGAACACGTATTCTTCTAGCTGCAAGATTTCAATAAATTTGAAGAATTTGTGTTTTTTAATCGTTCGATGTGGATGTTTTGGCGCACCTCGTTTTCCTGTTGCATGTTGATGCCATTTTGTATGATGTCCATTGCATCCTGCGGGTGTGTTCTGCAGAGGTCAAAGCAGGATTGTCATGCTCGAGATCTCTTCCATATACATACTTAGTTAGGGACAATAACTCTGTAAATACGTTGCAAATACAGTGCTAAAATCTTTTCCGTTGTAAAATAATGATACACAGAATGAAATATTCTTCGGAATCAGCAAGGCTACCTTATCGTGTCTAATCAGGTGTAACGGTTTGTCCGTTCGACACGGACAAGCAAGGAATGACCATTATGTCAACAAGCATTTTTGTTCATAGCATATAATAAGCAACTGCAAATACCTGAGCAATGAAAGTAAATACCTTGCTCCCTTAATTTTTTTTAGCAGTGTATGATTGTGCGATATATTAGGTACAGGTCCACGTAAGGATCAGGCAGTTGAAAAACCTTGAATTTTTGCAAAACTTTTTTTTTTTGGATTGAAACGAGTTCAGATTAGCGTCCGTATTCTGAAGGAATTTTCCCCAATACTTGGATGGTGAAAAAGTTATAGGGGTAGCCAATTTGGTTGAATTATATAGAGAATTTTTCCGCCATTTTTTGCTTCATAATCCTTTACAAATTATTAGGTGAATATCTCGCTTCGCCATCGCTACCTTGAGAAATCTCAAACAGAAATGAAAAGTTTTTCAAAAAAATTATGCATCACTTCTGCCGGATTCTTGCGTGGACCTATACTTAAATATATTGTACACCGCGTGGGATCGAAACGTATGGTGTTGTGATTCCCTATAGTTTTTTTTTTTGGAATTTTTTCATTTTCTAAATTGAACTTTACAAAACTGATGAGCCGTTGCTGTAGGGCAACACCTAATAAATCAATCCATATCGTCAAGGTATATGAAAAGTTCATAGTTTTTGCAAACACTTGTCGTTTGTCGACGACAGAAAATTTTTCCTTCTGACGAACTCTTGAAGTGTTTGCAAAAACTATAGGCTTTTCAGATACATAAACGATATGGACTTACTTATTAGGCATTGCCCTACTGCAACGTCTTATCAATTTTGTGCAGTATCACAAAAATGTCCGTTAGGAATCACAACATCATACATAGTTTCGATCCCACACGGTGTTGTTGGGGGTACAGAGACAATACAGGAGCAACACTTCCCGAAATGACTTTGCAACAACTCTAAGACCCAGGCAACATTTCTCTGAAACGATATCGGGTGTTCAAGAATCATTTGTTGCCTGAAGTTAAGTTTGACAATATCCAACATATAAGCCTGAACAGCCATGTCAAAAGAAATATACATTTCAACAGCACATCAGTTATACTATATTCCACCTTAGATTTTCAGAAAAATAGGTCAAATATATGGGTCAAGGTCACAAAGCTGGTACATTTTTTTTTGGACAAACTCTCTTGATGCAAGACATATTTTTAGGTCCTGTTCAACAATTTGATTCCAAGCACATCTATGTATTAAATGGCATCTACCTTTCCAATGTGATGCAAGTTGAGGACCATGACACATCCATAGGTCCTAGGCATACAAAAATGTATCTTCTTTTTTTTTTTTTATTATTTCTACTGTTGTTTGGTTGTTATGAAAGCGACTTGTTATCAAATGACCTTGCAAATTTTTAATTTGTTTGTCAGAGCATCCAAAGAAGTGGTTACCTATGTCAATAATGGTAAAAATTAAAAATCAACATTCAATGAACTACCAAAAAACATCCATGTCCTACCAAGTTTCATATGAATCAGTTTTGAAGTACAGTTTAACATCCCTGGAAACTTTGAAATCATTTTCTTTTGGAAGTGCAAAATGTTGTTATAGGCTCTCTTTCCATCAAGCTTATCCATAACAATTTCTTGAACAGTTCTTATAAATCAAGAGTCAAACGAAAGAAAACTTCAATTCAGATTTCAGACTTTTATTTTTCACATTTTTTCATTCATTCTTCAATCATATCTTTTTTTCATTCATTCATCAATCATATTTTTTCATGCATTCATCAATCGTCTCATAATTTCTATCCAACAATATCTCATACACTTCTTATATACATATTATGTACAAAAATTTACATTTAAATCAGATATTGACATATCTTATACTTGACAAGAGAGATAGATGTAAATATCACAGAATCAATGATCCAAAATCTCTGTAATAAAAGACAATTCTAGGTAAAAATTTCAAAACTTCAATAAATTACCTCCTATTTTGCTGAAAGGAAAAGATTCATTAGATTATCAAATAAAACATTTGCCAATACCCACGAAGGTGTTCGTTTCCACTGGAAGTCACACTTTTACATCAAATGAATAATACAAAGATATAGTGTTATTTTCTCACTTCGCATGTTATGATCAACACTTCTTTATGCAGGGGAAGATTTCCAAATTCTGAAGAAAAAAGCTCACAGAATTAGATACGCTAAACAAAATGTTTCATGTAATCGCGCATTCGGAACTTCCATTAATATCGCACAGTCCCATATTTATCGCGTGCACTTGAAATACTAGACATCCAGCTTGCTGACAAGAAATGTAGATAAAGCATAAACAAAGGATACTGCAAAGTCAAATATAACTTAACAAAGTTCCTGATAGAATATGAAAGCTGATATAAAATCCCATGCACACTAACACTATAGGCCCTGAAATAAGACTGATTTCCAAAGTTCCTATTGAATGGAAAACACATATCTGAAATTATAATCCTCCGATGTTTGGTTGAATATGGTACAAAATCTTGAAAAATCGATACAAAATACTTCACAAAGTCTAATTTGGCCGATTCGAATTTTCATTATTTTCTTCACAACATCTGCGACACCAGCATGATCATTTCACAACAAAGAAGTATTATTTAATCACCTTCAAATATAATATTAAATGTTCATTTCTTCAATAAAGCCTATTCTCCGACCTCATTATTTAATACTGAATCAGAACAAGTACGCAATGTCCATTTTCACATCAAGTGTCCAGTAGCTAGCGCAAAGGATATCGGTATTGGATTTGGCATCTACAAATTTACCTGCAATTTGCTCTGCTCGAATTTTAAATCTTTTCCTCCTATGAATGCCCTTCTGCCCTAAAAGCTGGTAACTCCTCGCGGTGAATTGTAATCACGCCTTTCTCTCATTTTATTCAAATGAGATAAAGATGTGACCACAACGCATTTTGTCAGGAACCTTCAATATCAGATCCAGGATAAATAAGACTGAAATTACGGCAACTGGAAAGGAACGCTGGTCAGCAGATTCTGATTGTCTTTAATCAAGATATCCATTTCATTGGGAAGACCAAGCATTTTACATTTTAACTTCGGTAAAGGGATCTCTGCAGACATTTTCGATCTGGATGAATTTGATAGACAGCAGCAGACAATATCTACATAAACCTCATTCTTACTTTGGAAGGGGATTTCTGCAGATGGACCATGTTGTTTTACCCTCTTAGATTAATTTAATTCCCATTAAATTCCCTGAATGGCGGAAGTGCTTAATTTACAGTCCACTTTAGTGGAATCGGCATTGAAAACGGCACCCGTTTCCTTTAAAAACTGAACGCAATCCTCTGACTTGGAATACGACAATTCGGTCTGGATGAATTCGATAGACAGCATTGGACGATATCTACATACACAATCATTGGGTGGACCAAGTGGAGTAGTCAAGTAATGAAAAAGAGAAAAATATACACATGTTAATATACAAAGAAAAGGATGGCTGTTCACCAGTAACATCAGGCAGACAAAAATTATTGCTTTCAAAACTCCTTAATTCATTCTTCCGTAAAAAAAACTCTGACAAATGATGTCATTTGATTGTTACATCACAAGACTTTTGCTGTACATGTATTTCAGAATCTATGTACATCATTTGTCGGGAGTTTGTGGAAGGGTCAATTAAGCTCTCATAAAAATTTGGCGTATAATGTGACCAATTCCAAGTTAGAGCTAGCTTTTAAATTTCAGCGAAATATTTTTAACAGATTTCTGCTAAAGAAAGTCTTATAGATTTCTTTTTTAGAAAATAATATAGACACTCTGCCTGATGCTTTTGGTAAACAGTCAATTTTGCCTTAACTGACGTTACGAAGCTTTTTAAGTGTTTCCAATTTATCGTTTACAAGGATAAAAATCCCTCTTGAAAAATATTCTTTCAAGAAGTTTACTTATTCAATTTACATGTACTTACCTTAAAATTTTTTAGTTTTGCAAAAATGATTTCAAAATGAATTTTCCCTAATATTTTATCAATTTTGTCCTTTTGATTTTTAAAGTAATTATTGAGTATACAAACCTTTCTTTCTGAAAACCACTTCATCATATTGTTTCATAAATATACATGTGCATGAAAATTTCTCTCCATATTATTTTCAAAAGTTTACAACATTATTTTCAAAAATTTACAAATTTGTATATCTTAACCAATACTAACTTCTTAATTTTTGTAAATTATGAAATAACATATTCTCTAGGTATTCTTGAATGAATGTAAATTACTTAGATTTTTCCATATACATCGTTTTAACCATTTTTTTTTTTCATACCTTTGAAAAACTCAGGAATTAAAGAGAATAAAAGCTTCTTTTTTTTTTAAAACTTCAAACACAAAAGAGCAATTAAAAAAGTTTATGTCTATTATAAGATTAATTAATGTCAATAAGAGGAAAAGAATAGTATATACGTACGATTTAATAATGGATTTCAATGCATTTTTCCTGGCTCGTTCTACAAACCAATCCATCAAGTACCCTGACATTTTTGGTGCTACGGAATACAACTTGAAAAATTTGTGATAATTATTGAGTGCCCAGGCAGATCGCACCCTAAGGGCATGAGAAACACAATTGTCCTGTCTACACTCATTTGTTAACGAAGCGAGCACCGTAGTCATGTCTAGAAACAGAAGTTAAGGAGATAAAGCCTGTGTTTGTGAAACACGAATGCCCCCGGTGGCATCTTTGTTAGTATGAACACTATTTTCTGTTAAGTACATGTATGTGAGGTCACTGGGTTAAAAGGTCAAAGGTCAAGGTCACGAGGTCAAAAATTTTGGTATCAATGGAAAGGTCTTGTCACAAGGAATACACATGTGAAATATGAAAGCCCTATCACTTCCCATTCAAAAGTTATGCCCAATGTTAAAGTTTTTGAAAAGTAGGTCAAAGGTCAAGGTCAAGGTCACGAGGTCAAAAATTTTGGTATCAATGGAAAGGTCTTGTCACAAGGAATACACATGTGAAATATGAAAGCCCTATCACTTCCCATTCAAAAGTTATGCCCAATGTTAAAGTTTTTGAAAAGTAGGTCAAAGGTCAAGGTCAAGGTCACGAGGTCAAAAATTTTGGTATCAATGGAAAGGTCTTGTCACAAGGAATACACATGTGAAATATGAAAGCCCTATCACTTCCCATTCAAAAGTTATGCCCAATGTTAAAGTTTTTGAAAAGTAGGTCAAAGGTCAAGGTCAAGGTCACGAGGTCAAAAATTTTGGTATCAATGGAAAGGTCTTGTCACAAGGAATACACATGTGAAATATGAAAGCCCTATCATTTACCATTCAAAAGTTATGCCCAATGTTAAAGTTTTTGAAAAGTAGGTCAAAGGTCAAGGTCAAGGTCACGAGGTCAAAAATTTTGGTATCAATGGAAAGGTCTTGTCACAAGGAATACACATGTGAAATATGAAAGCCCTATCACTTCCCATTCAAAAGTTATGTCCAATGTTAAAGTTTTTCGGACAAACAGACAAACAGACAAACAGATAAACAGACAAACAGACGGACAGGCCAAAAACTATATGCCCCCGAATCTTTGATTCCGGGGGCATAAAAAACAGAGAACTGTTGGTACATTTTATAATACAGTCAAACCTGTCTTATGTGACTTTGCAAGGGCCGATAGAAAATAGGTCACATAAGACAGGTGGTCACTGAATACAGGTTCAAGCTGATCTTACTTTGACCAACAAAATTTTCATAGTATGAGAGCGATATCATATAATGAATCACTGCATATATCAATTCGAGTATTTAATAATTAAATGTATTGTACAAATAAAATCACATTAAATTCTATGTATCACAGAAGATTTAATTATGAAAGACACTGATGAAGAGATTTAAAATAAAAATTTATGTAGTTTGGGTTCTTGACAACACTTAAAGTCGTAATATACAGGTGCGGAATTCGGTGCAGGACAGAAAAATCAGGGTTGTTGTCGCGTTAGACAGGCTGTCGCTATATACAGGTTAATTTAATAGGAAAATTGCTCGGGAGGAAAAAAAAAAGGTCACATAAAGTAGGAAGTCGCTAAAAAGAGGGTCACTTTAAGACAGGTTTGACTGTATCTCACTATTCAAATATCAAATTCTTTACCAAAATTGTAAAATGCAAATAAAAGTAAATCATTTAAACCTTCTTCCAATTTCATAAACTTTGCAAAATTTGTGACAGTAGTACGTAGAATAGGAAAAATTCAGACTCTTAAATTCAAAAAAAGATTTTTCATCCAAAATATGGATAAAATTCTACTCCTAAAATAAGAAAAAATTTTCATATAAAAGTTTAAGCATTTGGAAGTTAATGTACCTTGACCTTTGGTTTATAGTCTATGTTTTTGTAAAAGGATACCAAGGGTATTAGATGTGAATATGTAATATAATATCCTATAGGCGGTAAATTCTAGCCAGTTCCCTGGAAGCCCTTCTTGGTATAATAATTTGAGTTGTGTTTGGCACTGATTAAACTCCTCATGATCTCCCTACAATGAGATACAGACACAGAGATAATACCTAAATTTTTCCTTGGAAAATTGAATTTTTTTCTGTAGTTATAGATACATGTACATGTATATAAAATAGAGTGAATGTAGGACTTGCCAAGAACTTTATTTCAATTACTTTTTGCTTTAATTGACACACATACGAAATATTTTTTCATGGTTTATATCTCATCATATACATGTACATCTATGAAATGCAACATGCATGCACACATATTACATGTAAAATATCAGGTATGAAATCATACATGTTCATGTATTGACTCTAATCATCCATATTTCTTACCTTTTCCATTGCAATTCTTGCATGGGTTTCATATACTTGCACTGTGAACTGATTCCTTACTCCTTGGACCTGTAATGGAAGAAGTAATTCAATTATTAAAGTTTAATTAAGTAAAATTAATAAAGTAAATTAATTATTCAATTAAAGGACACGGGACACCAAATCAAAGTTATCTTTATCCGAATTGTTAAGTTGATTATGTAACAGAAATACCACTCTCGCAGTTTCCCTGCACGCGATAGCCGTTTACTGGGCTTCATTAGGGGTACGTGGGCGGAGCTTGTGAAATACATGTATGCATATTTGTGAAGCCAAAACGAGGTTGACACGTGACTGATGTCACTTTTGTGATGTGCGCCGCTGTATATTCCAGCGACACGAGGGGAGTGGGGGACTAGCGGTGGTAGTTTTGATCTACTGTCTATTTGATCTTATTAAAGTGACTTATGGATCCTGTATATATATATATATATACATGTATAGTACTAAAGTACACACTATGCGCTTTAGCCATAAACCCGTTAACTCACAAAAATGACGTCACACAGCGTAGCTAATTAAAGATGGCAATCTTTGGAAATCTTCGGTAATGTGCTATTTTTAGTAACATAATCGAGCTGTTTTGATCTTGTTAATTAGGGGCTCTCATAGGGATTAAGTTTACCGATAGGTTCTATCACATTAGGTTCAAAATACCATTTGTAAATTTTAGTGACCTGTGAAATCTGCTTTGTCAATGCATGTATACATGTTTCTGTATTTTTGTATTCAATAACTCTGTCTTCAGTAAAAAGTGCTCGTATCTATAGAATTTTTCATATATGTACCTAGAGAAGTCTTATCTATTGGGTCTGCAATGATACGGAGATTTCTACCTTTTGTTATCACACAATCATTCACATTACCTTACATAAAATTGGACAGTGTTCAGTACTTTCCTATTGATAAAAGTCTTCACTCTCATATACAGTGATGATTCGTTAGTCCGGAATTCGTTACTCCGGAAAATTCGTTACTCCGGACGATTTCTCAGGGAACAAACGTGCATAGTGCAAACATGATCCGATAATCAGGAAATCCGCGTTCCGGATCCGGACTGTAGTTTTCGGGAACGGACGTGCGGATCATATGTTATTTTGTCCCGTTAGTCCGGACGATATAAGCAACTACGGACGTGTTTTCATAACAATTGATTTTTACCTGGAGAAATCTACACGGGCGTGTTTTCATAACAATTTATTTTTACCTGGAGAAATCTACACGGACATGTTTTCATAACAATTAATTTTTACCGGGAGAAATTTACCAGAAAACCGGCAGATTAATAAGGCGATGGGATACGCAGCACTAGTCACGGCTTGGGGTACGCGTACTTACGTGGTTATCAAATCTGTTGTTCACTTCTTTTAGTCACTTTCTTAAGTCTTATTGTGACATTTTTCAGCTTGTAGCGTTCGATCATTATTTTGAACAGATGCACGCCCTAAAATGATTTCAAATTAAAGTTAATATTTTTAATTTTAATGTTTGTATCACGATGAAGATGAGAGTGAACTGAATGTTAGCGGTAGCTTAGATATTGAGGGCTTGTTTTTAGTTAAAAACGGCCGTCAACCGCTCTTGACAAACGATGATTTCCGTATGTTTCAAGAAGAAAGGTGGTAAGTTTCGGTAGGTATTGGTAACTTTCGGCGCCCGCGGAGCTTCGATGTATAGATAAAATTTTATTCTTATTTTTAAGGTTAAAGTAACGCTCTTTATTGATCTCAGCGTAATAAAACAGAGGCCTCCCTCCACTTTCGTTTGATCTTTATTCTTGTGCATTTTGTTCTATTCATTTCTATTAATTGATATTGTAAAGAAATAATACTACTTGTATATTTATTTTCAATGATGAGAAAAGTATTGACTTCAAGACGATCTTACCAATACAAAAAGCGAAGACAAAATTCTGGCGCCCGTACCACCTTCCCCTTTTCTAATTTTTAGCGCTCATGCTTTAAAGACATATCTAGAGATTTAGTAATCCATTATTTTCAAGAAATAACATTTAATCAAGTTATCTATGATGAGAAAATATTTGTTTACAAGACAATTTAACCGTACACACACGCACAAAAAACGGCCGACCCTCACCCTTTCCTTCGGAATTTCGCGCTCAAGTTTTGACATTTTTAACATGATTCAGTAATCCGGAAAATTCGTTAATCCGGACGAATTCCTCGGGAACCAATTCGTCCGGACTAACGAATCATCACTGTACACCGCATGGGATCGAAACTTATGATGTTGTGATTCCTTACGGAGATTTTTGAGATTTCTTCATCATTTAAGTGATACTGTACAAAAATGATGAGACGTTGCAGTAGGGCAATGCCTAATAAGTACAATGTAAGTCCATATCGTTTGTATATCTGGAAAGTCTATAGTTTTTGCAAAAGGAAAGATTTTCTGTCATCGACAAACTATTTGAAGTGTTTGCAAAAACCATGAACTTTTCATAAACCTGGGCGATATGGATTTATTTATTTGGCATCGCCCTACTGCAACGACTCATCAGTTTTGTAAAGTTTAATTTAGAAAATGAAAAAATACCAAACAACTACCGGTATGTAAGGAATCACAACACCATACATTTCATTCCCACACGGTGATATACATGTAACAAGTTACACTAACCGTAAGATCCTGTCGTATAGATTTCATCTGTTCACAAGCGTAGTGGTAATCTGTCTTGGTCTTCCAGTGATCTTTGACCATACTGAGTGATTTCTTTAGCACCTCCTCTGGTCTTACCTGATAAGCCTCCGGAGCCTACAAAATAATACAAATATTTCAAAATAGATGACAATAAACACTCAATATCCACAAATTTTCAGCCGCTCGGCCTTTATTAAGTGGAAAACACAAATATAAAAGATCTCTATGAATATCCATACCTGCTGGTAAACAAAGCCCAGCGTATTTATTATATAAACATCCCTACGGAGGGCTTCACTTCATTATTTCAAAACAGATTGTCAATTTCATACACAGCACAAAGCCATCTTTATTCATTATTCATGTAAATCACAAAAGAAGATTTTCTAAATTTTACTTCTTATCATTTCTTTTATCTTTAATGAGATGTTAAGTTCATACTCTATACAAATTGAGTTAAAGTCTTGTACATTTTCAGTGAAAATAATTTTTGAAATGTGCAGTTTAGTTCCTCTCATCAAAGTTCATGTTGCTGAAAGGTACATGTAGCTAAAAATCCTACCGATTAAGGTATCCGTTGTACAATAGAGTCATTTTACATAGCGTCTAAATCATCTCTATTGTAAAGTATGGCAAATTTTATGCCTGGTAAGGTACTATAAACTATATATTTTCTGAAAGGTAATGATGCCTTGAGTACAGAAATAAGACTCCAAGGTCTTTAAAATCAAAGGGGAAAAACTCTTGTACAACTTTGTTATTTTGCATATGTTATATAGAGAAAATAGAAAATTTAAATGCTTCATCAGTTATTCCCCTTTGTTTTTCTAGCCCCAAAAATATTGTTTCTGATCAGTGGGCATTATAACCTTTCAGAAAATATATAGTTTATAGTACCTTACCAGGCATGGAAATATGCCCTATTGTACATCGGATACCTTAAAAATTTTGAATGGATAATACATTTTGTACAAAGCATTTGTTCAAGAGAATGAGACATACATGTAATAACTTTGCCTCAGTATTATATTCAAGTAAGTCTACATTACCTTGGTTAATCGTAGATAGGGTTTCTCCAGGTCCTGACATGTACCGATAATGTCAAAACTCGTAAGGTCAAGGTCCTCTTCATCTGAACTCTATAAAGATACGTGGGATATACCAGCGTACACTAGTGAATGAATGACTCAAACAGACAGGTTATCATAAATCAATTCCAATCTGTAAGGACTTGTATAGAAAGCTGATTAGAAGTTGAAGAGAGAGAGGGAAGAGGAAGAGATTAAAAAATAAATATTGGGTTTTCATGTTCTGTATGCACAATTTTTAACGTTTCTGGTGTTCTAAATTTTAAGTACATGAATAAATGGCTGGCGAGCGGTAGCGAGCCAGGAATTTTTTTAAGCAAAATATTGACTAATCAGAAAATACTGTCTGTGTCCTCTATCATTAACATGTAATGATATTCTATATAGTTTGAGTTAAAGGTATTTTGCAGTTTTTTTTATATCTGTATGACCAAAAATTACGTCAAAAAGTGGGGGGGGGGGGGGGGGCACAAACATACTTATGCCCCCCCACTTTCAAAAGTGGGGGGGGCACGTGCCCCCCTGCCCCCCCTTGTCCTACGCCAGTGCTGTATACGCGGTTATTTTTGATGGGGGAAAATTTCGCGATTACAACATCAAGACATTACGCACGGGGGAAATGTTCGCGATAAAAGTGTCTTTTCCATTTTAAGAATGCAGCCGGGATATTTTCGCGTGGGGAATTTTTTCGCTAAGTCCATTGATTCGCAAAAAACTCGAAAATTACCCCTATGAGAAAATTTCCAAGTTTACAGTACATGTTATTCAACAATACTGCTACACATATATTAACTTACATTGAATTGATTGATATTTAGTGAGAACTCCTGCTTCACTTTCTTGTTTTCCGTCAGATGGTGTCCAAAGCGAGCTGCTCTCTTCAGAAGTCTTTGTTCCTTCTCTGGATCATCATCTTCAGGTATAAAGAAGCTGAAATGGAATAGATAACATGTTATGACTATCAGATCTAATGTCAAATACTTTACTCATACATATGTACGTGTATGTATGTATGATACTCATAAGAATGTTTAGAATGAGCCAAGTTCTTTGCTTAATTTTTTAGACAAAGAAACATAGATTAAGGTGGTGAAAAATAGACACCTACCCAGAAGGAAAAAATACTTACTTTTTGCCCCTTTTCTTGACATTTTTGGGCATCACTTCTGCCTTGACCCCTTGACCTTTCTTTCCTTTATTTGGTGTCTTCTGTCCAGGTGACTTTTTACCTTTCCCGACCTTATTATCTGCATTGATACGTCCTCTTCCTCGACCCCTGCCTCGACCTCTTCCTCTTGTTAGTGACAGGTAGTCCTCACTATTTGCCATGCTACTTCTAGAGCTTTCTGAGAATGATGAGGAGTTGCTACCACTGTCGTAAAGAAACATTTACATGTAAATATCTATTCACCTTTGATTTGCAAGAGTTACATGTATTTTCAGAAAACTTCTGACAACAGACAGAATTTCCGCGACATGAACTTACAGCAGTCCAAATTTAGAAAATATTATAGTATATATGACATCTAATTTCTGACTTGTATTCAGTCATCTTAAATTATTTGATTTATATTGTAGCAATTATTTGATTCTGATTGTACCAAAGTTCATGTACTTCTTCAACTTTCAGCCAAGGTACTTCATCAAATCAAGGGCCATTACTGGCACCATATCTAAATTTAGAATCTAGAAACCCTCAGCTGAAGCAAATCACATTGTGACACCTATAGTTATGAGATTCTGACCTTCTTCGCCTGCGTCGTGACCTAGCAGGCCCTGGGGACCTCCTGTCACTCCTGTTCCGCCTCCTTCTCCTCGGTGATCTGGAGCGGGACCTTGAACGAGATCTTGAAGTAGAACTAAAACTATCACTGGAGAAAGAACTTGACCTTCTATAAGTTGGCACTCTGTCTTTTGAATACAAACTTTTAGCTGGACTATATTTCTGAAAACCCCTTCCCCTCCCCCTTCCCCAACCATCCCTTGCTTTCATATCTCTTCCCCTACCCCTAAACCCTGTAACTCCCTCTCCCCAACGCGATCTGACATCTAATGGACTCCCTGTATGGTTTGGTACTCTACCAGGCAACCTGTAAGAAAGAATGAGTTTCATATAATTGAGCTGCTTTCATTTCTCTTTATGGTAAGTATTCACTTTGGTAAGATTATGAATAAACTTCTTAAAGAGAAGAACAGAAAGTTGTTCCACAGGTCATTATCTGTAAGAAAAGACAAAACCTGTCTCACCTTTTAACTTAAAATTCAATTAACATTACAAAAGATTGTCGTGAATAATACACATGTATATACATCTAGAACTTCTAAAGTGCTTAATGCTTTCATATTTACATACATGTACATACTTAAACACAAACTATAACAAAAGATGTGAAACTTACAATGGAAGCGGCTCCTTCTCCCAGTCCACCTGTTTCTGTGTAGTGAATGCGGATGTCAGTTTTTCCTTAAGGAGTTCCTCCATTGCATCTTTATCCTCCTGACTAACACTGGCAAAAGCCCTCTCCACATACTGCCTGTATAGTGTAAACAAAGTGGTCATGAATGGTACATGTGCATGTAATATTCAATCATCACATCAAAGTAAACATCTGATACATGTACATACATTGTATTTATTCTCAAAGTAAAGATTTTCCTCAACCACAATCCTCCCTATTCAACTCTCATGTTTGAGTCTAAACTTTAAGAAGCTTCATTACATTCAAATACAACTCAGGCCCTGGTGCCTAAAGCAAAGTACATGTATTGTACTATCTTGATATTAAGTTACCGTATGGTTGGTGATTTATGAATCTGAAATGTTGGCAACCTATTCCACATGCTCAACACCAACGATTTGGCTGATGGAAAGATTTCATTGTAACACGCTTTCTCTGTAACGCCTCCCAAACATCTACCTCTTTTTTATACAAAGGGAAGGGGACATAACTCCAACAGTTTAATTACAAATGCTTTAGAATGCATTTGTCGTAAACCATTTTCTTACACTCAAGACGTTAAAAGATCCATAAAACATGTTGAAATACAGAGAAGTTATGTAATAACATACTTGAGTGCTGGTGGCCATTCTTTGGCTGCTGCTGACGCCTGCTCAGGATCTGCCGGCTTGGCTGGTGACGGAGATCTTCTGTAAAATGAACGTAAATAAACAAAGGTAACGTCTCAACTTATTTCATTTCATCTTCTGTACTGTATAAGTGAATGTCTCTGTTCTGGATTTGTTTTAGTATTTTACTTACTCTTGCTTTTTAAAAGACATACAGATTTGTATGTGTCTTATCCTTCCAGATTTCATATATGGCAATGTAAGTATTATCTAGAAACATAAGGCCATATAAAAAAAAAATCCTGGTTCTCAGACACCGCCGCGCGCTCAAAATTCCTCCCGACGAGACGTTTTTATCGTATGAAGGGAAAAAAATAGCCGCCGCCCGCCAGATTTCTCATGCTGATAAATATAATTTTCTATTAATTTTCTGAACAGATAATTCGTCAATAGATCAATTTTGTAAGTATATTTGACTTTAATTCACCCTACCAGTCCGTGCGTAAGTAAACAATCGCGTTACAATAACATTTGTCAAAGTATTTACGGTACCTGGTCATCTAAGGTCAGATCGTACAAGCGCATGTACGTTAAATACCTGTATATGTGTAAACACCTGTCAGACACAGTCTACCCCCGAGGGGTGTTGAACAGAGACAAATAGCCTTCACCGGTAGCGTTGCGGTCAAGCATGAAATTGATCTGTCACTTTTGACAGGTGAAGGGGGAAGTAAAATCTTCTTGAATAGGTTTATTCTAACGGTAAATTTCAATGGTCAGTTCAGTTAATTGATACATAATACGGCTGTCAATCCTAAATCTTTCAATCGTACTATGGATTATTTTGTAATCGGTATCTAATTCAAGTCATTACAATAATAATTGCCGAGCGGGCCGTTTCTTTGATATTTTTAATTTGGGAGAAAACATCGGCGAAATTTCGATTTTTTTAATGCGTATTATTTACTAGATTAGAATTTTTTCCACGATTTTCAGCGCAATTTTTTGCCTGCGTGATATCTACTCTTGCGGACTTTTTTTCGGACGATTACGGTACTGTACTTTATTGTACACAAGATGCAAAATGGCGACTGGGGGGGGGGGGGGGGGGGAGGAACGAGTGATTGTCAGCTTGAAGGTGAATTTTAAAATTGCAGACTGGGCTGAAGCATTCTTGGCACTGTAAAAATGAGAAGAGTTGAGTATGGTGAACATTCACAACAAATATAGTCACTATAGATCACAGTCTCTATAATATCTGAATAAAAAATTGTGCTTAAGTAGTTTTCGGAAAATAAAAACAAAAAATAAAAACCCTACCTACCTACCCATATTTTTTAGATCAATTATCTGAGAACCAGAAAATTTTTTTTGCATGGCCTAAATTATGTTTTTATAAATAAAATGTAAAACTTATCTCAAACTTTAAAGTCTTTTCCAGACTTACAGTCAGAAATGCACATAAAATTTGACTGACTTTACCATGTTTACAAGAAAATGAAACTGTTACTGCGAATAAGTCAGGGATTACTAAAGCTCATTTCCAACCTAAAGCTAACTGTTGACTTACTCTTTTACTGGTTCATCCTCTCTTCTCTCCTCCTGGATGTTTTCCTTGCTTTGATTGGGATGAGGTACTGGACCTCGCGGCCTCTGAAATCCTCCTCTCGGACTATGAAACCTCCTCTGATTGTTGAAATGTCCCCTCTTTGGTAAATTAAACCTAATACCAGGTGCTCCGGGAGGTTCTAAATATAGATATTATCAACATATTCACACCATGTTTATATCATGTACAGTATGGTACATGAAGTATAACTGGTAATGTAAGCATCGACACGCAGTAATTTCTTTATTTCTACTTTTTCTTCAAATCAAAGTGAATTTCAGAAACAGCAGAGTAAAAAAAATCAATTTTTTTTTCATTACACTTTTAAGAGAAAACATCTATTTGTAGTTTACAAATACTACAATGGGAATCTGGGCCCTTTAACTTACTGAGATAACATCAAATGATATACCTAGAGATCTGATCCAATGCTTCTTGTCATAAAGGTAAAATAATTTAGATCTGCATGTTCTCTGTTCAGGGCTCTCAATCAGCCTAATTTCTCTTTTTCCCAAATTAATGACAATTTTTCCCAATTTCACAACTCATGAAGAGTTAAAAATTCTCATTTTCATGTGAAAGATTTCAAACTTATATATTATCCCAATTTATGAGAAAAAGCCGCTATTTTTCTCAATTTCAAAGGACCCGGGCCCCAGTCCCAATAATGGGTGTGAGAGCCCTGCAGTTTATATCATATAACCAAGTAAATAAAACTCTAAATATGGTATAAAGATATATAGTGGTCTTACGTCTTGGTCTGCTCTGGAACCTTGGCCTTGGACTCTGAAAATGCTGACCATATGGAGACTGAGGGGGTTTGGGTGGGGGTGGAGGCTGGGGACTTTGACCATAGTCCCCTCTTTGGCCGACATTTTCTGAATTTGTATCGTTTTTCTCCCTCTCCTCTGGCGGTGGGGGTGGTGGTGGTGGATGGTAATTCTACAATATTGTATTAGACTGTTGTACTGGCGGGCATTTCACATGTAAATAAAAGGTTAAAGTTCAGACAATTCAAGACATTTTTAAAGATGTTTATAACATGTAAACATGGAGACTTACATTCTGAGGGGGCCTGGGTCCACCATAGCCAGGATATCTAGGTGAGCACATCCTGAAATTAAAGCAAAGACATCAATAACATTTATTTCCTGGTAAAAAAAGTCTCTGCTTGTTAATTCTTGTTTAAAGAGTTTAAAGAATATTCATACATTTGTCATACTTCTGTAAATGATAAGATAAAAATTTCTAAAAAAATCCATAGGAGATTGACGAACACTACACGAAATCAAAATAGGCAATATGACACTTTTTTGCTAACATAAATCTTGAGTAAAAATTGTTTTCAAGTTTATTGATTCCTACTTCATGAATAAAACATGAACATACTGTTGATAATACCACATCTGTTGGTAATAGTTCTGTGCATTCGGATTATTGTTGATGAAATTTGGGTTTTCCGGTTGAGCCCCTGAATTTTTCACGTTCTTGTTTGTTTTGACTTGCTCAAGAGCCTGTCTTGCCTTCTCCCACTCAGGATTGTGAAAACCATGAGCATTTTCTCCTGCATGCATGTGTGAATTCCTGAAACAAAACAATTACATATATATACTTTAAGCATTCACTGATCAATTATCAGAAGTTTTTCCACATTGTTTCATCACTACAAATGACACGAAAAAAGACTTGGAATGAAAAACTCAACAACTTATTTAACCACAAGTACCAGCCCTTTTCTATCAGGAAATTTTAGTGGGAAGATCAGCCTCCCCCTCCCCCTTTTCATGTGGTTCCAATGAAGCCAAGAATATTTTCTCATGTAGTGAATAGAAAAATAAAACAAATAATAGACTGCCAGTTTCTTCAGAGATGTTGAAAAGTGTCATACATACAGGTAAAGCGATAAAAAGATGGTAGTGACGGTGACGTAGTTGTAAGAGATATTGGCTCTTTCTTATGGTAGTAACAGGATCAGATAAATTTTCAGTGGTGCTACACAGCTTTTCTTCCCGTTTTTAGCATTTGTTTAAAAATAGGAGTTTGTCCACTGTCCGAGAGAGGAAAGTGCAAAGATTAGTCACAGTTTAAGAGCCAATCCGGCATAAAACCATGCAAAATCGTAAGAATCGTCCAAAAGGGTGGTCAAAGTTTTACATTTTTATGTATATTTCTGTAATCTATGATGAAAAACATTCGAGAAAAAAATTATTTGAAAATTCATATATGTCGCGTTTTATAGTAATGGGCCCATTTTGTTAGTATGGCATAACGCCATTAACAGGGCTCAAAAACAACACTTAAATAGCCCTATTTTCATCGTTGAATAAGATTTGATTTTGATATGCAGTAATTCTTTTCATGATAAAATCAGATACTTACTCAATTCATCCTCATTATAGTACTCGCAAAGTTAAGATATACGAATT
This sequence comes from Pinctada imbricata, assembly GCA_033119305.1. NCBI lineage: Eukaryota > Metazoa > Mollusca > Bivalvia > Pterioida > Pteriidae > Pinctada > Pinctada imbricata. The sequence continues at coordinate 44,537,764 of VSWD01000010.1, forward strand.
GACTTGCCACCAGGGGGCGCTCTAATACGACTTATATTGGGATTTGACAAAAGCGTCCCTATTTCGAACATGAATAACATCTATAAGAGAGAAAATTTTCCCATAAAATTTCAGTATAATAAAGTAAACGTATCATACTTTAATATATAAAAAAACTGTCGCTGCCAAATGTATCTAAGATATGCAAATTTATCAAGAATATTCATTATTTTGCGGAATATGATTAAAAGATTTAATGGAAAAATGTTCAAAAGATAAGCATCTTTGATCATAATCTAGAAAAAAAATTTAAGATATTAACAAAATATGTTCTAAAAATGATGGAAATCCTTTCAGATCTTTTTCAATTTCCCTTATATAAGCCCCATCATTAATCTAGACGATTTTCGAGATAGCCCGGAACGACGCCACCGAGTCAGACTTTTAGTGATGACGTCACGCGGTTAGGTTCCCTGGTAGCATGTAAACAATGACGATAAAATAAGAACTTGACACGGATAAACTATCGCATTAGATTATAACATTGATAGAGTTTAGCTCAAGATTGCATAGCAAATCTCGTTCCCTCGTTTCTAGATGTGATTAGATGTACCCATCCCAAATCTTTTGAAATAATCTTCACAGATGTAAAAGAACGAGTCTCTAAAATAGTCGGTGCTACTACCAGTATCTAAGTACTGGTTAGGGCGTCGAACCAATTACGGAAAGTATCCTGGTTCGAGTCTCCCTGGAGCAGGGACACTTAATCTCACTTCTATTGAATTTGAAGACGTTTAACTTCTGAATGCTCATCATAAAAGAATCACTATGCCACTGCTAGTTTCGTGTCATCAGATTTGTTACCTGTAGACAACAGGTCGTTCGATGTACTCTTCTATGATCTCTCATTCTCTGTTATATGAATAAATTGTCCTGTCTGTGAATTGTTGACATGACTGTGGTATTTTCTTTAAAATATGTCGAAAATCGGAAAGAAAAGTTTTCTTTACAGTCTACTCGCTGCTCTTTTCATCGATTTTCCAAATTCATTGTTTCATAGGAAATTGTGTTTAAAAAGTACTTTCCCTTTGAAAACGATCTGTTGAATTGATAAAATAAACGTGTTTTTTTTTCTTAAAATGTTAGGTTGATCTTTCCTATAAACATAACAATTTATTCGTATTTCAGAGAAAAAAATAGACAGGTTGCACGAATTATCCTCACTTAAAGTAAATCAATGAATTAACTATATGTCCAGTCCTTATTTTTTTCGAGAAAACCTCGATCATTCCGTTATTTTCGTGCATAAAACAAGAAGAAAAAAAAATTGTTTGATATGACTGTCTCTTTCTTGATTTCAACTCAACGTCAAATAGCGCTTTCAACCAAATCGGTCATCTTTGGTTATGATGAGAATAGTCTTTGTTTATTCAAGGTCAAAATAATTCGGGGCAAATTTCAGGGGCCCTGACAACCTCTCCGTCATATTTCTTAACCTCCACCTACCCCCGGCCCCCCTCCCGCGTTAAAAAAGAAAATCGTACTAGAAAAAGCACTCTTTTCCCCGGAACCCCCCCCCCCCCCCCCCCACAATCACTCTAAATCAGCTGTTTTGCTCCGTATTCATCCGCTCTGGTCCGTATGCGCGTAAATTATGAGAGTAATCACTTTCTTTTATAAAATCTCAATTCTTTCATAAAAGTTTATCTCCTTCATATCCTTAATTCAAGGTATTTCTCCTTCGAAGTATTGATATTATCTTGTACTAAAGCAGAGCGGTCTTCGTTCTATAAAAAATAGCAATCCAAGGAATGCTTGTGTCGCCTGCGAAGCGGTTTGATTATTATTCTAGAACGTGGATCATATTATTGGTATCAGTAGAAAAGTCTTGTCAAATGAAATTCATTTGAAATATCAGACCTCTTAATTACAGATGAAAAGTTATGGTCTTTCTCAAATTTTCAGAACAGAGTGTCAATCATCTAGGTCAAGGTCACTACGTAAAAATTGGTAACAAAAAGGTCTCATCATAAGAAATATTAAAGACCTATCACCTACCAATTAAAAGATATATACAACCTTAGAAAAGAAGGTCAAATAGCTAGGTCAAGGTCAAAAGGTAAATCAAAGGTCTGAAGGCCCTGAAAGATACTCCACTTAGAATCTGCTGTAACATCTTATTTCACTGTAAGTGTTAATTTGTAATATTTGGTTACACGATATATGCACATGTAAAGTGTTCCTACTTATGAAAAAATCTGGGACAATGAAAGAATTCTGGGACAAAAATTGAAAAATTCCGAGACACATTCCGAGACATTTTTTCTGACTTATCAATAAAATGTTGTCATGTACCTAATCTAGTCTCGTAATCCCGTGTCTCGTAACGTATAAGCATTCAATTTTGCATGCAATAAAGACTCGTCGTTTTTTTTTCCGGGTAGGTCCGTTGAGTTCGTCTAAATTCGATACATCTCCCGAAGAGCGGAATTTCATTGCATTAAAAGTCGAAAGATGTAGGTTCGCATTAAATCACTTCCCAGTTTTATAGCTTACATTTCTCAGCAGTTGTCAGCGCTCATCCTGAACGTCATTTATGATCTCAATAGATTCGGAAATATAACAATTAATTCTTTTAAAAGAGTGTTTACATAATTACCATTTCACGTATATATAAAGAGACCGAAAAAGAGAAGTATACAAACTTATTTTATCAGAAGTATATGCCCATGCGAACAGGCCGGCCTTTTAATATCTCAGCGGCACATGCCCGAGCTGTCAACGGGTACAATTGTTTAACAGTTTCGTTAAAAAATATTTACAATGCGTGAATAATGTCTAGACATTCATTTTTATTTTGCCACGGACTAGTTCGAACCAATCAGAGAACGTAAATCTCGTCACGTGCACACAGTGTAAATTTCAATAGACCGTCAGCCATTCCGCCATTGCCGTATAAATGAATTCGCATGTAAAAGGAGTCATGAAACGCCAATTTCCTGCAACAAAAAAAAACCTTCTTTGGGCTTGATTTGTTTGAACATATTTCATTTCCACCTCAATGAAATGGGATCAGGTGTTAAGTTTTTACAACATTATTGAGTGCCCTCTCCCTACAATATTGATATAATAAACATAATATAATACAGTCAAGAATGACAGCATGACACATAAAACGTATACCCTAATGTATACTCTCTGATTTAATAGCCGTTATCGTAAAATTATGCGTAACGTCGCGCTTTCAATACTGGACCCAGGTGTGATTACTGAAATATTTAAGTGTTTTAAAGAATTTTTTCCCTTTAGATTGATAAACAGATACATTATCTTCAGCGATCGACTGTTACCCAGAACATGAGGCGCGGCGGGTATTTTTATCAGAAAAAACATCTCGTCAGCGGAAAATATTATAGCGTGCAGTGATAAATCGGCCTAATATTCATGACGATGTTTAGCCGACAATTACATGATTCTCTTTGAACACCGAAAAAAAAAACAACAACAACAAAATGGCTTTGCCCTTTATGCGATTTGATGTGTAAGTGTGGATCCAGAAGGGGGGGGGGGGGTGTTCCAGACGACCCCTGGATTAATTTTTTCTATGAATGTACATATTTCATTTTTGCTCTTAAAAAAAACTCGGACTTTAGGACCACCCCTGAAAAAAATCCTGGATCCGCCCATGAACTTTATATGCCTTATTATTTTTTTTACATGATTCATCTTTGTCTGGATACGCGTCCTTGATAAATCGATTTTTTTTTGCGGACCTGTTTAGAACCGTTTGAAATACCAGAACAAGGCGCTAGTATTTTTTTTTTTTGGCATTATATCGGATGTCTTTGGTTGTTTATCTGAAAATCTAATCGTAAATGACTATTATTTTTTCCGATCACATAACTTCATAGGCAATGTACTATACAAGAAGCCATATTTATAGTTTTAAGAGCTACGGAGAGGAGTTGTTTATTTTTATTGAAATATTGAATCTTTACTTGAGACTATATTTGGTTAATGCATTTGTTTGAAAGAAAGAACACTTCATAAAATAATCAACTACTGGTATCTAAATTAGTGGCAAATGTCGTTATATTCAAAAGAGTCAACTGATTGAACTTTTGTTTAGTACTCGCGGGACAGTAAAAATCGTTTGCCTATATCTATATCAGAGAGAGAGAGAGAGAGAGAGAGGAGAGAGAGAGGAGAGAGAGAGAAAACAAATTCATTTTATTTTTCGATAAAGGCCGGTTTCTTTTGACGGTGAAAATGCATAATTCCGATGTTGATTGAAGTTAGTCGTTGGGGGCCAAAAATCTGTACTCATAATCAATCTAAAATTGAAGTTTTTCTCTGATCTACTTTCTACCTTGTAAACAATAACGTATTGATAAACATGCGATTGTCCTGAATTGAAAAAATAAACATATCTTTTACAAAATAGCGATGATACTCATCAAATTCAAATAGCTATGAAATATCCATACTTCTGAAGTCCGTGAGATAATGATTGACAGCTGACCCGAATTGGTAAAAGGCGGGGCTTAGAGTTGTTGAGTCAGACGTTGTTTTAGTATCTGATGAGAACATAGCAGTACGGTGTCGGCATTACAATATAATACGCATTGAAAAATTCAGAATTGTTGCGTATCAATAAATATTTACCTTGCAAGCTAATCACAGAACGTGCGCGCATGAAAGATAATCATTAAATGTCAAACGGTGGGCTGAGCATCGATAGAGCGCAGATATAAAGTAGTCCCAAATCGATAACAATTCAAAAAGATCAAATTTCATCTTGAAAATCTCAACTAATCTTATATTAATTCTATCATTCTATCAAAACAATCGATTCTGATATAAATTTTCCACACGCAAGTTTTGATGTCGAGAAACTGCTGACACAATCTGGAACTATTTCTCCCTGCGCACGCACCGGAAGAGACGGTACCTCGAGACGACATGAGAATCGCGAATACAGTAAGATACTCCTTCAAAAGGAGTATCTTAAAAATTATAGTATGTGTAGAATGGCATTGCTACAAGGAAAATACATGTGAAATATCAAAGCCCTATCACCTACCAATCAAAAGATTTAACCAATATTACTTTTCTAGAAAAGTAGATCAAATATCTAGATCAAGGTCAAAAGGTCAAATATTATGGTCTGTGTAGAAAGGTCTTGTCACAAGGAATACACATGTGAAATACCAAAGCCCTATCACTTACCAATCAAAAGATATATCCATTCTTAATTTTTTTGAAAAGTAGGTCAAATATGTAGGTCAAGGTCAATAGGTCAAAAATTATGGTATGTGTAGGAACGTCTTGTCACAAGGAATACACATGTGAAATATCAAAGCCCTATCACTTACCAATCAAAAGATATAGTGAATCTTATCTTTTTTTTCAAAAGTAGGTCAAATATCGAGGTCAAGGTCACAAGGTCAAAAATTATGGTATGTGTAGAAAGGTCTTGCCACAAGGATTGCACATGTGAAATATCAAAGTCCTAACACTTACCAATCAAAAGATATATCCATTTTTAATTTTTTTGAAAAGTAGGTCAAATATGTAGGTCAAGGTCACTAGGTCAAAAATTATGGTATGTGTAGGAAGGTCTTGTCACAAGGAATACACATGTGAAATATCAAAGCCCTATCACTTACCAATCAAAAGTTATGGGCTGTGACACCCAAAGTGTGACAGACAGACGGACTGACAGACAGACAGACGGACAACGGACAAAGTGATCCCTAAGTGTCGCTATGCTTCGCAGGCGACACAAAAAGCACTTTTATTGAAAAGAAAAAAAAAAGAGTTCATGGTACTCCATCTTTCAAAAAAAGAACAATATTGTAAAAACAAAACAAAACACAAAACGAAACGAAACGAAAAAAAAAAAAAAAAAAAAAAAAGAAAGAAAAAAAAAAAAAAAAAACCCGACACCCTCCCCTCCGAAAAAAAAAAAAACCAAAAACAAAATTATACAGAAAAATGAGAGAAAAACTCCTGGGCTAACCTAAGGGCGTAGATCTACATGTATACATTATACGCTTTCAAACATCAAAGAGATATATAATTTCATTTTATATATAACTTCTTTTCTGCAAAAGCGTAATTCTAACATTGTTAGTACTGAATATGAAAAGAAACGAAGAAATGATGTGAAGAAACAAAATACGGAATGATACGGAGAAGCGAAAAAGAGATAATTTCTTCGCTTCTTCGCATCATTTCCTCACTTCAATTTTAAAGGGACGGTGTCCCTGAAAATTAATTGATTTATCAATATTTTGGAATGCAAAAAAAAAAAAAAAATACATTCTCATTTGTATAAATTCAAATTTTCAGGCGAATCTAACGTATACATTCGCAGTTATAAATTTTTAAAAAAGTGATTTTGAATTTGGGGTGCGCAGCTCTAATTAATTTCACTGGCGCCACCTACAATGTATTTAGTTTTTACAATAGAAGTATACGGAGATTTATTTATTAAAGAATCGACAATATTAGGGTCGTTACTTCATCTTTTCAAATAAAGCTTTTTATGGCTCCTTTTTTCCTCTTTCTAGACCCTTTGGAATATATTTTACGTTTTCGATAAAATTTATTTTCAGGTACACTGTATCTTTAAAATTGCTTATATTTTTCGATAATTATCTTCGATAACATTTTTGTTATTTATTCCCAACTATCGATTGCACAATTTTGAACAAAGAGTTTGACCTTGACATGCGTGTGAAAAGACATGATCAAATCAGTTGTGGTCACAACTCGCCGCACATGTATGCGTATTTCTACGTGTGCAATGATTGAATCTTTGGGATTCCGTATTTTTCGTTCGCATTTTTACACCGCAGAAATTCACTATGATGCAAGTTTTAACTGTCTATATCTCAATACGTAATTATTTGGCATTGGTGGATTTTTGAGATATTTATAAGATCAAAGCAAAGAGTTAAAAGATGAAATTTGATAAAAATCAAACTTCTCTTACAAAAGATATTGGTGCGTGAAAAACGTATAAAATTTTCTCGTTAAACTGATTTTTAATGCATATTTTAACTGTCTATATCTCGATACGTTATTATTTGGCATCGGTAGATTTTTGATATATTTATAAGATTATAACAAAGAGTTGAATGATGAAATTTGAAAAAAAAAAATCAAACTTTTCTTATAGAAGTTATTGGTGCGTGAAAAACGTCTAAAACGTCGTTTTTTTTTCGTTAAGCTGATCTTTAATGCATATTTTAACTGTCTATATCTCGATACGTAATTATTTGGCATCGGTGGATTTTTGATATACTTAAGAGATTAAAGCAAAGAGTTTAAAGATGAAATTAGAAAAAAATCAAACTTCTCTTACAGAAGATATTGGTGCGTGAAAAACGTCTAAAACGTCGTTTTCTCACTGAGCTGATTTTGACCTCTTTTTCAAGTTACGTTTTTGCTGTCTTTGGAAATTTATTTTTCACACATAATGTTATCATATGATAGAATAAAATGTTATATTTCAATATATCAATAACAATATTTAGTCCAATTTAATTTATACTTTAAATTTTAGAGAAGTATATCAGCGAAAAAGGGATATCTCTACGTCCGTTTTGTAAATTTGGCGGGAAAAATGATGGGGTGGCATATCTCCGTAACCATGGACATTTGAAAGAAAATATTTGACAGAATTACTCCTAGTCATTTATCTATTAGAATAACTTAAAATCATTAAATTTGGTTACTAGGTCATTTGGATCAAATTGCATGGTTTTATGCCGGATTGGCTCTTAATACATATATTAAATAAAGTTCCTCCTCAATGATTAACGCCACTGCCTGACTACATATATTCTAAGGAAATCCCTGTTTGATTAACTATTTATACCGGTACTTTTAGAGTAATTATGATATTAAAGATTTAAGAAGATTTTTTAAGTGTACATGTATGGGAAATATCAGCATGGGAAATTTTGTCTAAGGACGGACGGACAGACAGACCGAGAGGAAACTAAGAGTCCCCTTCGGCGTTGCTGGTAGGGATTAAAAACATGATAAAGTTTGATTACTTGCACAGTTGATCATGTAACTTATATCAAAAGTTACAAATACCAGTAAGCAGTCTATTTAATTAAATCAATTTAATCTAAACTTTTGCATGATTAAGTGGTCAAAATTGTGTTTATTCAGTTTCTGAAGTCATGAGAGTCATGCAGACAGTACTGTCAGTAGGGCCAGGGTGAAAAGAGACAAAAATTGTTTTCAGCCAAAGGGTGACCTAGGACTCCATTACCCGAGGTATTAAAATGATGTTATTTCTACAAAATGAAAATAAGTACATGTTGCAAAAACAGAAATAGTCGCCAGGGATGCAAATAGGCACTCGCCAATGCAACTTAAAATTCAGTGTGGACAACCAGAAATGTTTTTCAGAATCTGATGGCCCACTTGGCAAGCCAAAAATTCTGATCATAATTGTTCTAAAATCCTAAATGAAATTACTCAAACTGATTTGATGAAAAAATACAGAGCGCCGACTTCAAACGACTGACTGCAATTACCATTCCAATGTAAAATGTACAAAATGTATTAAATGATATGTATTGAAATGAACAGCATCGGCAGTACCTCACTCCCATTAGAATCAATGTAGCATGAAATCGTCTGCTAATTGATCTTTTGTTCATTACCCAAGCAGCGTGTTTGGGTAGTCACGTGACAACTCACAGAGACAGATTGCAAAGATGTTAGAATGTTACCAAGTATTGTCAAAATAAGTAAAATAAATGTTGATTTTGAGATTTTGGGCCAATTTGCAAAACTGCAATGTGCAACGGGGGTGCATACACATAAATTCCACGCTGAAGTTTTGGTTTTTTTTCGACCCGATATTCGATTTGATCAGTCTGCGTTTCCTCTATTCATGAATCATCTAAGGCCAAACAAAAAAAGTTGTTTGTTTCCTGTAACCCGACCGACCGTCAAAAATCGTGCCGACTCTGATTTTTTTTTTCACCATTTTCCCTACACTGCCTAAAAAGAACCAAAAATCCTTAAAATTAATGCAAGTCGTGCAACCCAGACTCGTCTTTGGAAGCCTCCCGTTCCCTTTATATTTTCTTTCAGACAAGCCGTGATCATAATACGTACTACGTGCATAGCGCCTCTTGTTGTAAATCACTACAGTGAGTACATGTAGTTCACACCTGACCACCAGGTAGATTTAATCCGTTTCACATGAGTGACCAAGTGTTGAGAATTTGAAAGGATTAAAGTGATTATCTTCTCACGTTACTTGTATAGTGTATTGTAACCTGGACATAACCGATGAAGAGCAGACGATTTTTTAAAAGTTTATAAAGACAGATTATTTTAGAAAGAAGGAAAATTGGATGTCATGCAATTTGTTCCGTGATTGGGAAGGCAAACTTGCTTAATGGGACTGGCCCCTTCATCAATAGGCCATTCTCATAAACAATGGGTAATCTTTCTTCACGAAAGGGCCATTCCAAAAAATGATCAATTTTCGAAAAGCTTTGCATATATACGATGTATGTAAATCAGACATTAGCAAGTTTTTTAAGTCGTGAAAATTCCATATTTACCATTTCCAATGAATAATTTACAGTACATTTTTTTTGCATATATCGCAGAACAACCAAAACCAAACTTCAGCCACCGATCCTGTATTTTTCGTGTCCACGTATGGGCAGCTTTTTTGATACTTGGGAAGAAGGGGGGGGGGGGGGGTTGACTGCAATCATTGACATTTCTGTACAAACTCAAAATGACCACGTAAAATTAATGAGTTGGTGACATGATAATTTTACGGACGAACGCATACACAAGAAGTTAGTACCTTTACGTAGATAAGTTGGAGATTTAAACGAGGATAAAAAAGAACGTCGGAGAAAAATCAATATTGTATCATAATAGCAAAGAACCTTTCGGGTGAGCGGAACAAAAGAATTTGTGCTTCTGACTGGCCATATACAGTAAGCAGCTAGCTGAGATCCACACGCTACTGCTACATTGCAACATAAATACGAGTGGTCAGAACTTTTCTATAGATTAAAAAACCGAAAATGGACATCGTACGATTCGTAGAATAATGCGCACCAGGGCCCAGCGAGTTGCCGATTTTATAGACCATTTTTTATGTCGCATGGGGAATGGCCTTCCCAATGATACTGCAATTTGCAGGAAAATTAGCGTTCTTTTAATCGCACATAATTTCCACAACCAAGACAAGTGTGGACTTCTGGGGGGGGGGGGTCTTCTTTTCTTGCTTTATGTAACGCAACCCCCCCCCCCTGTAAAAAATACATGATTATTCAAATTTCCACAACCTGTCATGAATTTCTCAATCATAAAAGATGACTGATAACTTAATATTTGGATTAACTAAAGACTCAATTGCAGTCCATTACAAATGTACTTGCAGTTATCAAGAAACTATTCATGGAATGGGGTTACTGTATGTTCAGATAACAATAATTATAATATTGTTTTGGAATGCAGAGGGAGGGGTTTACTATGTGCATTACACAATGTATACAATTATGGACTTTTCACTAAGTGTATATGATGTGATATTGACTCACTATGAACATGATGAAAATATTGACCGAGACAAAGTCAAGGTCAATATTTTCATAGTGAGTCAATATGACATCATATATACTGAGTTAAAAGTCCATAACTGTTTTATTCTATAATTTCATATATGATTCACTATAAATAACGACGCCATTTGCAGAACTAAGTGAGGGTAATACCAGTCTATTTTTAAACCGTGGTATACGGTGATTTATTTAGGAGCGTCGATGACCTTATCAGCCAATCATGCAAAGAGAGTCGCTATTTATAGTTTATAGAATAATACATAGTAGCTCAAAAAGAAAGGTGATAGTCACCAGAGACCCCTACCAACCTCATCTATCCTCCTCCACCCCAAAGAGTATGTATGTATATTAGTCATTTTAAAATTCAATCATGCTGCTCAAGCTTCAGCTTATGTACATTGTACACCACCCACGCAATCTCTAATAACAAACATCTTAAATAGCAGTAAGTTGAGTTCCAGAATCTATAAATAAAATTATAAATGATGGGACTCAACAAAATGTCACAAAAAAATCCTCGACTTATCATTTTCAGTTCCCTCCCTCTTGTAGGTGAAGACTTAGAGTGCCTCCATATACAATAAAAACTTAACAAAGTTTCTAAATTGCATCTGCCCTCTGACCGGAAAAAAAAAAAAAAAAAAAAAAAAAAAAAAGATTTTCCTACCTACCGACCCTCTCAATTTTTGGCATGTTACAGGAAACAAACATATTTTTTTTGTTTGGCCTAATCGATGTGCAAGTGTTTAATACCAGAAATATTGGTTGAAAATCACATTTCCTTCAAACTGGACTATAAGTTTATAGCCCGATTGAGCTATAATACCGCGATCAATCTACAACAGCCCGAAAGGCTTTGACCTGGATCTGGTAATGGCTTGGATGCCCTCTTGAATATCCCCTTTTTTATATTGACATTTTTGTTTGGGCAATTGAGTTTCCTTGCTGGGTAAGCACATTTTTGGTGTAAGGAAGACAAATGTAGAAAAACAATCACTGGCTGGCGTAGTTCGACTTGCAGACCTACGACGGTGTTATCTGTTTTTTCGTCTTCGGTCTGACTGCTATGCATAGGCAAAACTTGAGAATTTCTGTGCGAAAAAAAATTCGGGAAAGTCGTCCTTTTTTGACAAAGTCTAGTCTCTTCAAGCAAAAAATAACTCGCCCAGTCCTTCTCCCCCTAAATAATCCCCTTTAGGCCTGGTTTCACTTCTGTGTGCATGACAAAATGTTGTCGATCAGAGGAAAATCGGAAGAGAAGAAGAGGTGAAACCAGGCTCGGCGGGGATTTTTATGGGCAGGAGGACTGGGTGAGTTATTTTTTGGTTGAAGAGACTGGAATTTGTCAAAAAAAGGACGACTTGCCGAAATTTTTTTCGCACAGAAATTCTCAAGTTTTGCCTATGCATAGCAGTCAGACCGAAGACGAAAAAACAGATAACACCGTCGTAGGTCTGCAAGTCGGACTATGGCTGGCGTCGCGCCACTTCTACTGAAATTACTCTGACCAAAAGGCAAAACATTCAGAAAAGGATCCATTTCAGAAAGGAAGTCTCAATCCTGTCGTTTCATTTAATTTACATTTTGACAAACAATTATTTCTCTATCTTTTTTGAATAGTTACATTGATTATTGTCGTACCACATTTCTAATGTTGTCCTGTTTTACTTCGTGATCTTCTTGTGAGCACCAAACAAAATGGCTGAAATAGATTTTTCCATTGTGACGTCATAATGTGCACTGACATGAAATTCGCTGTAGCAAAGTAAAGTTTCGGAAAATGCGATCACAAGTTTTATCTTTAGCACCGTGCGTGATACAATAGATTAATTGCAGGTCGTAAAATGAGTATTTGGTCCGCCTATTTTTGATTTCACTCGAAATTCAATCCGGCCTCCATTTTTTTCTTTTTCGTTTAAATGTAATGACAAGAAAGGAGGATATATCCAACAAGAACCTGGTTAACATAGGAAGGTCATCTCCTGGTTCTCGTGACTCTTAATTATTTTCATTTGAAAAGGACCAAGCGGGTTTTGCCCTTCGATCGCTTTTGAATAACTTTTACTCCGATAAAAAACCACAGAGTGTTCGGCTCGTTTAGCTCGCTATTTCAGCTTGCTTTTTGCTTTCTTTGCTTTGTTAATTATACTGATCAATGATACGCTACTTACGTCTTGAGTAATTACTATATATGGGGGGGGGGGGGGGGGGGGGGGTTACCACTCTCCCCCTTCCCGCCCTTTCCTCCCTCTTCCCCACTCCCTACCCCCATCCCCTTTCTCTCACCTCCCTCCCCTTTTCTCCCTCCTCCCTTTTCAACCAAAAGTCCAAATACTCGGGCAGATTTATATATATGTGTAAGAGAAAGCTTTGGCGAGCGAATCGAGCCGAAAACTTTTTTTAGGATGTACTGCAGTATTTCGTGTAATAATTCAATTTAGAGGAAACAGTGAATATTAACATTCAAGAGCAAGATTTTCTTTCAACGAAAATCTTAAATTACAGGGATAATATAGGAAAATTTGGGTCATATAAGGAAAATAGGGTATATGCAAAAATATAGGGATCATAGGAAATATACATGGCTGCTTCGAAGGATGCCTGCAAACTATATATAAGGTACATGTAAACTTTGTAAAGTGGTGGAGGGAGTCTTGTGGGGAGGGTCAAGACAATTGTTTAAACTTAAAGGTATAAATTGGTGCAAAATTAAAGTTATTTGGGTTATTTCCTTTTTTTAACATTGAAAAAATAGACCTGTCTAGATGAAAAACTAAGGTGAGCGAAGCGAGCCTGAAATATTTGAAAATGAATTGAAAATTGCGGCGAGCGAAGCGAGCCTGAAATTTTTTAAGGTATATAAAGATGAATTTCGTGGTAATTTTTCAAATTGAGATTGATTTAAACATATTTTATTCAATTAAATTGAATAGGATTGGGCTACAAGTTGTCTCAACATTAGATTCAGCCCTCTCCTTGTAACAGCAGTAAAACACATAGAATGTCATAAGTGGCATAAAGATAATTATGGAATGTCACATACAATATGATATATTTAAATCAAATTTATTCTTGTGCTGGAGAAATGCGTGTCGAAATGGTGTGTTCGCATGGAAAGGGGGAAGGGATGAGAGAATGGGCAGGAGGGGGGGGGGGGGGTAAGGTGAGATGGGGTTATTAGAGAAGTGAAATAAGAGGAAGAAGACTGAAAAGCCTGTATTAGTTATTACTAAAACCTTTTAGTAGCTGCTATGTACTGTTGGACAGCTAGTTGGATATATATGTTATTTAACGTTGTTAATTCATGCTTACCAAAAAGAAGATCTGTTATTGTCAAGGGAAGGAAGTTACGAAGTTGATCAGAAAGAATGATTCTATGATTGGTGTACAGTGGGCAGAATAAGATGTAATGGGAAGCATCTTCAGTGGGGTATCCACAGGAACAAAAAGAAGTAGTAGTTAAATTTACCTTCATGAGATCTGCGTTCAAAGATCTACATGAATTCCTTAGTCTGGTTAGTAAAATATTTGATTTGCGATCGCCTACAAGATAGTGAGGAGGTACTACGTATCGCTGGTAATTATTATTTCATGCGGTTTTAAATTTATTGGCTGTCGGCTGTGTTTTAACGTTTTCGTCCAATTCATTCCAAAGACGCAAAGACGAAGGAATAAATGATACAAAAGAACTTTGCAAGCGAAGTTGAGGTTGACGATAGTCATTATCATTTCTGAGATTATAAGGTGTGGAGTTAGAAACGCGAGATGGAAGAAGATTTGCTAGGTATTCAGGAGTTTGACCATTTTGTATCTTATAGAAAAGTGATAGCTTTCTTTTTTTCTCTACGAGTTTTCAAACTTTCCCAACCTGTTTCTAAGAAAAGAGAATTAATGCTAGCAAAAAGAGGAAGACCGGTTACAATGCGAGCTGCTTGATATTGTATTTGTTCAAGAAAATTTGTATCGTATTCGTTGCATCCATCCCAGAGTTCGCATCCATATTCAAGAAGAGGCAAAATGAAAGACAAATATATTTTATTCAAAGACTGTCGACTTAGTATAAATTTTAGTTTCTTTAAGACATTTATTTGTTTTAAGGCTGAATTACCAATATTTTGAATATGTGCGGTCCATTTTCCATCACTACTAAAAGTTATTCCTAGGTGTTTATGAGTGTCTGTACTGTGTATAATGTTGTTTCCAAATCGAATGTTAATATCACTAACTTGTCTATTACTAATAACTAATATTTCTGTTTTTGAAGGGTTGAAAGTTACAAGCCATTTATTTGCCCAGTCTAGAATTGTGTCTAAGTCAGTATTTATGTGTCGTTCAATGTCATTTAGTCGTTTGGAGGAATGTAGTAAAAAAGTGTCGTCAGCAAATAGTCGAGCAAGGCTAATTAAGTTGTCAGCGATATCATTGATGAAAATTAAGAAAAGGAAGGGACCCAAAACCGAACCCTGAGGAACACCCGCATTTGTTTTCCTAAAAGAAGAGACATGATTACTTATAATAACAGCCTGTTCCCTATCTGCTAAATAATTTTTAAGGAAATAATACAAATTACCCGAAAACCCATAAGATTGTAATTTTGCAAGAAGACCTCGATGCCAAACTTTGTCAAATGCCTTTGAAATGTCGCAGAAAATAAGACAAGTATGTTCGTTCTTTTCTCTATTAAGACAGATGGTGATATAATTCGATTAATTGATAGGTTGTCGAATGATTTGGTAGGAAGCCTGACTGAAATTCATAAAATAATTTATTATCTAACATATAATTGTGGAGATATTTAAAGATACATCGCTCGAAAACTTTGCCTACAGTACTTAATAAAGATATTGGGCGGTAGTTAGAAGGAATGTGACGGTCATTGCTCTTGAAGAGGGGCATAACAAGTGCTTTCTTCCATAGTATAGGAAATTGTTTTTCGTTAAGTGACATATTAAACAGAATATAAAGAGGTACCACAACAGTTTCTACAGTGTATTTGAGCATATGGTGACTTATTCCATCATTGCCGTTTGCTTTGCCTAATTTAAGAATTTTAATTATGTCTTTTATATCACCAATTGTAATGTGAATATTTGTTATTTGACTGTCCGTCTTTAGGTCTACGTCCGGAACGTCAATGTCTCTGTCGTCAATTGTAGATACACTAGTAAAGTATTTGTTTTAAGAAATGAATCTTATATTTTTTCTGTTGATGCAGGTATCACCCGAAAAATTGGACAGAAAACTGCATCAATGCGCGTAGCATGGATTTTCAGATATATCCGGAAGAGTGCGAAGTACCCCTCCGGCACTACCGGCATCAGGAGCCCAGGACGCGCGATACTCGCTTCGCCTTCATCTCCTATCGCTGTTTACTATATGGACCAATGGCTAAAATTTATGTCCAGTTCTCTTTTTCACATCCTCCCAAACTCATATAAACCCCAAAATTCCAAGTTTTTTCATTAACTGTGCCTACTACAAAAAAATTTAAGTCTCAACACTTGGAAATAAAAATGTCGTCCTTGGCCATTTCTTTGGATACGAAACTAAAACCGTATATTGGAACCTGTGGTTGATTTTCACTCGCTCGCCCGTCGAAAAAATATGTTCCTGCTTATACCATCTGTATTGGAAGCAATGTGAAAAATTTCATTGGAAATTCATGTTACATGTGTATATTTTAAAATGAAACTCCAAAATTCAGGAAAAAAACTAGTATCCCAAAAGGAGATCTGTAGGATGTGACAGTACGACGAAATTGCAAACTATCACTGGAAAAGAAATGAAAATTTCTTATTGATCGATCTGGCTAATGTTGACTGAATTCTTAGAAGTCATTGTATGAAAGTGCAGTTTACTCGTATCATGTTTATAAGTTCGTGATTTATCATACATACAGTGGTGCTGCGTGTGTCTGATCCTTGAGATCTATCGGATTTGTTTGGCGTTTGACAGAAAAAGTTGAACGTGTACGTGTGGATTATGACAGAAAGGAATAAATTACCCGTATCTTATAATATTTATTTTAAAGGACCCAGAATATTTTCTTCTTTTCTTTTTTATATCATATGATCAGTACTAATTTTATAGTAAATGTTACACCCTGCTTTCCATTTTGTCATTTGTCCATGGAAATAAACATCGAAGAAGCACCCATCAGTTATTCAGTCTCAAAGTCGAGAAGGTACATTTGTAAGGCAAAATCAAGTTGCGGACCCCGGAATACACAATAAAGGTACTAGTATTTGCCACCCTTTGAATTAACACGTATATAGTTTCTTCATGCTTTTTATTTGCTTAAGACTTCTTTTGGCCTTTGTTTAGACTTACACAATTAGCTACCACGACATTGCGAAGGTTCCAGAAAGAGTAAAATATTATCACCATCATGAAGGGTTTGCATTCTAGATACGACGAAGCTTGCGATCAGGGCCGACCGTTGATTTTGAAAATCTTGTTGGATAAGGATGAAATTCCTTTCACTATCTCAATCGTTGAGATTTGCATTGCATTTTTGTTTAACAAATGTTAGATAAAGAAGACTTTAGTTGAAGGAGTTCATGATGCGATCCGAGTGCACTCTCCTTTCAACTTGCATTCTGATTGTTCAAGCAATACAGTAAAATAGTACATGGCAATACTTTAGTATAGGTGTTAATGCATTTTGATGGTCCTCTTTCACATATCCAATCTTATCTTATTTTAATGATCAATATTGAAAGATATGTTCTGTCATATATAAGTACATTTCAAGAAATAATTAATGTCTCATCAGCGAAGAGACGAAATCCAAGTACTAGTAGTGAATAATTATGAAGAGTGAAATTCTAATTAAAGATAACGTATCTAAAATGTGTGCCAAAGAGCCAGGAAATCAGGAAAACATCCCTAAGTTTTATAATAATTTATCAAATTTAGTATAAGAAAATTTACAAATGTATTTCAATATGTACAGAAGCACATTGAAACTAGGCCAACGATATCCTCGGCAATGTTACTTAAACTACCGTCGAAGCAATTTGGTCACACTTTTCATTGCATGCTGTGCGTGTTCTTGTTTAACATATCCTAACGAACTCGTGTAAAATGTAATTTTTCAAAATGATAGATAGACATACAAACAAATTATCCCATTATGCAAATACTTCTCAGAAACATGGAACATTTCTAAGACATTTTTTCATAGAATCCATGTCATGTGTGGTGTTGGAACGATCCAACAAATAATCGAAGCAGACGCATCGAAACATGAACATGATGAAAAAAACATCAAAGAAGCACATATCAGTCATTCAGTCTCATAGTCGAAAAGACAAGGCAAAATCATTGAAATTTCCACAGGAATGGTTGCGAACATTGGGAGAGTCAGCGTCTCCTGATTGCATGCAACACACGTCGCATAAGCTCCACGAAAACTTCTCAAATTCGATGAAAGACAAATGACAATACATAAACTGAGCAAAATACAGCTACATTTATTATAATTTTGATATTCTAGCGGACATGAACAAATACAATCGATAATGAAATACAAACGAAAAAGCAATAAAAATAAAAACACAAACACTCAAATACACAAATAAAAGAAAGCAATAAAAATAAAAAACACAAATGTGTATTTGAGTGTTTGTGTTTTAATTTGTATCATATCCCTTCCCTCTAAAAGAAATATTTCAATCTACTGAAAAAGCAATATTTGTATGCGTAGATGTTCTCGTTCATAAAACATGATTTTAGAAACGACAATTACATGTTTTCAACAATTACTGAAACATCGTTTTTATCGACCTTCCATATGCCTCCTGTGCATAAAGAAAATAAAGTCAGAGTTCCGATTCTTCAATACTCAAGTTCTTCTTTATAAAACTCAGAGTTTTCTGTGGAGCCATCTCATACACGTAATATGGAGTTTGAAATGACGTCACAATGGTCTTATTATTCAGGGTTAGGTGAACTTTGACCTCAGTTGTGCGATGAATGACATAAGGTGGTACGTCACAATGTATTACCTACAATAAAACATTATCTTTTCGGATGATGGGTAAATAATACAAATATATCCAATATAAGAATATGTGTATCTTTCAATTATGAAAAGTGTTTTCAACAGTTTTGTAAAATAACAGAACTGATCATATTCGAAATGTAATTGAAAACAGGACCATATACAAGTAATACTAGTTTAGGATATTTTTATACATTACATAACTTTTTAGGACACCTTGGTACTTTGTAAAATATTTACATTACTAGTATATTCCCCTTGTTGAACGCCTATTAGGCAACTAGAATTATATTCCAATAACTTGGGTTGCTATTGTGACGTCACGTTCAAGTTTTGCACGAAGGGAAAATTTACCGACGTTCAAATTCACTCGACGCTATAACAGGCAAAATGTGCGAAATACATACAAATAAAAATGACAGATATTTAGAATAAATGTAAATATAAGTAATGACTGTCTTACTTTTGGTGTTCATGGGTGTATAATTCTGGTTGGACACGTGCAAATTTTCCGAGAATCGCTTCAGACAGTCATTTCTCAAATGGTACATAATATCAAACGTGTGAGCAACTGACTAAATTACTTTCAAATATATTTAGGAAGATCGATGCAAAAGAAATATGAACAGTTTCACTACACTACCTCATTGGAACATTGTCTTAGAAATAATCATCTACGAAGAAGAAGAAAATAATCATATTTACTTCATTAAACACATTTACGATTTGCGATTTCTCTTTCCATCCTTTTTTGTCGGAAAACCAAACATCCACTTCTGAAAATAAAACAAAATTAATACAAAGATACCTTTTATAATTACAATGAAGGTCGTGGGTTATTCATATGAATATATCATTATCATATTGAAATATATTCATAGTAACAATTTAGTGCACCATATGCGCATTTCAACAAACTATGTGACGTCAGTGATGTTTGAGGCCGAAAGAGGGGACATCGAAATAATGAATATATGAAGATCCTAATTCGAAACATGACCTTAAACGAATGTCAAAGAGTCAGTTAAGGACAGAGTTATGAGGGAAATACTCCTTTGTTTCAGGTAGTTGAAAAACTCATTTACAGAAGTCGTAATTTTGAAAAGTTGTAGAAAATATGATGTTTCATTCCGGCATACTAGTATACTCTCTAGCTACTAAATAAAAACAATCCAGAAATCTTGAAGTAATTTAATTTAGAATGTACATTTTGCAATCTAATTAGAATTAGACCTAAAGTTATCATGCTCCTTTACTCCGAATGCTACACGGAGCGGATTAAAGGAGCACAATAAAGGTCGAATTTTGATTAGATTGTTTATGTTGTTTGTTTGTTTTTTTTTTCACAAAATCCACCAAGATTACAGCTCAAAGATGAGTCTCTCAAAAATGCTTTTTATTTTGGATCCCTGATCATTACATTTTCAAGCTCAAATTCAACTTTCATCTAATTATAGGCAATAAAACAGAAACATAAGAAAGAGGAATGATGTGAAATCTCCAACAAGATCATGATGCAGTGACCACAGAACATATACATACAAGAAACATTATAACACTTATCCGTACCAAATGTTGATCATTCTTCATTCAAATGGATAGACAAAAATGACTATATATCCGAGCTTACATTAATATCTACAAATACAAATCGAGAATTCGAAGAATGTTACGCGTCTTCAAATTCATAGCATCATTTAAGAACTGATAAACTTGTGGCATGGACCAGACATGCACGTTTCGGGTACTTAACCCTCGTCAGTGATTGTCACTCCAAACAATGAATTTATGGCCAAAGACTGTGAAAGTTATGCCCAAAAAATACCAAAAAGACGTAGAGAATGGGTGGGATATGAAATCTGAACTAACCTGTGCCGAGAGGTATTTTGGGTTCTGTGACGATAGTCATTCCTCCTTGGGGATCCGCCCAGGAGAGACCACAGGATGGCAATACCAAAGGTCGAACAAGTACTATATGTATCGTTGGAAATACATCTGAATAATGTAGATTTGAAAATATATATCTATTATATACATGATTTGTGCTTGAATCAAATACAAAGTTTAAAGACAGTGTAATTTTCTGGAAGTGTAATTGAATATTTTAAGTCAGTATTCCATATCGTATGTATTCCATATCGTATGTATTTCATATCGTATTCTACCGAACTGAAGCGGCGGGTGTTGCATGCAAGGGGGAGATGCTTACTCCTGGGCAGCTGTTCCCACTCCCATGTTGGAAGGTCGCTTTTTTTCACGTGGTGGATGTTTTTGTTTGTTTGCTTTGCTTTGTTTTGTTTGTTCACCCTATTTTATCCTATTTTGTATGCCTTCGGCTTATGATTTTCTGAATTGTCGATTTTGTATACTGTCATTATGATTGTATTGATATCTATTGATAATTCATTTAGAATTGATAAAAGATGAAGGTAATTTTCTAATGCGTTTAAAGAAACAATCAACCGAAGCTGATAGGACTTGGCTATGTGTGCCCTTGGGGACTCCTGGTCTACCAGCATTGACGCTCATTTAAGTAAAGTGGTACAATTGTAAACGTCTTCATATTGAATAGCATCATTTAAGAACAGGTAAATTGGCAACATGGACCAGACATGCACGTTTCGGGTACTTAACCCTCGTCAGTGATCCTCAAATCTAAACAATGTAATAAGCCAAAAAAATGTGAAAGTTACTATGTCGAAAAAGCGTACCGAAAGACGTAGCAGAATGGGTGGGATATGATGCTACAGGACCCACGTTTTCGAAATTTCAAGAAATTTTGATAACAGAAATTTTAGAATGCGTTGAAGAAACGATCAACCGAAATTGATCGAACTTGGCTACATGTGCCCTCGGGGACTCCTGGTCCACCAGCAGTGACACTCACCAAGTGGTATAATTGTAAACGTCTTCATATTGAATAGCATCATTTAAGAACAGGTAAATTGGCAACATGGACCAGACATGCACGTTTCGGGTACTTAACCCTCGTCAGTGATCCTCAAATCTAAACAATGTAATAAGCCAAAAAAATGTGAAAGTTACTATGTCGAAAAAGCGTACCGAAAGACGTAGCAGAATGGGTGGGATATGATGCTACAGGACCCACGTTTTCGAAATTTCAAGAAATTTTGATAACAGAAATTTTAGAATGCCCGTCTTCAAATTCATAGCATCATTTAAGAACAGATAAACTGACAGCATGGACCAGATATGTACATTTCGGGTACTCAACCCTCGCCAGTGATCCTCAGTCTAAACAATGTAATATGATCAAAGAGTTTGACAATTATTATGTTAAAAATGTACCGAAAAACGTAGCATGAGTGGGAGATGATGCTACAGGAGCCACGGTTTAGAAAGTTCAAGTTCTACGGTCGATACGGGGAACTCGTACTATAATATCCCAGAATGGTGAATGATATCCTGTCTTAGACCATTTGAACTATCCAACCACAAACTATAATTGCAATTTCCGAAATGGAAGTAACCGGATGTGATATTTCTGCCGAATTGAAGCGACAGGTGTTGCATGTAAGCAGGAGATGATGACTCTTACTGGGTACCTGGTCTCACTCCTAAATTGGGAGTTCGCTTCTGTCCATGTGGTGGAGGTTTTTGTTTCTTTGCTTTGGTTCCTGTTTTATCCTGCTTTTGTATGCCTTCGGTTTGTGATTTCCAAAATATCGATTTTTTACTGTGTATTGGGATATGATCATTGTCCACATTTGTAATTTGGTAACAGAAATGTTCCAATGCGTTGAAGAGACAGACGATCGAAATTGATCGAAGGTATGTCCAAAAATACGTAAGACGTAGCAGGATGGGTGGGATATGATGCTACAGGACCCACATTTCAGAAATTTGGAGAAATTGTTGTAAACAGTAATTTTCGAATGCGATTGAAGAAGCGATCAACCGAAGCTGATCGGACTTGGCAACATGTGCCCTCGGGGACTCCTGGTCAACCAGCAGTGACATTAACCAAGTACATGTAGTACAAATGTTACATGTCTTCAAATTCATAGCATTCGGTATTTAATATATACGCCAAACTGCCAAAATTTGTTTTTAAGTTACTGAACAATCTACATGGAGAGAGCGTGTAAAATTACATACCTGTCTTCTCGTAGATGCTCTGGATAATATTGAAAATAGAAGAATGAAAGTGTAAATTTCATAAAAAAGATTAATCATATCCAACGCAATAAATTTTCTCATCTTTTATTCGACTTTAAATAATTATTGATATTTGTCTATTTCTTCAGAATGCCGAAGTTAAATGAGTCTTGAAAGCATGGGCATAACATAATACAGCAAATAGAATTAAAATAGAAGTAAAATGAAAAGCAAAATTCCTTAAAATGCAAAAGATTCATATTCAAAAGTAGGTATATCTTAACTTTTTCCTTTTCAATTCTTTTTAATAATAGATTACTGATATCAAAAACAGGAATTTTAAAAATTTGCATACCTTTTTATATAAAATATTTCTTGAGGTTAGCGTATACAAAAATGGGTTGATTGCTGAATTGATGGGAAGGACACATACAATAATCCAAGCATAAACGCTGTTTGAAATGTCGATGCCGGAGAGTGCAAGAAAACCTGAAATTTATAGACTTTCTTTGACTAAATATTACATCCTTGATAAATTTGAAAACAATTAAAATGACGAAATATTTATTGATGGAAATCTGAAAAGTAATAAGATGCTGAGGTATCAAGGTATGAATGATATGAATAACAGCTATAAACAATTGAAAATGCAAATTATAGTGTTTAGGATATTGAGTGTTAGATAATACATGTATAGTTATACCCAAGCAAATTATTGGTATCCAGCAAAGAGTATTACTTATGACTACAGCTGATAGAGACTTTGCTACTGCAATTTCCCGCGCTTTTTTCTTGTCAGCTGGAAGACAGGTTCTGTAATTTCTCAGTTGCTTAAAGATTGCAGCCTGTCCAATTATTATGAAGATATATATAATAAGATTAATGACAATGAAAATGCCGAATCTGTATTCCCAGCCTTGAAAAAGTAAATTCACATTTGTTAATGGCAAGGACAGACAAACGCTGCAACTTCCGTAGAATTTGTCGTTGAATATATCACTGAATAAAGGAAATGTTGCCAAAAGAGTTGAAAACAACCAGATGCAGATTACGGAATAGACTGTCACCTTTTTGGACTTAAAAACAGTAGAGAATGGATTCCTAAATAATAGGTATCTGTCTATAGTGATAGCTAAGATACAAAGCGTTGATACTTCGCTAGATACGGTAGCAATTACGCCTGCTATCTTGCATGCAGCACTAGCTGTCCATTCATCATGGAAGATTCCATAATTCCCTCTTGTACGCAAATCAGTGTACGCTATCATTACGAGGTAAGCACCCATCAATAGATCGGATAAACATAGGGCTGACACTAATATGTCACGTGGTTCCTTGATCCAAGCTCCAAACCTGACCCTGAGAACCATTACGTAGAGATTCCCAAACACAGACAGAACGGCCGTGAACCAAATACAGACTTGAAGGAGGCCAATGTTTATCAAGTTAGTGCATGAAGAAAATACATCTATCGGTGAAAGACAATTTCTCTCCTGCACGCTAGTTGGTCTGTAACAACACAACACAAAGTTGTCAACGTACAGAAATTTCAGAAGACCAAGGCCGTCAAACATGTCCTGATCGGGTAGTATATTGTTGCCCCGCAGATCTAATTCCCTCAATTTATGGAAACTTTCGAAAAACTTCGGTTTGATGTAAGTAATTTTATTATTCCTCAAGGACATTTTGACAAGATTTGGAAGCACTTCTTTAGATCTACTCAACTGATTCAAATTATTATCTTGAAGGTATAGCTGCTCAAGGACTGTCTGACTCATAAACATATCAAAGTCTAGCTGATTGATGTAGTTCTTGCTGATTTCAAGTATCTTCAAAGAACCCAGATTAAGGAACGACTTTTTATGAAGAATCTGTATCTTATTATTATCAATTTGTAAATTCATCAGAAGATTAAGCCCTGAAAAGTAATCTGGTCCAATCATGGACAGACTATTAAAACTTAAATTCAAGCTTCGTAAAACTATAAATCCATTGAATGAGTCATAGCTGAGGTTTGATATATTGTTGTAAGCAAGATCAAGCCACAACACGTTTTGGCAAACTCCAAAGTAGGTAAAATTCGAAAGCTTATTATGACTCAAGTTGAGCATTTTAAGAAAGCACTTAATTGTCCTAACATACAAGTATGGATCATCGTTTGGTACATGCTTGGTCGATATGGCAGCTTTTGGTGGCCAGCTTGATGAAATTGTCTCCCATCGCAAATAATTCACTTCACAAAATGTGAGCGATAAGGTGGTCAAGGGAAGATCAACGTAGATGACTTTAATTGGATTGAAATCAAGATAGACGAATTCTATATTTGGCAAATGTATCGGTGGAATGACTTCAAGATGGTTGTGAGATAAATCCAACGTACGTAAAGCAGGGAATAATATTCCCATTGATAAACAATCTATGTCTATCAAATCTGTGTTGGAAACGTTCAAAAATATGAGTAGTATTCGGTACTGTCCACAAAGAGCACTGACGTTTAGCCAGTGCCCAGATATATCAATGTGTGGTATATCAAGGGGGATTGATGTTAAGGATTCTGGCAAACATTTGTATGTTTGTTTAACACATGAGCAGTGTTTAGGACAAGAGATAATGCAATTCATTTCGTCGTCTCCATACGCACAGTGTGGCTTTCCGTCACATATTTCTTTCTGTGAAACACATGTGTTGGACATACCCCTGCATTTGAGGGCGCTTGGACACCTCGACGATGTTGGAACAGTGATATCGTGAAACGAGGTGTTACATTTATCGGCCAAGTTCCTTATGAACTTTGAGTATGCTTTTGGAATACATCGTACACTCTTGTTAACAGAGCAGAATAATTCGTCCTCATTGCATCTTAGATAGTGATCTGAAAAAGAAAATTAAACAGAACAATGACAGAAACCATGAAATGGTTTACTTGTAAATGGAGATTTATCTATCTTGTTATAATTCACTAAACCAGACAGTCGTCTTTTATCATGGTTATTGAGTATTTGTGGAATACAGAGTTATCTTCCATTTGAGACGGTATCTGACGTAAAACAATTATGACATCATGAAAATGACATGGTAATGTCGAATTTTTACCGTCATTACCCAGAGTACAAGGACCGTTTCCACAAATTTCAATGACAATTACTCTACGTCAGATACCATCCTAAACGGGAAGTAACTTGTTTTCGAAAATAGGGAATATTCAAAAGGGAAACGAAGTGTTCAAACTCTAGACTGATCCCAGAGGGAGCCTTCAGGAAAAAATATGCAAACCATAACCATGTTTCGGATGTTGAATCCTTACAGCTAAATGGTACAGAGAGGTAAAAAATTAATGTGGCGGCGCTTACTTGGATTCGTTTTTTATATTTTGAAGAGCTGATTATAAAGAATGAGTGAATCCAAATTTCGTTTAGAGTTTATATGGAAGTGTAATGGGTGACCAAAATCCTGCAATGAGTCATATTGAGTATAAGCAATTATAAGGAGATATGAGTGGCCTCAATACCTTCTAGACGAAGATAGCAAACCCCAACATTAATGCACCAGACACTTAGTTCGGATAATAATCAATGGTACTTCACGTCAAAGTGATTATCAGACATATCCAAATTTATTTCAGTAGTCCTTTAGTTTGATTTTTTTTTAACTTTGGTGTATCTACTTTGCAAAGAGTTCGCGGCTCCAAATGATTAAGTAACATAATTAAATGAAAACTATGACCAAAATAGCATGTGAAGATAGTTCTAGGATATTAACCTCCTTTCATTTCGATACTATTTTTGGAAAAAAAAAGTTTCCGAAATAGCAAAATTATACGATAAAAAATAATCGGATCGAAACTCATTAGAATACTTTAAGCACTGACTTCTTGTAAGGTCTCGTGAAATCATGCGCAGCGGTAGCGGATGAGAATTCGAAATGCGTCAACCAATCAGAGCCCTCAGTAGTCGTGTTTGCTGACATATCGTTTCGAAAATACAAATCGGAAGAAGACATTGACTAATGTTTTTTTTTTATAATAGAAATTTACAAATTACCAAGAAACGTTTAAATCAAGTTTTTAGCATTCACAAACTTGTTATTTACAAAAAAATATTGTCGGCATCTTTTGAAATTCGGCCCATACAAGTAACAGAGTATATTACTATTACAAGCTGCCTTTTATAGGGACATTATAAACGAAATAGGAAGAATCAAAGGCAGATTTATCAAACTGCGTCAGAATAATCAAACGCATTTTATACCGTGGATACGATCCTGCTGTCACCAAATAGACAATTGATTTTGGTACTTCACCAATTTACAGTCTTGTATCAACGCATTCTTAAGAATTGCACTCATATTTATATGTCGTGTATTTTTCGTCTCTTGTTGTCCTCATCTTTGTGTTTTCGAATCGGGTGTTTTAGTGTTTTGCTGTTATTTCTGCAGAAGGGTCTGGTTGGAGATCCCCTTTTTCTGAATGACTGTGACAACAGGACTCCATGACGGGCCCTGTCCAAACCTCTTTAGAGAATACAGGACCCCGACCACCTGTCCTCTCTGAATGTGTGTCAGATCCTCGGGTGATAACAAGCATGAACTCACTACAGCCGGCAGAGCAAGTACTGTATTTCGTACACCCTCTTTTTTATATCCATTTATACCGGTATATCAATTATCGTATTAGGAGATAATGATAATATCGACAAGCTTGAAATTATGTACTTCCAACTCTTACATAGTTTTAGATTGTTTGATATTTTTTATGTTTTAATATTCAGGTCTCCGTGAAAATTTATTGTCCCGAAGTCTTGCGTCTTTGGCCAACTTCGTGATATTTTAAAAATTTTCTGTTAACAAAATAACCGGAAGTAGAGTATTATACCCCTAATGCCTTACTCTGTGTGTTTCTCGGGTCCCTGTGTCATGTTTTCTTTTTTCCACTTGTGAGCGTTCGCAAGTAAGAGGATTATGCACACGTAATTCGGATAACTATACCATTTGCTACAGATGGTCGTCCTAAGTCTGCACCGGTTGCAAATTGGTCTCGTTGGATTTTGTGTGGTCTTTTGTGTTCGATGTTTCTGTGTTATTTTTGGTGTTCCTTGACCCTTTTGTGTCTCTCTGTAAACTCTGTGTTTTTGCATGGGTTGTATTGGTGTGTTGCTGTGGATGTTCCAACCGAGTGTTGTTGGAGATGATATCCACCTCCTTTCTTGAGTAATTGCGTCTTGTCCAATTTCGTAAAGCTATGTACAGCAGTTGCAAATATATTTGTTTGTTAAAAGTTGGCCGGACGAAGATGAATCACTAGCTGAGTTGACATAGAATCACAACACCTAGAAGACTTTTGCGTTCTCAAATGTCAAAGAGGGAGGGAAATTTAAACAAAAATGTCAGAAATCAAAATTCAAAACTCATAATCAACCAGGATAAATGCTATCTAAATACTTTATCAAAGTGAATTCCTAATAGAGATATGATAAACTTTTATATAACGAAAGACTATTGTAGTTAAATGTCCTTTTAAATGTTTGGATATCAAAGATAACTAATGAATTGGCACACACAGTCAGTTCTTACTTTTGAATTGTGAGAAATTAAAAATAAAAAAACTACAGATCATGAGACAACATGCGATTTTTGTTTTACTTTGTCTTCAATGAGATGAACATTTATATATTTCTTGAAACAAACTCTCTCACCACAAAAATGATCGTCCACTAAGTCACGGCAATCCGGCCATCCGTTACACACAGCAGATATTGGTAAACACTGACCGTTGTGACATTTAAATTCTTCCGACGTACAAGTTCTTTCGGATTTCCCTATGACAACAGAGGGCATAATTCAATAATCTGATTTGCAGTCACATGAATTTTCAATCTTGCAAGGAATTTATTTTTATCTATTCTGAAACAAAGGAGTACCGAATCTCCCTGATGGCATAGCTATGTCCTTAGCTGCCTCTTTGGCATACATTTTAGTTCATGCTTTGAATTTCGCCCTTCCTAATGTATTCCTCATTTTCGAAAAACAGAGTTACTTCCCGTTTGGGACGGTATCTGACGTGACTAATTGTGACGTCATCAAATTCTGTGGAAACAATCTTAACTCTCTGGGAATTGACGGTATAGAATCGGTTTAATCATACCATTTTCATGACGTCATGATAGTTTTACGTCAGATACCGTTTCAAATGGGAGATAACTCTGTTTTCAGCAAAGATTCAATACACGTATTCACTATCTTGGTTTCCTCTCTTTCAGCCTTTAGCATCACTGATGATACATTGCTTGTTGAAATGCTAGCATGGCGCACCAAATTATTACGACAGAAGAAATATTTCAATACCGGTATGATAATTTGAGGAAAGTTAAAGCTATCGAAATCATAGTTAGGTTTGAAAAGCGCCATCAGTGTGTTTGCAGTTCTTTTCTCAAAATTCATGATAATGCATGAGTCAAAGATCAACTTACTTGTATGTGGTTCCACCGCATGACATGGACCGTTCACCATTCTTATATGTAGTATCCTCACAAGAGCACTAGCAGATTTGCCGTTTTTCCCTTGCATATGAAAACGAAGTCTGAGCTTGAATAGAATAATCATAACATAACTGTTTATCCATTGTCAATATTGAAATATATGTTCTATAGTACCAATCTTATTGTACTAGACACGTGTTTCAGAAAAAAAATCCTCGTCAGTAGTACTTAATGTCAAACAGGTTGAATAAAGCCAAAGTGAATTTTCCTGGCGCCATCTACAATATATACTGTTAATTTCCTCTTGCCAAAAAAGAGCGACAAGATCGTTGGAGGGTAGGCGCAAGGAGCCGAAGCCCCAGCTAAGATCAAAGCTATGCAATGAGGGCGATACCCCTTTGTTTTAGAAATTTAGGTATAATTTGATGACAGAAAATTTAGAATATATTTTACTGCAGTGCGTAAACACTAAAACTGGGCGAGCGATATTCTCGGGGACTCTTAAGAAATGACTGTCTTACTTTTGGTGTTCATGGGTGTATAATTCTGGTTGGACACGTGCACATTAAGGTCTAATTTGATGACAGAAAATTTAGAATATATTTCACTGCAGTGCGTAAACACTAAAACTGGGCGAGCGATATTCTCGGGGACTCTTTAGAAATGACTGTCTTACTTTTGGTGTTCAGGGGTGTATAATTCTGGTTGGACACGTGCACATTTTCCGAGAATCGCTTCGCGATTCACGGAATTTGCACGTGACCAACCAGAATTATACACCCCTGAACACCAAAGGTAAAACAGTCATTACTTATATTTACATTTATTCTAAATATCGGTCATATTTATTTGCATGCATTCGCACATTTTGCCTGCTATAGCATCGAATGAGTTTGAACCTCGGTAATTCTCCCTACATGCAAAACTTGAACATGACGTCACAATGGCAACCCAAGTTATTGGAATATAATTCAAGTTGCCTAATGGGCGTTTAACATGGGGAATATAATAGTAATGTAAATATTAGTGGTTGAAATTCAGGGATGATGATATTATTCTAACCATCTTCATCAAATAGAGCCGTCACAGTTCCAACTGTTTGTATGCATTATCTATTGACCACCTACACATGACATTTTTAAAGAACTTGTTCTATCCATTATCGCATTTAAAAAGGAGTATCGCTTTTGTTCTCTGGCGCGAGCTCTGATTTTGTGCCTGAATTTTGGCGACTTCTGAAAATCACTTTGGCTGGAAGCATCACTGATGAGGATTTAATATAATGAATTGGTTTGAAATTTTCTTCAAAAAGGTAAAAAGTTGGCTCACTTCCGTATTATCATTGATACCTCTGTGAGAGCTGACATTTATACTAATATAGGCTCTTTCATTCTGCTGTTACATACCAAGTTTTTGTTTCACCAGCATAATTAGATGCTGTCGTCCTACTCCAAACTGTAGCGTGCACCTTCATTGTGGACTTTGATATTACTGGTGGAAAGGGAATGATGAATGATAGGCAACATGGATAATAATAATAACAACACAAAAGTGATTCGTGTGAACATTTATTTGCGTGAATTATATGACCTTTAGGGTCTCATTTGACACTTTATGATAAGTTGACTTGGGTGAGAGAGGATAGAAAAAATCCCAAACAACTATAGGCTAGGAACCATGATTTCCCTTCATTTTCTTTGTCGTTTTGACTAGTGCTCCTTTAACCTTTTCTCTCTGAATGAATTATTTCGATATCTTATAAAGCTACTTTATGAAGCTACCAATACTTCCCCTCGATTTTAAAGAAAAACCGAATCATCCAACTAGAGCTGCAACGATTTGTCGCGGTGCACCGAGAATCGCGATTCTTAGCTCTGACTCGAATCGCGAGTCGTTGTGGTCTGAAACGATTCGAGTCGAATAGTCTAAACAATGCAGAAAAAAAGGTTCTAATTTCAACTTTAAAGATTCACTTATCGCAAGATTCCCAATAAGAATAATTTGAGGTGGTGATTTAGAATAAATAGTGAACCTTTCAAGTGATTTTTACCAAGCAATTCGTACAGAAAATACAGGATCAGAGGAAATTCGAACCGGCGACTTTTGCCGCATTTCGATGAGTGCGACCCCAAATTGAAATGCCTCTTTTAAACTATTTAACTAGTATACACTTCTTTGTATGATCTGGTTAATTATCATGTATTTTTTTGTGCACAGTATTGATTTTATATCCCCAGAACTCCAGAAGGCTGATCTGTGGAGGGGAGAGGGGGGGGGGTGTCTTTGAATAATATTTCCACGAAATACGTAAACATATACAAATGATGTATATCATACAGTACCTTCACTTGAACATTATTTTTTCATTGAGATGAGATTTTCAATTGAATTTTCTAGTTAATGGCAAAAAATAAAATATCCAGGGAATATTATAGCATAAATAACTCGAACCGAAAAGAATCGAATCGAGTATTAAAAATCGAAATCGAACCGAATCAAGAAGTTCCCGACTCGTTGCAGCTCTACATCCAACTCTGCTGTCAGAGAATACCGTAACCCTCTGGACAGAAAATCATATAAACTGTACACCAGACATATATGATTTGATACTGAAATCTCAACAGAGAAACCTGAATCGTTTCTCAATTAGTGAATGAAACTCAGACACAAAAGCCGAAATCAGATTCCAAGAATAACAATCGTATTACTTACAAATTCTTGAGAAAAATAAAGAACGGAGCTTTCTCACTACACAGCCAATTGTGCCTCATATATAAGAACGGAGCTTTCTCACTACACAGCCAATTGTGCCTCATATGTAAGAGCGGAGCTTTCTCACTACACAGCCAATTGTGCCTCATATGTAAGAACGGAGCTTTCTCACTACACAGCCAATTGTGCCTCATATGTAAGAACGGAGCTTTCTCACTACACAGCCAATTGTGCCTCATATGTAAGAACAGAGCTTTCTCACTACACAGCCAATTGTGCCTCATATGTAAGAACAGAGCTTTCTCACTACACAGCCAATTGTGCCTCATATGTAAGAACAGAGCTTTCTCACTACACAGCCAATTGTGCCTCATATGTAAGAACAGAGCTTTCTCACTACACAGCCAATTGTGCCTCATATGTAAGAACAGAGCTTTCTCACTACACAGCCAATTGTGCCTCATATGTAAGAACAGAGCTTTCTCACTACACAGCCAATTGTGCCTCATATGTAAGAACGGAGCTTTCTCACTACACAGCCAATTGTGCCTCATATGTAAGAACAGAGCTTTCTCACTATACAGCCAATTGTGCCTCATATGTAAGAACAGAGCTTTCTCACTACACAGCCAATTGTGCCTCATATGTAAGAACAGAGCTTTCTCACTACACAGCCAATTGTGCCTCATATGTAAGAACAGAGCTTTCTCACTACACAGCCAATTGTGCCTCATATGTAAGAACAGAGCTTTCTCACTACACAGCCAATTGTGCCTCATATGTAAGAACGGAGCTTTCTCACTACACAGCCAATTGTGCCTCATATGTAAGAACAGAGCTTTCTCACTACACAGCCAATTGTGCCTCATATGTAAGAACGGAGCTTTCTCACTACACAGCCAATTGTGCCTCATATGTAAGAACAGAGCTTTCTCACTACACAGCCAATTGTGCCTCATATGCAAGAACGGAGCTTTCTCACTACACAGCCAATTGTGCCTCATATGTAAGAACAGAGCTTTCTCACTACACAGCCAATTGTGCCTCATATGTAAGAACAGAGCTTTCTCACTACACAGCCAATTGTGCCTCATATGTAAGAACAGAGCTTTCTCACTACACAGCGAATTGTGCCTCATATG
Organism: Pinctada imbricata; assembly: GCA_033119305.1. Lineage (NCBI taxonomy): Eukaryota > Metazoa > Mollusca > Bivalvia > Pterioida > Pteriidae > Pinctada > Pinctada imbricata. Next base: position 44,570,819 of record VSWD01000010.1, read on the forward strand.
TAAGAACAGAGCTTTCTCACTACACAGCCAATTGTGCCTCATATGTAAGAACAGAGCTTTCTCACTACACAGCCAATTGTGCCTCATATGTAAGAACGGAGCTTTCTCACTACACAGCCAATTGTGCCTCATATGTAAGAACAGAGCTTTCTCACTACACAGCCAATTGTGCCTCATATGTAAGAACGGAGCTTTCTCACTACACAGCCAATTGTGCCTCATATGTAAGAACAGAGCTTTCTCACTACACAGCCAATTGTGCCTCATATGTAAGAACAGAGCTTTCTCACTACACAGCCAATTGTGCCTCATATGTAAGAACAGAGCTTTCTCACTACACAGCCAATTGTGCCTCATATGTAAGAACAGAGCTTTCTCACTACACAGCCAATTGTGCCTCATATGTAAGAACAGAGCTTTCTCACTACACAGCCAATTGTGCCTCATATAAAAGAACAGAGCTTTCTCACTACACAGCCAATTGTGCCTCATATGTAAGAACAGAGCTTTCTCACTACACAGCCAATTGTGCCTCATATGTAAGAACGGAGCTTTCTCACTACACAGCCAATTGTGCCTCATATGTAAGAACGGAGCTTTCTCACTACACAGCCAATTGACCCTTCCGAACGCGGGAAAAATTTGAGAAATTCCATGACGTCACAATGCAAATTCGATGTTTGACCGAGGTTCGAAGGTTGTTTGTCCGAGGCAAAAGCTTTGTGACGTCGCGAAATTTTGCATTTTTTTTCCCGCAATCGGAAGGGTCATTTGTGCCTCATATGAAATTCATGTAAATTTTTCATGAACTTTACGTAAACGTTCACATGAAATTCATGTGAAACGAGCACAAACATGAAATTTACATGAAATTTTTACATGAAATTCATGTGAAGTTTCTGACATGGATTTTATGTGAATTCAATTTAGCATGGAGGTCACAAAGAAATATTAATGTGAAATTTATGTGAAGTAAATTTATGTGAAATTCATGTGAAATATTTTTCACATAAATCTTAAGTGAAAAATATACATGCATAAATTTTACATGAACGATCATGTGAAATTTACATGGTGCTCGTTTCATATGAATTTCATGTGATGCACAATTGGCTGTGTAGATAAGAAAATAGGACAAACAGGCTGAAACAATGGTGCAGCTCCATAAAACAGGATAACTTTATCCAATAATTTCTCTCCAGTGCATGTGAGAAGGCATTGTAGAATGCATTGTAGGTGGCACTGTTCAAAATGCAATGAAAGAAATGAAAACCTTAAACTTACTTTTATATGCTTTCCCTCTGACGTAGAGATCGTACAATGAGAAATGCAATCGTCGCACACTTCGGTCATCTGTAGCTCTTCGCATTTCAAAGACACAAATTCAACGAAAATTGACAGTCCATCATTTTCATAAGTGTCTTTATTTCCAAAATGGACTTTGACGCAAATCTTGTCAATATCATTTGGAACAATGACAATTTTACTCATCAATGTCATCAAACGTTCATTCTGGGAGGAAACAGCCTTCATGGGGATCACAAGATTATCTGGAATTTCGGAAATTGAATTGACTTTGTGAATAAGAGCTAGCATTGCAAAGGACTTTGTAGCTGAAAATATGAGATTTACTTGAATTAAATGAACTCTTTTATGTAGCGTTAAATAATGTAAAATTTATGTAGAGTTAAGTAATGTAAAATGTAAATTTGAAATCAGCGTTCATATTTTTTCAATGTTCCCTAAGTTCCCAATCCGTTCCTAACCTGAGGGTTGACAGGTAACACTAGGGTTAGGACTTAGGGTTGGCTGGAACTAGCCGCAGAAACGGCCAACGACACTTGGATATTTGGTTGGTAGGGGTGTGTTGGCCGCGGGAATCTACATTGAACAAATCCAGAACCCAATTTCAGGTATGGCCGGCACGAATCGGAAACTTTTCCTAGGGTTCCAGCAAACCCTAAACCCTAACCCTAGGGTTCCAGCCAACCCTAAGTCATAACCCTAGGGTTCCAGTCAACCCCTAACCCTAGGGTTCCAGCCAACCCTAAGTCCTAACCCTAGGGTTCCAGCCAACCCTAAAACCTAACCCTAGGGTTAACAGCCAACTCTAAGCCTCAACCCTAGGGTTCCAGCCAACCCTAAACCCTAACCCTAGGGTTACCAGCCAACCCTAGGCCCTATCCCTATGGCTCCAGCCTAGCCGCGGAATGGCCAACGACACTTGGATATTTGGTTGGTAGGGCCGCGGGAATCTACATTGAACGAATCCGGGACCCAAATTCAGGATTTGGCCGGCACGAATCGGCAAATTTTCCAGGGGATTATTGACTGTGTCTCACTCGAATAGAATAAAACTAAGCGATCGGCAATCATATATTACATTGTTTAGCTTTAATATCAATGAAACGGCCGGGATTCTACTTGCCTCCGCTTCGCCATGTTTACAGTTTACACACATGCGTCAGGTCAAATATGTGACACCGCGAGGTTGTTTCCATCCATACATATGGGTCGAGATGTCACGAGTTTGACCTGACGCATGGGTGTAAACTATAAACATGGCGCTTGAATTCGAAGAGACGAAGCGGAGACCAGTAGAATTCCGGCCGTATCATTGATATTAAAGCTTAACAAGATAAAATATAATTGCCGATCGTTTAGTTTCATTTTATTCGAGCGAGACGCAGTCAATAATCCCCTGGAAAATTTGCCGATTCGTACCGGACATATCCTGAATTTGGGTCCCGGATTTGTTCAATGTAGATTCCCGCGGCCAACACACCCCTACCAACCAAATATCCAAGTGTCGTTGGCCGTTTCCGCGGCTAGGCTGGAACCATAGGGTTATGGCTTAGGGTTGACTGGTAACCCTAGGGTTTAGGGTTTAGGGTTGGTTGGAACCCTAGTGTTAGGGTTTAGGGTTGGCTGGTAACCCTAGGGTTAGGGTTTGGGGTTGGTTGGTATCCTAGGGTTAGGGTTTAGGGTTGGCTGGTAACCCTAGGGTTAGGGTTGAGGGCTGGCTGTAACCCTAGGGTTAGGACTTAGGGTTGGCTGAAATACTAGGGTTAGGCCTAAGGGTTAACTAACTCTAAGTAAGAACCCTTTTGTTCTGGCTTATGGTTAGGATTAGTTAACCCTAACCTTAGGACTAAGGACTTAGGGTTGACTGTATCCCTAATTAAGCCTTATAGTTAACTGTAACCCTAGGGTTAGGGCTTAGGGTTGATTGTAACCCTAGGGTTAGGGCTTAGGATTCAACGTTCTTTTTATTAAATCTATTTTTCTCTAGAAATCTAGGAAAAAACAGGTTAGGGCTAACCCTAATGTATGCCAAAGAGTCAGTCAAGGAAAGAAGTATGGTTAAGTACCCAAAACGTGCATGTCTTATCCATGCTGAACATTTATCTTTTCTTAAATGATTCTATTTAATTTGAAGACGTTTGACATGTATGACGGTTTCTGAATGTTAAACGTCTTCAATTCAATAGCATCATTTTAAGAATAGATAAATTTTCTACATGGACCAGACATGCACGTTTCGGGTACTTAACCCTCGTCAGTGATCCTCAATCTAAACAATGTTATATGGCCAAAGACTGTGAAAATTATGTCCAAAAATGTACCGAAAGACAATACAGGATGGGTGGGATATGATGCTACAGGATCCAAGTTTTAGAAATTTCAAGAATTTTGGTTACAGAAATATTTTGTTGTATTTAACGAAGATTACGATATTAAAGTATATTTCAGAGTCAGTGCAGAAAAAAACTGTGGTATTTGGAGAAAAATATCATGGGGACTAACAGTTCACACGTATATGCTTTACAGTAAAAGTTTCGAGCTTCACATGTCTATATCAACATAGAAAGTTAGTATCAATTAAATCCTTCAGAGCATTTGTTTCAGTACATACAATGAATACAAAACAGAAAAAGATGTATATCAATAGAAAAGAGTGAAAGAAAATATAAGCATAAGACTGACATATTCCTAAATACCATTTTCTGTGTATAATATTTCTGTCAGGTACTCCCGATGAAATTCGTCCACAAGGGTATAACCGCAGATGTCATTATCCTCAAATTCGCATCTAATGTCACCAGAAGCCGCTTCCCCTTCACAAAAGAAAATATCCAATATAATCATAGACTTATATATCGTATTCTCACATGACAAAGAAAAAGAATATATTTATTCAAGGTAAGAATAAAATATGAGTATGAAAAGTCTCTGTTATGGATTACATGTAAATTGGATAAGGGTGGAAAATTCCAATAAGACTACCTTGTACTGACTACACCAAACCGCATTAATACAACAAACAATGGATACCAGACAAAACAACAAACAACAGAAGACAACGAGACACACAACAATGTCCACACAAATGGACCAACAAACTTAAAAACTCAATAGATCATTAGTTATTTTGCTTATTAAACGAAATTTTACAAAGAATGTAGCTTACATGTCATTTGGCAACAAACTGGTGAAAAAAAAAAGCTGGGTACATGAATGTTTGATTAATATAAGTGAAAACTTGTTTTAGCAATTAATATTTTCTTCCACAAACATATGATAATATAATGAATTAATGTTATATATCCAAAGGTACCACAAAAAGGAATGTGACAGAGCACGGTTTCGTTTCCATTGTTGCAGGTAATGGCAGCCTCCGTTTGGTTCCATCGGCATTCATCTTTACATCCATTAGCTCGTTTACCGTTTGTCAATACTCCGTTTTTCTTTTGTCCTCTGTACTTTGTTCCAAAGATATCATGTCGTTCAAGGCATTCATACTCTGAAGGAAAAAATGAATCGAACAAAAAAAAAAGATAAATAAATAAATAACCACTAATTCTTTGATAAGGCGAAAAGAAAATCCCCAAACAGAGCAAAAACAAAACAACAGCAAAGCAACATCTAATTAATACTGGTGTATAGTATCCCGGAATGTTAAAGAAGGGTGAAGTGGAATCCTCTACGTCCTATGGAAATCCTGAGATATGCGTTATGCTCTTTGCATGTCGGTTCGGGGTTTCCATAATGTCCATTTAATCTTATTTCATGGGCACATCTTTCAAAAGTCATGAGTGCTTCTGAAATTACCTCTTTAATAGGGATTATTATCAGAACAACATGCAAGCAACAAATAATAAGAGCTGGGTTTTCATCGAATAGGGTTAAGTTTAGAAAATCAACATTAAAGTAAAAAGGCGGGACAATGTTTTTTTTTGTAATCTGGTAGAGCGTCAAGAAACAAGAGATCGCACAATATAACAAATTACTTTGTTCAAACTAATTTCGCGTATCAGATATTTGAGCTTGTTTACCACAATTGATTTCTTCATCATCACTAAATTCATCAGATCGGCCATCAAATTCACAATCTCCGATACCATCACAGAATTTATCCATAGGTATACATTGGTTATTATTGAAGCAACTGAATTCATTCCCTTTACAATGCCATGATTCTGAAAAAAAATTAAAACGATTTATATAAGTTATATGAAGATGTATGAAATAAAGCAACATCAAAACAGAACAAATTCACAAGTAAAATTGATATGTGTATGTACGAGGCAGCTTTGAAATTTAAAGCTTTCTCATTATCATGACATAGCGGGTGTTGCATGCAGTAAGGGGACGCTCACTCCTCCCGGACACTTGATCCTGCTTCCATTCGGGGTTCGCAATTGCCTTGTTAATGTTTCACAGCCAATTGTGCCTCACATGAAATTGATATGAAATGAGCATCATGTTCTCACATGAAAATTCATGTGAAATTCATATAAATTTTACATAAAATTTATATGAAAAAAAAATTCACATGAATTTCATTTTTCTTTGTGCCCTTCATGCAAAATTGACTTTACGCGCAATTCGTGTCAGAAACTTCATATGAATTTCATGTGAAATTTTTCCTGTAAATTTCATGTTCTCGGTCGATTCACATAAATTTCATGTGAATTTTTACGTAAAATTCATGTGAATTTCACATGAATCTCATATGAGGCACAATTGGCTGCGTGTGCCATATTCCCATGGGTCTTTGACTCCTGAACTATGATTGGTACGTCCTTTCTATTTCCAACAGATGAATTCACAGTTCTTTCATGTGAATATTGGGTCGTTCTCGGTCTCTCATGATTCATGATTCATTTGATTCATTTGATACACAGGAGCTCGATGCCAACAACCCTCAATGACACCCGCCCCTTCCCATCTCTCTATACTCAAAGTTCTTGTGGATCGTTGACATCGAGCTCCTGTAATTTGATATGTGAAAATTATTAGTACGGTGCGCTTTAACAGTGACACCTACAATACCTTCCACACTTACACTGGAGATGGTTCATTAGATATGTTGTCCTTCGTGTTTCTGTGGAGCTTGTGTCTTTGTCTCTGTCTGTCCTTCGTGTTTCTGTGGTGCTAGTGTCATTGTCTCTGTCTGTTTGTTCTTCGTGTTTCTGTGGAGCTTGTGTCTTTGTCTCTGTCTGTCTGTCCTTCGTGTTTCTGTGGAGCTTGTGTCATTGTCTCCGTCTGTTTGTCCTTCGTGTTTCTGTGGAGCTTGTACAATTGTCTCCGTCTGTTTGTCCTATTTTCTTTTCGCGCGAGAAAGGTCTGTTTTGTATTTTTCCCCAAAATTCGTAAGCATTTAGATTGCTTTTTTTAAAATCTTGTTTCGGATTTCGTGTATGACTTTCATTCACGGATTTTTAGCAGCCTCTTTCCTCAATCTGAGTCAAGCTGCATGATTCTAACGTTTTGGTGGAACAAACGACATGAATCATCTTTTTTTTTTGAATAAATATATTCTTTATGGATCAAATAGAAATATGACATCTTTACAATGAAACTGCGGCCGCTTTACTACTAGTATTTCGTTCTTTCTTGCAAGGGCGTAGGAGAAAGGGGGGGGGGGGGGCAGCGGGGGCACATGCCCCCCCCCTCCCACTTTTCAATCACATAATTTTATGATGCATTATAGACTTTCTGAATAATTTAAATATTCTGATCCATCCTTTATACATATTACTATGTACATGAAGACATTTAACTCAAACTATATAGAATATTATTACATGTACTTGTTAATGATAGAGGGTATAGAAAGTATTTTCTGATAAGTCAATATTTTGCAAAAAAAAAAGAAAATAATTTCCTAGCTCGCTACCGCTCTCCAGACATTTATTTATGTACGCAAAATTTAGAATTGCACCAGAAATGTTAAAAATTGTGCATGCATAACATGAAAACCCCATTTTTTAAAATCTCTTCCTCTCTTCTCCCCCCCCCCCCCTCCCCCCTTTTTTTTCGCTTGTTAGAAATTTCGGGATGTTGTGCCCCTCCACTTTTTCAGGCAGAGCTACACCGTTATTCTTGTAAAGACATTCGCTCTCAGGGTTTCGTGATTCTTGCAATATGGTTCATAGCTTAGAAATGGAAATTACTATTAAAAAAATCCAAATCTTTAATGACTTAACTGCTGAATGTTTAGTAAGAAAAATAGTTATTGTTGCATTGATATTCAAATTTTCTCTATAGGACGTAATAATCCAAATTTCAAGAGCATAACCCTCCTGCTACAAGAGATGGAGAGAGAAAGAGAGAGAGAAGAGAGAGAGAGAGAGAGAGAGAGAGAGAGAGAGTCCCTGCACTTTACATGATAAGTTATAAATTAAGTTACTCACTGTACTCTTGATACTTTCTCGAATTTGATGAATGGATTATGTCCACGGGAATGAAAAGAACAATTATTAAAACTGAAACTATCAGTAACATTGTTGACTTTATCGACATGGTGCTGATGGTGGACTAAAATTTCATCGTGAAAGTCATGCAATTTGTAAATGGGAATTTTTACTGACATCAGAATCCATTCCCTTCAGGTATTGAACAATTAATAAATTGAAGTCCTTAATAATATGATTCCAATTTATATGATGGTGAAATGCCATATGATTTTGTAAAATGCATAATGCTAGAAGCTAAAATCGGAATTCATCCATTCAATTTCAATAGCAAATTCACGCCAAGTACTGCGTTAGTTGTCCAAGTTCGTAAACTTTGGTAGATTTGACTATCAAATATACAAAAATACTACATCTAGTAGTGAATTTCTTTTCTTTTGCCGCATTCAAAATGTATCTATTTCAAATTTCTAAGGAGGACATTTTCGGTCCTCGCAGAACTAACCAATGACAAGGAAAACGCCAACTTTCTATCAGGACGGTATTGTGCGCTATTCCATGTTGATCGAAATCTGCTCTGAATTTTGTTTTAAAAAAATACAAATTTGCTCATCGTGAGTCAGAAAAAAATTATCAAATATTCTTGCTCTTACAAGTAAATCTGAATTTGAATAATTACCATAAATTTGGCTTAAAGTTCCTAAAAATTTACCGGCTCGCTTCGCTCGCCACAGTTTTCAATTTGATATGTCAAAAAAATTTTTGGTTTACTTCGCTCGTCTTAGTTATCTATCAAAACATTATTTTACTTTCTCACAAGAACAGACGCCACGGACACCATAACGGTTTACACAGCTTCATAGAAATACGAAGGATATCTTTCCTAGTGAGCACTGAATCTCCAGAGTCTAGTGCAAGTACGGAATGCAATGTAGGTGGCGCTGTTAAAAGCGGTGCCGTATTAATACACAATTTTCCGATCTTGTTAGAAAGCACAAAATGTCCGAGTCAACATCTTTTCCAATCTCCCATGCAGAGTTACGTTCCTTGATGACAAAAAGTATCTCCGTCCTGCACCACAACGTCATAGGTTCCTTTCACTGGCGGAATGCGATGAAACCCTTGGTGCACTGAGATGAAGTTTTTGAAAGAGAGTGCATCTTTTGTTGTTGTTTTACATTATGACATCATTGTTTAAAGACGCAATGCCAATGAGAAGTGCGCAAAAATTGCCTACCTCGGATATTTTCATCATTTTGTCAGCAATTATAAATTTCGGCAAGTGGCATATTATAGGCACAGTTACTGTTGATATCATATGAATCATGTTCAGATTTGATGCAAATTATAGTATTAAGAAGGACCAAAACTGGAAGCTTGAAGCTTATTAAATTTCTCTCCCTGTATTATTACAAAAAAATGAAAAAAAAAAAAAAAAAAAAAAACAAGGGAAGGGAGAGTTTCGCTTATTGGTCCCGTATCAATAAAAATTACAAAAAAAAAAACCCCATTGCAAGTGACGTCACCTTTCAATGAAGAAATAAGATGCACACTAGAATTCAAAAATATAGTTCCATTGATCTCAAAGCCTAATATACTTTTGAAACACTGAGTAAACACTAAAAACTGTGAAAACACTGAGAAACACAACGAACACTGAAGAAAAATAAAATATTTTTCACAACAAATAAACATTCTACAAAGAAGCAAAAATGAATCCCCAATGGAGATGAGATAAAAATCAATCTTGTCGCCTTTACTGATTTGCCTATGGGGCAGCCCCTCATCCGAGTTACAGAAACCTTATTTGATTGATAAAATAAATCCTTCAAAGAATTTATTTTATGAAATACCGGCGAAATTGGCGTTTTGAGTGGTGGGGAAAGTGTTAAAAATGTGTTTATGATTATTTTTGAATGACTAACTAAGGCACGATCCATTTGGGGGGGCTTGGTTTTTTTTCGAAAAAAATAATTTTGCTCTGAATTTTGATGAAAAAAAATAAATTTGCTGATGGTGTGACAGAAAAAAATAATCTTGCTCTTACAAATAATCTGAGTTTGAAGAATTACCATAAAATTTTGCTAAAACTCTTGAAATTTTTCCGGCTCGCTTCGCTCGCCGCAGTTTTCAGTCTATCAAAAAAATTTTGGCTCGCTTGGCTCGCCATAGTTTTCTATCAATCATTACTTGCTAACGTCAAAGTTCATATATTTGAAGATATCAAAAGTGTTAACAATACTTATGTATAACTATTAATACATGTTGCATGTATCCCATAGAGTCTCGATTTTATGTTCTTGTAAGCTTGGAAGGAGAACTTCAGTTATTCACCATTTTACAATTCTACATTTTAAAATTTGTCTAGAAGACCTTCCCCAAAGACCCTCTTATATTCATGTACCTTATATAAATTTTGTTTATTTAGAATTTTATTGTAAAAATCTTTTATCTCTCTATTTAGAATTGAATTGAATACTTGCATAAAAATAAAGTATATATTAATATTTAGAGTTTTGAGTAAAAATATAGATAATATCTATAGATAAAACACAAAAATTCTTCAAATATCAAATGGACCGTGCCTAACTAACCAACCAACAAACCAACCACACGACCACCCAACGGACCAACCAACCAACAACCCACGCATCCACCCACCCTACAGTCTTTCCAAAAACTCACTAGCCCGAAGCCCGAGGCTACCAAAATTTTTGCTGGACTAGTAGAAATGCTTTAAGAATGTTTAACGTCTTCAAATTCATTAGCATCATTTTAGAGCAGATAAATTAACAGCATGGACCAGACATGTGCGTTTCGGGTATTTAACCCTCGTCAGTGAACCTCAATCTAAACAATGTAATATGGCCAAAATCTGTGAAAATTATGTCCTACAAATACCGAAAGACGTAGCAAGATGGCTTGGATGTTATGCTTTAGGACCGATATTTTAGAAATTTGAAAACTTGGCTACTTGTGCTCTCGGGGACTCCTGGTCCATCAGCAGTGACACTCACCAAGTGGTACAAATGTTTAACGTCTTCAAATTCATTAGCATCATTTTAGAGCAGATAAATTTACAGCATGGACCAGACATGCACGTTTCGGGTATTTAACCCTCGTCAGTGATCCTCAATCTAAACAATGTGATATGGCCAAAATCTGTGAAAATTGTTAATAAAATTAATTCATAAAATAAGATTAATAAATTGATTAATCAGAAACTATACAAAAAATCTAGTAAAATTTATCTTCAGGCTAGTTGCTGAAAAAAAGTTTTCGGAAAGACTAACTAACTAACTAACTAACTAACTAACTAACTAACTAACTAACTAACTAACTAACTAACTAACTAACTAACTAACTAACTAACTAACTAACTAACTAACTAACTAACTAACTACTAGTAACCAAGGACTTATAAGTCCTTGTAGTAACTAACTAAGTAAATAACTATCTAACTAACTAACTAACTAACTAAGAGTCCCCTTCGGAGTTGCCGATAGGGGACTTATAATTAAATAAACAAATAAATAAATAAATAAATAAATAAATAAATAAATAAATAAATAGATAAATAAATAAATAAATAAATAAATAAATAAATAAATAAATAAATAAATAAATAAATAAATAAATAAATAAATAAATATAACATTAATAAAATTGATTAATCAGCCTGTTTAATTGATTCATTTTTTTGTGTTTTATTGATAAGAAGGAATCACGTATATGTAATGACCAATACCGATTTTCTCCTTTATAAGGAGATATCCACGGAACTTGTAATGATATATGTAATTGGTTCATAAATTTGAAGGTCATTTCGGACAACCAATCAAAATAAGCGTTACATATTGTAGGCACCTGATCACTACGAAAACATGGCAGCGAACTCAGACGAGGAGCAAAGCTTGAAAGAATGCGAGAATTATGTGCAAAAACATAATGTCCAACAAATTCTTAAGGATTGCATCGTGCAACTGTGTATCAACAGACCTGACAACCCCATCGTCTTCCTCAGGGAACACTTTGAACGTCTAGAAAAAGTGAGTAATGATAACAAATTTTCACGTAAAAAAATAAGAAACAGAGAAATACACAATATACTGCACTGTGCCATTGATAAATGAGAACTGGCTGCAAACAAGCAAATAATAGACTGCATGTAGTTATTAGCGAGTTAATTAAATCGTAACAAGAGAATTGATGGAAGGAGAGGGTGCACTCCCATGGTAGACTTATGAAACTATTCTGCTGTATCAGTGTACTATGTACAGCTCAATTCGGAAATTGGAACATTGAAGGTATCCATTGTACATATAAATAATATGAATTATGGCAAAGCCCTTGAAGCGAAGCGAAGACAAGTTGCAGTGTTTATATAGGATAAGAAACTAAGGATTTAAAAAAAATCCATATAGCATACGAAACTAAGGATTCAAAAATTTTCTTACAAGATACGAAACTAAGGATTCAAAATTTTTCAGTCTCCTGTTGCAGACATCATAAGCTTACACTTTTCAACTATTTCACTACTTTTCATCCTAGCTTTATGTTACACACTGTTAAAACCAAATCTACACCATATAGCTACAAAAATAGAGAGTCATCTAGAAATATTTTCGTATAAAAACTGACTAAAATGGCGGCGCCCATCTTGCCAATTCTTGGTTGAAGAAAAATGAATTGGTCAGTATGTATCTTTTCTTCCTTATTTTCGTTAATTTTTCCACTTGTTTCGTATATATGTGTTACCATTAAAGCTTGCTCAGAGCAAGCGGGTCCTTTGGGCCCGCTTGCTCGCTTCGCTTTGCTATCAAGTGTATTTCATAGTTAGAATTATGACATATCGTTACCTCAAAATACCATAATGCAACATAAAAGTTGGTTTCCTACATCAAAGGTCAACATGCCAACTGCTTTCTAAGGAATGGAAACTATTGAGACGATGCCGAAGATTACGGAGATAATTTTAACACTATTTAAATGGACGAGACGTCAACGAGATCTCCATTTGTACATTGGATACGTGAAGTTTTGCCTGCTATGTCGGCAAATTTGCCGAGTAAAATTTATCAAACCACACAGTTTTACATCCCATTGTCTGCTATGTCGGCAAATTTGCCGATTGAAATTTATCAAACCACACAGTTTTACATCCCATTGGGGTGGTACTCCAAGCAGTGGAGGAATTTATAAGAAGAAAGAGAGAAACAGGGGGATAGATCTCTAACTCTCATAAATAACGGTGTACATGTAAGTTATAGAGAATGCAGCTCTCTAAGTGAACTCCCAATGTTTACTAGAAGGGCAGATTCAGGGGGGGTTGGAGGGGGTGCCTCCCCCCCCCCCCCTGGCACTGACCCCAATTTTTCCAAAAACAGATACATTTTTGCCCATTTTCAGTTGACCCCCCCCCCCCGTCAAAGGGGGTGCTGGATCCGCCACTGAGGATTGTCGGAAATCTAAGGTGGATTTTGTCAGTGTCCTGTGGATCTTCTTGGAAATTTTATACTTAATAAATAAGAAAAACCTCAAAAATAAACAAAATGTCTGTAGGTTTTTCAAACTGTTTCATAAATATTGGAACTGATCATAGAAAGTTAAGTCTATAAAAAGAAGGCAGTGGCTCCAAATACGAACATTCTATATCCGCAAAGTGGATTCAGATTGCGGATTATATACATAGAAGAAGTAGATTGGTATCTTTAGACCTGTGTCTCTGCGTATGAACAAGTTTCTGATTGGTCTGTAATGGTCAGGGTTTTTTTTTTAATTTGGGGAAGGTGCCTGTGCCTGTCCCATTTGGGAAAATTTGCGACATTTTGCTGAAATTGGGAAAATTTTTGTACAAATTCTCATCAAAGTATAACCTTAAAGTATCATTTATTAACACTGATAATCCATTGATTTGCTTGAACTGAACATCGGATGAATAAAAAACTTTAAAAAATTCACTTAGAAATAGGACACTTTGTGCTGACTTCCAGGTTTTGGGTCTTTTTTCTCAGGTGATTTTTTCATAATTCCTCTTTGGGAATTTCAGGGTGATTTTTTGGGAAAAATAGAGCAAATTTGGCATTGGGAAGAGGCTGAAATTCGCCCCGAAACAAGGAAAAAAAAAACCTGTATGTTCACTGTAGAGATGAAAGTTTTTTTTATAACTAGATCAAAGTATTTGAGTCCTTACTACGACTCAACTTCATTTAGCAACTGGGACAAAAACATGTTATACTTTCAAGTGATTGACACACACTTGTCAACTACTGACAGCCCTTGGCTTGAGCAGAAGCTGAAGTTCTTGAAAGTTGTGAGAAGATAATACGTAAATGTAACTGTTCTTTAATTGATTTACTTCTCAGAAAATGTAACCGAAAAAGATTCAATGTGAATGCAAATTGGCTCGAAGAAAACAAAAAACCCTGGCCAGCTATATTGGGTGATATCAATAAATTATTTAGTTACTACTATTTTGCGTAACTGTTTGCTTGTTTGTACACGGAGACCTGGCCCTACAGAGATGCATGTTTGTATCCTGAGCAACTGCCTAAAAAGACAGATAGTCTATGGAAACCCCTTATTTATCCCCTTAATGTTCATTCAAACTTTCACACTTTGACATGTAAATCTTGTCTCGAAAAAGCAGTTCTGGTTCTTGTACGTATATGTCTGCACATGCGTACCCAGAAGAGCAGTCCTGATTAAAATAAAGATTCCAGCTATCCTGTCCTTATTTTTCAATTGAATGAAAGCACGCATTCCTGAAGATTGAAATACTTAGCTGTGCTCTCCTATAGGCTTTGCCTATGTTCATATTGTGTTTGTGATCTGAGCATTTTTGAGGGGGGTGGGTGAGAAATCAGTTAGATAACTTTATTTAGATATCTCGTCCAAAAGACATGGTTGGGGAACTTGGTTATTTACAAGGTTTCAGCCCATGACTCATGGCAAATCTTCAATTCTGACATTGTGAGTTGAAAATTTAGGAACTCAAGATTGAAAAGTTTGTTCCAGTAGATGGTCATTTTCATATATTGTGTCATAGTGATACTATCTCTGCTCTGTTTTCAAGTCATTTTCATGTTGCATGCAATCTAAGAGTGACATGTAGGGATCTATAGTATCCAGCATCCATCTGTCTTGCTGCCTGTCTTGAAGTCATGAACTTTTCTGGAAGAATTTATGTATTGAACAAGGCTCTCTATAGTCTATACATGTATTAACATTGTTCTAAGGTAATGTATCTTAAACTTAATGATGGCTGTAAGATTTCCAGTGCTCTCAGACGAGCAATGTGGGTCTGTCCTGCAGCTTATTTGCAGCTAATGTGATTATGTCTTTGCAATCCCTAAAAACTGTGTGGCCATAACCTTTGAATGATTGGGCCTTCATGATTCACATGTGCATTACTTGTAGCTAATTACCATACTTGTGACAAGAACTTTCCATGGACACCAAAATTGTTGACCTTGTGACCTTGACCTTTGAGTTTGACCTACTTTTGAATAACAGAACTGTAACCTTGGCCATACTTTTGAATGATAGGTGATATTGCTTTCACATTTCATATGTTAAAGTTAAAGTGGATGTCCCTGTCTGATTATTATGTGTTTAGAAAATTGATTTTGGCTTTTAAAGTTTGACGTAATATGACACCAGAATATCTTGATGTTTTTAAATATGGACATGAGGTGAATAGAAGAGTAACCAGACAGAGTATAGATAGAAAATTACTTTTTATTCCCAGAGCGCACACTGAATATTTTAGACGATCATTTGTTATATCTTGCAGTGCACTTTGGAATGATTTAACACCAAATCTTAGAAATTGTACAACATTAGACAGTTTTAAAAAGATGTATCTAGAAGAGTATTTTGATAGATAATTTAATTGTTTTAATACATGAACATTGTCTGTGATTCATAGTTTTAATACAAGGGCATTTTACTACATATTGTTTTCTTTTTAGATACAGTATTCAACATCTCAAATTTATGAAAAATTACTATGCATGTATATGTTTTTATTTATGTTAACTTTCTTATTATTTATTTGTATATATGTATATAATACAGGACCACAATGTAAACTAGTCCCAAGACTAATTGTGTTTATCCTGTTAAAATAAAAGAAATTATTATTATTATTATTATTATTATTATATGTGTATTCCTTGTTGCAGTGCCACAAAACCTAAGATACCAAATTTTTTACCCTGTGACTTTGACCTCAGAGTATGACCTACTGTTATTTTACTGACCAAGGTGCTGACAGAGACGTTGGTATTTCACAAACACATGGTTTTTTTTTACATGTATTTACCTTGACCTTTGAGTTTGACCTCCTTTTGAAAAACTTTAACCTTGGCCATAGCCTTTGAAGAGTAGGTGATACACTGATAGGGTTTTCCATATTTCACATGTGCATTCCTTGTGACAAGACCTTTTCTTTTCCATGAATTGACCTTGTGAACTTGACCTTGGAGTTTTACCTACTTTAGAAAAACAAAACTTTAATCTTGACAATAACTTATGAATGGTAGGTGATAGCTCTTTCATATGTCGCATGTGTATTCCTTGTGGCAAGACCTTCTCATTGTTACCAAAATTTGACCTTTGTTTTTTTTTGTCCCAAATAAAAAACCAAGGTCAAAATATTGGTAACAATAAGATCTTTCAAATTTGGGATGAAAATTTTGACTTTGTGACCTTGAACTCGTAATTTGACCTTTTCTTATGTAACAGCTGTTTTAATGACACAGTGAGCCCTTGGGGTATAACAGAAAGATATTTCATTTTCTGCTAATTAATTTTTATTCCTTTGAAGACAGAAACTTTGAATGATAGATGGTGATTGTTTAAGTCTTGTCATCTGCATTTATACTTGTTGGTTCAATAGAACCATTTAGAAATCTCCTTGAATTTTGAGAGCTTACAACATGTATACAGTGCAAAGCGTAATATCCTCATTCTATATGTATTGTATAGAATTTCCTTTACTGCAGAACACTTAAAGATACAAATTGTATTTCAAGTGCATACAGTTTCATATTGTAGTTTTTTTTCTGTTTTACATTTCCTATCTGTGAAATCTTAAAAAGAAAGGAAATACCGAATTTGCTTTCTATGAACCACATTGTACATATACATACATGTACTCTATATTATATTAAAAAAGGACTAAGAGGCTGATACATTCTTGACGTCGTGATCTTTTTGCCTGCAAATATGGTCTATTTCCTTCATTAGATAGAAAAAAAGGTAAAATAAATCATCAAGTTGAAAAGACAATGAATGTAATGTGTTTTTAAAAGAGCCTTCTCTGTTACAATTATGATCTTCGATACCCAAGCAAAAAAAAAAAAATGCTTTAAAGATACATTTAGTTGCGAATGATTCAAAGATTTCTAACGTTCTCCGGGTCCCTGTCGAAATACATAAACTGTAGTAGAAATAGCAAGAAACAAGAAGACTAGTGTATGTTTGAAAAAGATCTTAAAAAGAAACAGAAATACGTAAATTTTCAGTAACGCTTTTTGCTTGCAGTAAGACTGTCGGCTTGTCTGTTAGTATTTTGTTGGTCCGTTTGTTATTCTGTCTAAAACCTTTAACTCGCGCATACTACATGTAGTAACCTCTGAATGTTCATTGATACCAAGATTTTCCTTTTCGACCTTGACCGTCTTTGGAGTCTGACAAAGGTAGCTGCCGATGGGTGCATAGTGCTCACCAACACTCAGAAACAAGTATTGTTTGTTATACTTCTACGGAAAACACAGGCTGGTCTCCATGTTCGAACAGGAACACAGCCCCCCCCCCCCCCCCCCCCCAATAAAACGAAGCAAAAAAAAAAAAGCTAGATCCTCAATCAACCCAATGCAACCTCTGGGATTATTATCAGTAATTGAAAACATTTGAGATAACGATTTATAATCTATCCTCATCTCAGGTGTGCGATTTACCAGAGTGAACTATCAAAGGAGCATACGGAATTAATAAGTGGTTTCTATTCCAAGACCAGAAGAGCTTTCAAAGCATCACTTGTGTTTTTCTTACCAAAACGATAGGCAAAACTATGAAGGAAAACATGCGAGGGTTACAGATGTAAATAGCTAATTAAACAGATAAAAGATAAAATCCTCTGAGGAACCAAAAAGGGGAAATCAAACGTAAAAATTAATTTTTCTGTAGACTTTATCTCAAAATTATGCTAGAATTAACCATGCCAATTTTTAAAAGGATAAAGAGATATTGAATTTAAAGCATTTGCATAATTTGAGTAATGAGGGATACCAAGTTTTATTTCTATTTATTTATTTTTTGATTTTATTGATATTTTAATCATGTTGATAAAAATGAAAAGAAAATGATTCAACCGTATTCCTTTATCTCTACCCCACTCCTAATATCAATTGAAAATGAGGAGCTTCTTTAATTTTTGTCTTCACGCGTGTAGACAAAAATTGAAGAGGCTCCTCAGTTTCCATTGAAATTACCCCACTCCCAACCCCATCTGATTGTTGATGAAGATTCAAAATTCTAAATGATTAAATGATTGAATATGATTGTTTATCTACAGAAACAAACCAGATACAGTACATTTCGTATACATAAATATGTTGTTGATTGAAAATGTTACAGTAACTGCAGAATGCTTTCATAGTCTTTGAAACATACATGTACGTAGGTCATATTCGTACATAGCGAGTTATTAATTATGTGGGTAGAGGTGATGATTTTCACTATACTTACCGGTGCTGACCTAGTTTAGGAATTTATTGATTTCACAGCTTTCACGCAAAACAAATTATGGAAAGGAGCAAGAAATCGGGCCGTGAACCAAGAACTTAACGCAAAAAAGAAAAAAAAAAAAAGAAGAAATATCGAAAAATAGAAAAGAGTGTCGTGAACTTTGAACTGATAGGTTAACTTGATATACCTTACATAAAACAGTAACCGCTGAGTTTCTCATTTATGGTTAATCCCAAAGCTTTTAAGAATCTATCAGTCTGTCAGAATATTGGCATGTTTTTGGAGGAAAGGTTACACAGGAAAATATAACCTCGCGAATGAAGCCAGATGATTTCTGGAAATGCATCAATAATAAATGAAAAAGATTGAATGGAAATGATCATGATGGGGGTTTCCGTGATGGTGATGGTATTTTAGCGTTACGGGGGATGAGAAAAACAGTTCTCACTTTTTTCACCTGGTAGTAAAGAAAGGTTACAAGTCTCACTAATTCGATGGACCGGATACCGATGCTCTGTTAATGTTCTGGGAGGTTAGTTCGTTAGCCAGCCTCCCGCCCGCCTGCGCTCAGGTTTTATGAATGTTTTGTATTTTGTGCTCATTAACGATCACTTGAAGTCGTAAATTAGAGGAATTTAGTGTCATTGAGCATTGTGATAAAAACAGACTTTTATCATTAGCAGAAGCTAGACAACTATTTTAACTAAGTGCATCACGGGATCTAAATGTATTGTATAGATGGGAGAAACAATAACAGTGTCCCGGTGCATCGATGATTTGAAGTAAAAGTGTATTAAAACTAATTGGCAAAATCTGTTTAGGATCATTAACGAAGAAATGTTGAAATTTCTATTCTAAAACGAGTTTGAAACGAATTCTTCAACAAAATGTTGCAGGTAAGGGTTTTTGTTTAAGTTACAAAATTACATTGTTGAAGTGTAATTATAAAGAAAATCCAATCAAATATCCCGGTTTTTCACTGGGATTAGACATGGGGAGGGGGGCATACTGGTGTAGAATTAGTCCCACGCTTTGTATATGTATGTTACTATAAATGATATAATTTGGTACCTGTCTTCACATTTAGCAAATTTAAGAGTCAAGTTCAAGGTCCCTCGGGAGTTCGAGAAGGTCAGAACATTGTAATATTTTTATTTAGCCTACTCGGTCCGAAATGAGCATTATTTATCAACTGTACATACCCTTGTTAGATTAAAAAAAAAACACTTTCAAGGAAAAGAAAGAAAAAATAAAGAAAACTTGGAGATTAGAAACAATTAAACATCATGGTGTATTTAACTTACTTGGGCCAATATGAGCGGTTTTTTTTAAATACATGATGCTATTGAATTTGAAGACGTTTAACATACATGTATATACTTTCCGTCACAAGATTGTAGAAAAAAAAACCTAGAAAGAAAAAAAAAAAGAAGGTAAATTGCAGACTAGAAACTACTTTGAGGGGAAAGGTTGGTATACGATATATGTCGATCTCAATCAGATTAAAAGCTGCTTGTATTTCGTATTGCAGATCTTGAGTGCATGTTAGGGAATGAGTACCTTAATTCAGAACTTTTGGACACAATTAGGGCAAATCCAAAGCTTGACTGAAAATGCTAAGTCCGTCTTTGTGAAAGTCTTTTAAATTGATCGAGATGGAATTAAGTGGATGAAACATTAAAAGGCTATTAACATAGAAAATATTACCCAAACTTCTCTGTATAACAAATAATCATAATAACATGGAGTACTAAAAGCTAGGTATGCATGATCGAAACTTCTTTTTCTAAGTTCCTTCATTAATTTGATATGTATATTTATGATAAACCGTAAAATTTTTACTGTTTATCTTGAGACAATGAAAAGGGTACCGATCTAGAATGTCTTTCATTCTGTACTTTGGACGGAAGTCTTATTTTGATTTCCCGGGCACGCACGGAATTCAAATTCTTAAACAAATATTGAATCGAAATATTTTGATTCATAATAATGTCCCAAAATCGAAAATTTAGAACGAGCCTGTTCACTTTTAAAGTAGTACATGTGTAAGTTGTGTTGTTTGTAATAGTCAAAAGTTCGAAATTGAAATATGAATAACGAACAAGCAGAGATAGCCGAGGGTGAGGGACAAGTACAAAATCATGTGAGTAGCATTGCTATATTTGTGTACTCTCAGAGTACCGTACGAGTCAGTGGCGTAGCTAGGAAAAAATAAGGTGGATGCATTTCATGACGCAGGGGACATGGAAACCCCAAAAGATACAAAAAAAAAAAAAAAAACTGCCTCAGGACATTGCCCTTGAGGCCGAATGGGTACTTTACTTTTTAGTACTTTTGTAGCTCGATAAGAACTTTGACGCTAAATTTTGGATAAAAGGTGGATAGCTATGCCACTGGGAGTAAGCGTAGGATGGCAGTAGTGTTTGTATGTTTTGACTTCTGAAAGCTCTCATATTTTCCCATCTGCCAATAACATGAATAGCTCTGAGTTTATGACCCACTCAGCTACATGCGGTGCACTCTGGGTGCGAAGATGCTTGCTGCCAATGCCAAAGGTCGCCCGTAACTTGTAAGCAATATGTGGCAGTAAATAAACAGTTTTTATGGAACTCTTACGTCTTCGGTGTTTTGAAAAGATACTTGTCTTTGATAAGTGAAATTCGCATATGTTTTATATGCATATCTTCATTTTTTTCCTAAATAAAAATCACGATTTAATAGTTGCTTTCGTTATGCAAGCGACATAACTCTTGCGTACCTGTTGATATGACTAAAGTCGATTTAGAGGTTAATTATTCAGTAATTTTAAATGATCTCTTGTTTCTAGCACAATGGATATTGACAAAAAGATAAGATTATAAGGGCACCTTCTGTACACAAATCTTTAAGAAGCTTGTATAATTAATATTTCTTGTGTACGGACGAGGTATGGGGAGTTGTCAAAGCAGGGTGAGTGTCATGTATTACAGAAAATACAAAATGTATTGATATGAATTATATAATGTATTTTGATGGCAGAATACATGCGATCGCATCTTTATCATGGTCTTATTTCAAATTAACATCTCTTATTGACTGACCTCTTTCGCATGCGGGGACACAAGTCACGTTCGTCCGTCCGCCTTTCAAAGTGCATACTAGTAACGTTTGAATGGTTTGTGGTAGGGCTTTCATGTTTCTTATGTGTTTGTCTTGTAACAAGACTTTTCTCCTGACTGACTTTGAGTTTGACCTTACTTTAATAGACTCCAAGAGGCGGGGACCACAATGATTCTTTGAATTTTCTTTTTGTGTCGCCTGCGAAGCATAGCGACACTTAGGGATCACTTTGTCCGTTGTCCGTCTGTCTGTCTGTCACACTTTGATGTCACACCCTATAAAAGTGATTCCCGAGTGTCGTTATGTTTCGCAGGCGACTCATGCATTCCTTGGAATGATTTTAGTTTTAAATCACTTTAGCATTGTTCTTTTATTGGGAAGTTTGAAATATTTATGCATCTTATTTATATAAGTCCGAAACATCTTTGTGTATTTTGGAATATTTTGCTGAATAAAGAAGGGATATACGAGAAGATGGTATTTTGGGTTTCCCTCGATTACAAGAACTTTTAGAACGTAGCTCATTTACTGATACTAGTGTACTAATGCTTAATGGCCAAACTTGAGAAAAATATCCATTAATCATTATGCTATATGTTGATAGACTCATTCATCAAATGCCTTATCTGACCTACTGTAAGGCAGCTTCTAGGCATCTTTGGTCAAATTCCAATTTAATGATCAAACTCTAATATCAGGCTGAGTTTAAAATTAATGATGAATGTTCCAAAGGCTTTTGTGTGCAGCAACATGTGCTTATCTAGAACAATTTCCTGGGGATGGGGGTGACCCGTGTCCTATCAGATTTTCCTGCAGATGATTTTGAGAGAAAATATACGATTAAATGGGTGAAATCTAACAATTAGGCAAATCCAGAGGCCGTGGTTGTTCTTGATCCCCATTACCACTCTCTATGTCTGCATGTGATCGATGGTTTGTCTGGGGAACTCGTCATACACTATGATGTCCCACTCTCCAGAATGGCGGATGATATTCTGTCACAGACTATTTGAACCATCCAACCAAAGATTGTACTCTATGTCTTCCGAAATGGAAGTAACCGGATGTGACAGTTCTACAGAATTGAGAATGCGGGTGTTTCATGCAAGCAGGAGATGCTTACTATTCCTTGGCACCTGGTCTCACTCCTATGTCGAGAGTTCGCTTCTTTTCATATGGTGTGGCTTTTGTTTGTTTGCTTTGGTTCCTGTTTTATCCTGATTTTGTATGCCTTCGGTTTCTGATTTTCTGAATTATCGATTTTGTGCTGTATACAGGGATTTGGTCATTATCCATATTCGTCACTGTAAGCATCGACCCTTTTCTGCTTGATTTCTATTCGAAAACATGCATGCACTTCATTTGTAACAAAACTGATGCGATATTGTTCGTCATTCCGAAAACGTCACGCCTTCTGTTTCCAGACAATAACTCAAGGACTTTTCATCCTAAAGTGTATATGGATCATGAAAGGGAACCACTTCCTGTGTTTTGGGTTAATACGTTATTCCGTCTTTTCGTTGGCGTATGCTTGTGTTCGATTTGGAACGGTATTTGACGTATAATCATTATGACATAATAACATTTCTACATCGGTTTTGTAGCGTACTTTCCCTTTAATTTAACGTTGGTTTCCATAGAATTTGAGGACGTCACAATAGGTTTACGTCATATGAGGGGAAGTAACTCTGTTTATAACGAAAATCCCGAGTAGGGCGACCTCTTTCTTCCTTTTCATATATGCAAATTGCTACCTTGGGAACATTTTCTAATCTCTTGACATATCTTTCTATCGCGTCTAAACATCACCCCAAGGACCTCTAAGCGACTGTAGTGTCCGAATAGGCTCACCAGAATTAATGTACAGGACACATGATTTTACCTACCGCTGCCATTCATTAGTCTATCATTATTTCATATAACTATTGATTACTATTGCATTTCATCTTCATAATGGACGCTTCATGACATAAATGCATGATATATGGAGCAAAATTTCATCTGAGAAATCTTTCATTAACAGAAATCGTTCATTAACGTCTCAGGTACTACGCGAACGTGCGATTGCTGACGAACGTTCTTGTCATATATTCTCAGCTCTCCCCCCAGTCCCAACAAGAAATCAATGTTTCCTCATCAGCGTTAAGCCAATACGACAAGAAGCGCAAAGGAATTAATGACACCTTGATAACGAATCTTGTTCAGTGTTTCCGTAACGGCTAGTTTATCTGTCAGAGCCACACGGTATGAAGTCCAGGACTTCTTTTATATTTTTGCTTCTTCTGGATGTGCCCTCCTTTCGGTAAATCAACCCGCCATCTAGCAAATGCCCGTCAGAAGATTGGCTAGATAAAGTGTTCATTTGGGGATCTCGCGACACCACGAAATAGCAATTCAATTTACTGGAGGAATGAAAATCTCTAGAAGTCATCGCTAAATTGTTTTCTATTGCTATGATTAACAATGCTATTTGTTCATATGTATTTTTTGTTCCCGGTTGTTCATTTCCTAATGTGTCGTTTTCTACTAGCCTGTCTGCTTGCTTTTATTTTCTGTGCAAGGCCAAGGACTTTTGCATTTATCAATTGCCTGAAGGCAAAGCTTACAATAAGTACTTGATGCATTTTAAAATTTGATTATATGAATTATGATTCACTGAGAGTTTTTAGAATCCTAGAAAAAAAAAGAAGAAAAACAATAGAGCCGATAAATTAACTCGAGAGAGAGAGAGAGAAGAGAGAGAGAGAGCGCATGATCAAATACCCGTATTCACGGATAGACTCGAAATAAAAGAATTCAAGCAAACAAAATTAAAAATTCAAAAACGAATCAAAAAGCAAATTGAAAATACAATAACAGAAAAAAAACCAAATTGATATTTCGGAGAGAAAAATTAAGGATGGAATGATGCATGAGTAAATCGATGTTGTGATGTACAGAGCTTCAGTACATTTGTATCTTGAGAATAATGTTCGTGCCAGCGTTGCGTGATAAAACCCCCCAGGTGAAAGAATCAAACTAGCTTCCTATCTTTTCAAATTACTCTTCATCGCATTGACGAATTGATTTGACATCTTCGATTTTTTCGTCAGATTATTACCACACTTTCAGTCAAAATCAATATGGCATTGCGCTTGGACAATGAACTGCTTCAAGCCACAAGTTGTATACTAGTTAGTATTAATTAGAAGTAGCTTACAAAAACCTGACTGTGATCTTAAAACTTATTTTGTAATTTTTTTTTCATGTAAATTAATATTAAACAAACGTATAAGTGTGAGTTTTTGATCAAGTACGCTTTCACCTTTGTCTTAGCCACATCAATGGCTCAGGCTACACTTTTATTACCGGTCCAGTGTTTCCCGTAATTTGTGTTGTCCTAGTTGTTCATGTATGTTAAATCCTTGGGGGGGGGGGGGGGGGGGGGTGTTTAGAAATTCAATACTTACTAAATTTTTCTTTTGTTTTTGGCTTGTCGGTTATATTTCTCTGTTTGTTTGTCCTCTAAAAGTAAAAGAATCAGTTTGAATCATTCGTATTTTCAAATTTTTGATATAATATAAAATTACCTTGTGACCTTGACTTTGGAGCTTTTTCCACTTCTGAAAAACTTTTAAAAGTCTTTGCCATAACTCTTTAGATTGGTACCAAAATTGACCTTTGTGTAGAGCTTTCAAATTTCACATACATGTAGTAACGTTCCGTCGTGATTTTTGACTACGATTGCGATGATTGCAACTTTGCACTTTGACCTACTTTTAAGATTACAGCTTTTATTCTAGGGGACATTCATATTTCACAAACCCATCACGTGGCCTTATATGTTGGTCATATACTCAAGTATTTACCTATTCATTTATTCTTGGTTAAAAAAATACAAATCTTGTCTATCTCAGAAATAGGTGTGCGGTGGGTGGTGCTCAATAAAGAAATGTCATCTCTGTTGAAAAGGTCATCGTGTCAACCATAGTGTAGCGACAGTTTTCGTGTAGGAGCATCCCAGCTGATGATAACATAGTAACAAATTAGCATATACAAATTTAATGAGCCCAGGTAAACCTGTTCTATGAATACACATTAACTCACGCACAATTGTCGGAGGCCTGGAGGCTACATTTACTAGTATCTGATGCCATCCGCTGTCAGAGACAGTTGATGTTTACGTTCTTTATTCCCAAAGTTTGCCTACGCTCAGCTTGGGTTTAATTATTCTCATCATTTCTCATTGTGTTCTGTAACCAGTTTAACTCACTAACTGTTAAAGCTGGAGGGAATATTACTATTCCAATAACCGACAAATGTACTGTCGTCTTCTCCATTTACGCCGAGGGGATTAACGCGGAGGGCTTTAGATAGATGACATAGTTCTGTAATAAGCTAGTGAGGAAAATCCTTGATATCACATACATTCAATGCTGAATGCAGGTTGGCAAGAAGACTAATGTTTTCATAGGAACTTAGTTTTGCTTTGGTAATACACCCATCACTCCATCTAGGTTTAGGATTACGATGCACTACAAGTACATGGAGTTGATAAACTGATCTATAGAAGTGTTGTAGAAACCCCAGATGTCGATCGTGTACTGAATATATAGAATTTGATCGGGATTTTCTACTTTATTGGCATTTTGTTTTTGTATGGAATACCATTACTGTGAATAATGGGCAATAAGATCAGGAAACTGTTACCAGGCGGATCTAAGGAGGACGCCGAGGGAGGGGTAGAGGGGACCTACAGTGCCAAACCCTCTGAAGGTGAAACACAGGGAGAGTCCGTCGAAACACAGGGAGAGCCCGTCGAAACACAGGGAGGGTCCGTAACCCAACAAGATCAGCCCAAAGAAGATGGGTTGGAGGAGAGCAAGCCCCAGGGTGAAGAAAAGGCGGTACCTGATGTTTCTCCTTCAGAAGCTGATAAATATGTGATAGCAAAAGGAGGAGATACCCCCGTGCAAGATTCCCCCGTACAAGTTTCTGATAATAGCACAGACAAACATGAAGCAGATTAGCATCAAGGTATGCGTTAGTGACGACAGTCAGAAAGAGATCATAAATCGTGAGAGTGAAGCCTCCTCCTCCAAACCCGATAGTGAAGGTGATAATGGGTCCACGGACGCAGTGGAGGGGAACACCGTCAGTAAATCTGACCCTGAACCAGCCCAAACGCAGGTGAGAAGGTCACTTTACCTTGTAAGTACAAATTGTACTCGTAAGCAAAGTACAGGTCATCATGAGAAAAGACCATCTAAATGTACTCGTATAGTAAAGTACAGGTCACCCGAGAGACAAGTTATTGTTTTGTCCGAAGCTTTAGACATTGGCTTACCTTTGAACATACTAGTAATGAATTGCAATAGACGATCGTCGTGCCATATTTATTATGATAAAAAATGAAGTTCTCTGGACTGGAAAGTTTAATCATCACACTTTGTACCCTTTAGGGGATTGCTCTTTTATGTATTGAATCTTCTTCTTGATTTGGGGGATTGCAAGCAGTTCTGGTCGATTGATTAATAATGTCCGTCCAGGTGTCCGTCTGTCCAACATTTTGATGAGTCTTGCTGTCAATAGCTATAATGGGTAGAGAGACCTATATGTTACCTATGACAGAACCTTTCGTTTTAACTTTTTTAACTTAACTTAATTATAACCTAATGACCTTGACCATTGACATTTATACACTTTAAAAGTATATTTCATCTGACAAAGATTCCATATACAGATTTAAATATAGACACGATTCGTTTGTGAAATAAAATGCCTCTGTTGGCAGCACTCTTTTGGTGTAGGCTAATTCATCTTCTATACAAGGTTAAGGCCATATAAAGTCAAACCTTGTTGTGATTACACAGGATATGCACTTTAGGAATATGAAAGACGAATTACTTACCATTCAAGGTTATGCGCAAGGTAATAACAAAAAAAAAACAACATGCCCACGATCTACGATTATAAGCTTAACTGCCGGGAAAGGTAAAATTCTTTATTTTGTAGTTGGTGTTTTACAAGGACCAATGATCAGATGAGATTTTGCGGTCGCCTCCTCAGAGGTGGCTTTTATGTCAGTCTTCTTGCGAGGACAAAAAGTTTGTCAGAGAAAAAAACAACAAAATGTTATCGGTCATTATGGAGAAATATCAAGTCTCGTAAAATTGGTTCATTTGTGAGAAGAAGTCAAAATTCAGGATATTTTAAACCCAACTCTCCCCTCTCCCCAATCGAGGATCTGTCAGTCTTGTCTGTATATTAGTTTGTCTGTCCGATACTTAATCTTGTGCAAAGTCTTAACGCTTATAGCGCTTTCATATTGCATATGTATACTCTTTCTGACAAAGGCCCCCCTTTTTGTAGCGAAGGTCTTACTTTGAGCAAAACCTGACCTTGACCTTGCTTGACGTTGACTTGGCCTACGTACAATATATCTTGTTCCTATACAGAACATAAGACTCGGCGACACGATTTCTGAAAGGACATGCCTGCCCAAACATGAACCTGGTTCAGTGAAAAAAAAATCAACCTTTGCGATACTACATGCTAATAGACTGGATCTATTTGAATTCAAAGGGCGGGGTCACCATTTGTTCGACTTGAAGCGGGACTTCATAAAATCAATAGATATTAGGACTTATTATTAGGCGATTTTTGATAGAACATTATAGTATGATACTGTCATCCAGTGTGTCTGTCTGTCTGTCTTTCCTATGTATCCTTGTGGTCAGTCTTAGGAAGTACGTGTATGTTCCTAAGTATCAGCATAACAAGAAGAAAATGGTTTTGATGTTCAATGTCGGATCACAGGTCAAATTTATACATGTACAAATGAAGGTAATAAAACAAGTCAAACTGTGGGCAAAGTATAGACATCATCAGTTACGAGGGTTGATTGATATGTTGTGAGGCTCGGTTTTCACGGATGCAGAAGGCACCGGTATTCTGCCGATAGATTATCTCCAAAAAGGACAAACAATCAATGGCTACACTAAGCTTCACTTCTGACACAGTTACGGGAAATATTAAACTTAAGCGCCGCGGAAATCTCACTTGTTAAAGGTGTGTTGTTCCATCAGGACAATGCTCCTGCACACAAGGGCTGCCATTCATGTTTGTGTCTTTAATTTGATTGAACATCCGATTTATTCACCTGATCTTGTTCCATCAGACTTTCATCTATTCCCAAAATGGAAAGCATCTATTTCTGGCACCCACTTTCAGTCCGATGATGACGTCATACTTGCAGTGGATGGCTTTTTGAACAGTCAAGATAGGGAGTTCATTGAGACCCTTAAACGCCGATTGCAAAAGTGTTTAGATCCTGAAAGGGATTATGTAGAAAAATGATGCAAAATGTCTGATAAAATTCAAGTTCTTCAATGCGAGGCTCACATCATCTGCCCTTCTCACATAAATGGCTATATTTTGCTTCATATACATATGTACGTTGTACTTTCATCAAACTTTCATGAATTGCCAAGCATGATGGGAGTCACTGCCAGTGAGGGTCAAGGTCACATTAAAGATCAAGGTCACATTTAAGATTTAAGATCAAGGTCACATTTAAGATTTAAGATCAAGGTCACATTTAAAAGATCAAGGTCACATACGATAGGATCACTTGTTCTCGATCAGGCTAGTACACGACTTCTGTGGTTCATATGAACAAAAATTATTTTGAAGACACAAATGCCGTTTTAGATAGATTCTCGTTTATGACTTTCTTTCTCGACATACGACATATTGGTTACTTGCATCACGACCATTTGTCACGTTATTTGAAAACGACTCCTCGATACAGAAATGGACAGACTTGATGACTCGTAAGCCCGGATTAACGGAAATAGCATTTCCTTCATTAGGAGTAATAAATTTGTGTAAGTATAAGTGCGCATCAGAGTCATTTTACTTGGGGTAGAGTTGTTACACTAGATACCGTAAACATAGTTAACTTACATTACGTGTAAGATGCTATCAACTACGTACTGACGATATTGTATTTTTTGACGAATTGACGATAATTGGTACTGACGAAAATAAAGCAATTTACAGTATATTCGTTCTAATATATGTCAAGTAATAATGTATATAGTAATTTTCTATGGTAACCAGTGTTTGGATGGGCCGGGATTTTTTGTGTGCGAGCAATTTCTGAAGAAAATGCACAGACGTCCGAGTTCGATGGGCCAATTTTTAGCTCGCCGGGACGAAAAAGTCCGGAGAGCTAATGCCATACCCTCGGCGTCGTTGTCGTCGTCGTCCGTTTACAAAACTTTAACCTGGGATATATCTCTTGAACTATAAGGGGTAGGGCTTTGATATTTCACATGTAGATACCTTGTGACGAGACGTTTCATTTGAGACCATAACCTTTGACCTTGGACTTTGACATACTTTTCAAAAACTTTAACCTGGTTTCTGGCAAAACCTGTATAGGCGAGCTATGTAATCTTTGATTACCCTATGTACAATTTAATGGTTGTCCCTGTCCTTCCCAATAACTTCTCTAACTCTATGGAAGAGAGGGACGTTGACAGGATGGGTAGGTTTCATAAGCATTCTATACATGTATTGCACTGACATGTTTCCAAATGTTGTCATAACCCTTACAATCTTCGTACCATCGCAATGTATTTAGCACTGTTCAATAACAGGAATGTCGCTTGTGGCATGTTTGACCCTAAGTATGTGATCTTGGCTTTAAAAGTGACCTTGACCTATATTGGGTGCTGAGTCTAATCATGCTTTACCGTCCTTGCAAGTTTGAAAGACGTATGAAATATATCGAGTGAGTTATAGCCAAATAGTGCGACTACCAGACAGATAGACAGACAGACGTACGGACGGACACCAGACAAAGTGATCCCTATACGTCGCTCTTGTTTATCAGGCGAATTATTAAAAACCATTTCTGTAATGCCCCCCCCCCCAAAAAAAAAAGTCAATAAATGTTAAGATCTTTCGGTGCTGATGTTATACGTAACAGTGCAATTTGCTTTCAATTTTAGTAACAAAAGAAAGCCCAGCCGTAAGCGTTGCGTTCCGTTGCGTGCCGATTCATGAAGTCTGAATTGCTTGTCTCTAATAATATTTCCATAGATCTCTATAAAGATTGACACGAAGCCTTTCCTAACTAACATGATTTCAGCATTTACAGAAATACAGAGGAGAATCGATAGACATTTTACAGATATCTTGCCAGCCGCTAGAGATTTATTTCCTGTCTTTCAAAAAATGACACAATTGGGACACGCATCGGCGGTCCACTATATTGATCAAGTTTTGATATTCTTTGAATTCGATTATTTTGGAATTTCAGCCGAGTTGCAAAACTCTGCTTTTGATTTGATGAAGGATAAAGGAGGAAGGGGAGGAATTGTGTCAATAATGTGCTCTACTATCGTTATTTTATCAACCGATTTCAATTAAACTTCATATATATATTAATGAACTATAGACGAACGCAAATGGTTTTAGGGTCAGTAGGTCAAGGTTATAATAGATCAATGTGATGCTGCAACTCAGTATATTGCATTAATTCATATTGCATCAATACTTCTTGTTAAATATTGCATGCACATATCCATATTGTATAGTAGAGCGTCCCCCGGGAATTCTGAATTTCTCTCGTACAAATGTAATTGTACTGCTTCGCCTCTGAAAATGTTCAGATATTAGAATGAAGAGGGGGGACCCAACAATATGACGAGGTTAACAGAATTTCATCGAGACTGGTCGAGAGGGTAGATCAATAATTTGTAAATTTACATCATTTTATGTACATCTGTTTGATATTATTACATGCAGAATATCAATTTGTAATCACAACGTCAGTCTATCAATGTTAGTCGTAATTGAGACATTGATATTCAATGGAAGAATAGTTGTTTATCCATGGATATGTTTGACATTGGGTGTATTTCTGTCTCTGTCGTAGGTCCGTCTATTTGTTAATCTCGGTCTACGCCTACCTAAATTCTATGTCATTTTCAAACCCATACACGTATACGATATCTGTACTTCTGCAGCCTATTTCACAAAAATACAAACAGGATTTCAGGAGTTTTAGAAATTTTAGATTGCTCATTTCTACTATCTTACTTTAATCTGAGAAGTTTTGATTTTTAATGTATATTCAGTATGTAGAAATGATAATAGAAACCAAGATACAATCTGACTAGAAAACATTTTAACCTTTTATTAAACATGTTAAAGGACGAAAGTTACGAAAATTCCATGGTAAGAACAGATTTTCCGTCGCCATTTTCGTACAGCATTCGATCAATCATTATATGTTATGTACATCTGTCTGTCTGTCGGTCTGTTCACTTCCGAAATCATAAAATTAGTGAAAATTACTGACAAGACTTAGCCACTGATGTGTGTTTTCTAGAGTTTTTAATGTATAGATTTAGTGTATTTGGTCTGCACTGCATGCATAACCGAAAGAATTGTGCAAACAAACACTTTATCTTTCACTTATACCGGTATTTTGAATGTTAGTTTGTCTGTCGTTTGCTCCTTTAGACTCAATGGTCTTAGTTGTTCATATGCTCGGTCCGAAACTATCGAGACCTTCGCGCGTAAAACACCCAATGTGATGTGATTAACATGGCCTTGGTGCCTTTACAGCAGTGCAATATGAAATTTGTCCATCACGAGCAGCGATGCTGTATTTCCGCTGAGATTTTATGTTGGCCTCGCTGCATAGTACAACATTGATTTTCCAGGACATTTGTTGGCATTAGATTCCTAAAATCCTTCCTGTAAGTGAATGATTGAAGCAAACTTTGATAGAGTGTCTGTGCCCAAGTGGTTGAAACAAAATGTGAAGTTGAGCAATGAAAGCTTTTCTCCCCATTGATTTGATTTCGACGTTTTGTCGTACTAGACGGTGTCATTTGGAATAAAAAGCTTGACATGTTATTGACAATTAAGATATTCACCTGCTTCAGAAATAGTGTAATGAAGTTTGACAGTATGTCCGTATGTCCTTTCTGTAAACAAAAATATGACAATGATATTTCGTATTGCTTTATTTGTGTCTTTGGTCCATTATAGAGGTACTTACCATCATCACATGATTATAGGTTTTCATGATAATCTTAAGAATAAGCGATACAGTTACCAAGCCCCTAAACTCGAAGCCAAAGGCTGTAAACTCTTTGCTTCCTCTCATTCTGTCTGTTCGTCAGTCCGTTCTTGTAACGTTAAGACTAATGAATACATTTACAATAACAAACTATGCTATGCTTCTCTATTGAAAACCAAGCAGCCCCTCTGGTTGGGAGTTTCCTTCGATCAAATGACCCCTGATACCATCTGATAAGAAAAGGGAAAACAAAGGAGTTGTACAAGTACAAGTGCATTTTCTTTACCTTACAATGTTTTGTCTTGATGTCAATTTATGTAGGATTGCATCGCACTCAAGTATGAAGTGAACGGATTACATTACGCTAAGCTCTTTATAAGTCTGAAAAGAAATTCAAGAGCATATATACATTGTACGTTTTAATGATCAAAAGATTTCAATCATCGATGGGTAAAGTAGAATATAGGTTTTAAAGTTCTCTCAAGAGCTAGGACGACAAAAACGCTTTCATCTCAAAGATTAGCTATATCGTCTGATGGTGCAAGTTTCCCTATACCCGACAGACGATCCTTTCTTTCCAATTCCCAAGTATCAACAGAGAGCATTAAAAGGGGAAAACGAGGCAAAAAAATCTTAAATAGCGGTTTAAAAATGTAGTGCGTGAAGAAATAATGTACATATATATATTATTGATAGTGCTTTGATATCGATTCTCGGGTAATCAAATTCTTGTATAGTACCCTAATTATACCATCCTTCGTCTTTGGTATACATCGGGATTTATATCCTTATTTATTAAATGATCAGGATTTATGACCGATTTTGCTTATTTCTGATTGGCGGAGACGCTGTTTGATATGTACCTCAGAGTGAGTTGACCGCTTACGCTCCAAAGCTGTCTATTCTGGAATTAGCGAGTGCGTTACCAGCGCATGCGTTGATTTTTGTAGTGTTGGATCTTTGACTTCGCGTATCATTACAATGCAAATGTTAATAAAATCCTGATAATTTAATATGGCTTCGGTCAACCAATACCTGACCAGGTCTGTATAGTCACGAGTAGACCTCATCAAAAGTCAATAATTGTATAAAGTAAACCTACGAAAAAGATAAACGTGGCAAACTCGAACATGTTGGAAACACTCTCAGAAAACGTCACAAAATGAAAAGTTTGAGGATAAGACGCCATTCCATTGATGGGTCAGAGGTCAAGGTCACAGAGATGGTCACAAATAAAATCATGTACTAAATACAGGGTCATTTTAGTCTTATGATGACAGAATAAAGGCTGTAGCTCATTTTCAAGGTCAGAGTTCAAAGTCACTGATATGATAAAACCAATACTGCAATTATAAAATTAGTGTGTCTTGTAAGAAATCATTACTTATTGCATCAAGGTCGGAAAAAAATCGTAATGTTTTTGTTGGGATACTCAAAATATTAATCAATACAGCAAGGAAAGGAAAATACATTTGGTTTTCAAGATCTAAGGTCAATATCAAAAGTATTCTATTTTTAGCTCACCGGGACGAAAATGTCATATATATATACCCTCGGCGTCATTGCCGTCGTCGTCGTTCTTAAGGGCTATATATCTTGAACTATAAGGGCTAGGGCTTTATATTTCATTTGTAGATACTTTGTGACAAGACCTTTCTTTGTGACCATGATCTTTGACCTATTGACCTTGGGCTTTGACCTACTTTTCAAAAACTTTATTCCTTAACCGTGGTTATTTCTCTTTAGCTCTAAGGGATAGGGCTCTGATATTTCAAATGTAGATACCATATTATTAGACCTTTCATTTGAGATCATGGTATTTGATCTAGTGACCTTGACCTCGGAGTCTGACCTACTTTAAAAAAAAAAACTTTAATCTGGGCTATTTTCTCTTGAACTATAAGGGATAGGGCTTTGTTATTTCACACTTAAAGATACCTTGTGACGAGGCATATCATTTGAGACCATGACCTTTGACCTTTACCTTCGACCTACTTTTCAATTACTCGTGCATTGTATCTGTAGCGCTCTCTAATGGTTGTGTTTATTTTGAACGATAATAGTAAGAAAAAAATCATGACGGGCATATGTCACGCCGTCCACAGTACCCTCTTTACTTGATTTCTCTTTAATCTGAGAACAAAGGTAATGTCATTTGAAGTGACTTTTTAATATTGAGATTCAGCCTTCTTTCGTACGAATTTATGTCTTTGTGTGAAAAAAAAAAAATCAAAGTGGATAATGGAATTATTTCCATATATATGAAGGAATGCAAATTTGGATATGGAAAGTATCGAAGACACCGCACTAAATATCCGCTCTAATTATCTCACTGTCGTGTAACGGAGGAAACACGC
The DNA here is from genome assembly GCA_033119305.1 of Pinctada imbricata. Classification (NCBI taxonomy): domain Eukaryota; kingdom Metazoa; phylum Mollusca; class Bivalvia; order Pterioida; family Pteriidae; genus Pinctada; species Pinctada imbricata. The sequence continues at coordinate 44,605,813 of VSWD01000010.1, forward strand.
TGCTTCAATATTGCTTTCTGTTGCCGTGATCAAATAGAAACAACAAGACCTCTGTATTTACGAATCAGGCGGGAAATTGTTAGATCAGGGAAGTCAGAGCCCTGGAAACTCTTTCTTTCTTGTCTTTACATACTGATGGCTCTGCATATGGTAATGAGGGCCTTAACCATTACCAATCGCCCTCTTTATGTTCGCATGCATGTCTTTAGCATTAGCTCTTTGAAAAAATAGATAATTTCAGGCCATTTCCATTTATCATATATCATTAAATACAGAAAGACCACGATGATATTCTGTCTGATAAATTTATTTTGTATGGGAAGATGCTATTGGAAATGGTTGATAAGACCGTCTCTGTAGCGCTTCTTTCACGGAACAATTCGGGACATTAGGGATTTATGTTTTTGGTCAATGACGAAAGAACTGTCTTCGACGAAGAGATGTTATTTATACAAGATTTGATATACGGCATAATGATCAAGATTGGTTCCTAACAAAGTGTCTAGTTCCCAGGACCAGATCTCGTACCGACTAGTCATCACTGTTAGGGTGGTTGATTGTGGATTTTCAATTGTTTATCTTGTTTTACTTCGTTGGAGAACAGGATAGTCCCAAAGGAAATACCGTGAAATGATAATGTCCGTATTCGTATGATTAAATGAATCAATTTTGTCCTTATCGAACATGGATGAGCGAAGTGAGCAGAAAGATAACAATTTAAGAGAGGTAAGTTATCTGTTATTTCGTCGCTGAATATGACTCTTACAAAGAAAATTAGTTGATTAGCGCACCTGTTTACAATATTTTCGGTCGATTAGCGTCAGCATCTGGGACAAGAAAATTAGACAGCAAATTACTTGGTCTTTTAATTTAATTATGACGTAATTCTGTTGAATGTTTCAGCTGCTAGAATTGATTGGATCAGACGAGCTTAATGAGAAATTTGACTTCGTTAGCAAATGCAAAAGTTGTGGCGAATGTTCGAATACTATACTGCATTATTTGATTGATAAAAATCCATGCTTATGTTGGGAAAGATTCCTATTCAGTCTGAATATCGATCGGAATATATCTTTTACATGTTCATGTAGTAACAGAGAAAAGTTCAAGTTAATCCTATTGTTTCAAATTAGTAACACGTGTAAGTATCTGTATTCTTGTTTGCAGCCAGATTTGCATGTGTTTATAGACTTTTCTTATTCATACATGTATCAAGCATTAAAATCACAATCTTGGCGATTTTACTTGTTGTATGTGAATTTTTGCTCACAAGGACGAAAGTCCGAAAAGCTAATGCCATACTTTCTGCGTACCAACATCGTTGTCGTTGCAGTCCATACACAAAACTTTAAATTGGGATATGCCTCTTGAACTGTCAGGGATAGCTTTGATATTTCATGCGTAGACTTCTTTTGACGAGATCTTTCATTTGGACCTTGGCGTTTGACGTGGTGACCATCGGTTCTTTCGGGATCTTTGGCCTAATTTTCAAGAAAAAATATTAACCTGGGCTAGATGTTTGGAACTGTGATTGATAGACTGCCATCATGGTATTTTATGCATAGACTCCTTTTCTGTGTAATGTATGCATGGCTGTGGTGCTTTAAAATTGTGACCAAGGACGTATATTTTGACATTTTATTTTTCGTTTGATACATTTTATAATTTAGAATCTGTTTAATCCATTTGCTTCCATGCCATGTTTTGATTGCTTTCGTGTGTCAATTTAATTCTTTTTATGCATTATAATTAAAAAAAAAATTCTAATGCAACTCTAGTTACCTTATTTTAACATAAAGCAGGTCTCAATAAATGTGATGTCAGACCCGCAACCAGGACATAAATGTGTGTGCTCCTTTTGATAACCTTCCTACATCTAAGGTATCTTATTACAGGGTAGCCACGGACTCTCGAAAACAGGGACAATGCTGAATTAAAATTCCCAGCAGGGAAATATCGGGGAATTTTATTCACTTAATGTTAAAAAAAAAAAAAACAAGTACCAGATGGAATTGACAATTAATTAATATACATTTGAACAAAGAAGACATTTTATTGCTGATGAATTGTCTTAAAAATTTTCTGGCTCGCTTCGTTCGCGAATAGAAACTTTGAATGCAAAATTTAGATAATTAAACAATTTTCTAGAAAGTGAGAAAGTACATTACATATTTGAACATAAATGATGTAAAATAGACTAGTATTTGTGTGCATTTTGTCAGGGAAAATCTTGTACTAGTCAGGGAAAATCATGGAAATTTCAGGGAATTTCATTTCTCAAAATCTGTGGCCACCCTGTATTAAATACGTAGGAATGTTTATTTATTTTACATATATTTTTTTGAATACATTTAAATCCTTATATGGATTCAAATTAACTTATCCGTCTGATATTATGGTCTTTGTTATTTCTTTTCCAACACATTTGAAAATAAGAGAATAATGTTGGTTTAGGAATTCGGCTGTGAAAAAGATGTAAAGAGAGCAAATACATCGTGACATGAAGTTGTTCCCTACAAGAGTAGATGTACAAATGTTTGTGAAAAGCCACTTTTACTCTGTGCCAAGTACAAATGATTTGATGCCCTAAACCAATGATATCTCGGACTCCGTCTGTCTGTCCGCATCCACCCGTCTCTTTGAATTCTGCAATAGTTTATCCTTCACATCTCCATTGGTTTAATGTCAAAGTTCAGGGTCGGATAGATTTTATTAACTCTGACTGACTGATACTGTTGGGATATCTGCTCTTCGATTCCTCTTTAGATTGTTTTTGCTGTTCTGTGGAACCTCTTAACTCACGGTGGGTGATTTCACAACACAAAACATTTATCTAGTAGTAAAGTTTCGTGTAATACAGATTATTATACAGATTATTTTTCACAAAAAGAGGAATGTGATGGCTATGAGTTTTATCCAAAATAAGAGAAGTAATATCTTTTTGTAAAGCTGAAAAACGATCGGCGTGATTCGTGTAGATGAAAGTGAATGTAGAACGCCGATCGTGTTTGTGCGATATAAAAAGCTAATATCCACCTTATTTTGTATGCAAACGCATAGTTGATGCATTATTATACTGCATCACATTCCCCTTTTTGCAATAAATTATCTGCTATTATATAGAAAAAGCCATTGTTCTGCGTTGCGAGATGCAAGTCAATCAGAATATATAAATTTTTCATGTCCAAATGATAGGTCGTATTATTTGATACCGATATGTATGGGACACATTCTTTTGTTTTTCCTTTTTGTCTGTCTGTCTGTCCGTACGGTATCGGTCTGTGCATATATCTTATGAACGGCAATTACTAGTACTCGAAAAAAAAATTTGATAGCTAGAGGTTTTTTGAGCAATTGGAACTTTTTTTAAGTCGTTGGTGCTTTACTTCTTTTCGTATGAATATTTCTCCTTGCCTCATGTAGGGGGTCAAACGATCAAAGATCTAGCAGATCACACAGATATTATTAGTTATACAGTGTTTTACAGGGGGGATACAGAAATATATTGGGTCGATGATAAAAGTTGTATTGGGCGAGGCGAAAATATATTTTTGTAGCCCCCCTGTAAAACACTGTATAACGAATTTATCCCACCGATGGCTTTTGGCTTGTGTATGTTACGTCAACATATTTTAAAGCATCTCGGTGACGTCAAAAGCGTAAAGCGTCTTTGTAGAAGCAGGATATTGAAATAAGTCATTTATCCCACCTCTGGCAAATTTCTTGCAATCTGATTGGTCGAGAAGAACCCAATATTATGTTGTATTATGGTACTGACAGGATATTATTTTAATGTCCTGCTTCTACAATGACGCTTTACTCTTTTGACGTCACCGAGATGCTTTAAAGTATGTTGACGTAACATACACAAACCAAAAGCCATCGGTGGGATAAATTCGTTAAACAAAAATATATTGGGTCGATGAAAAAAGTTGTATTGGGCTCGGCTTCGCCTCGCCCAATACAGCTTTTTTCATCGACCCAATATATTTCTGTATCCCCCCTGTAAAACACTGTATAACTAATAATACCTTTACAGGTTTTGTTTAGATGAAATACAGTTTGCTTCTCATTGTCGCATTAGCAAATCCGATTTTGTGTCGCTGTAAAACGATCTCAATATTCATTGCGTTCTCAGTTTTTGTGCGGTTTCTTTATATCGTATCGATCTCATATTATATGTACGTAAGATGGTCTTCTACTTGACTACACAAGTGATACAAAATCGTTTAATGTACACAATTTGTTGCCATATTGGCTAAATCAGCGTTTCTAAACTAACCAAAGGGGATTATTTATACACTAAATTGGTAGCTCGCGCTGGCCGCATCTATATCATAGTAAACATATAAATTAGTAGTTCTGCATTGATATGACGGGGGACTAGACAAGATAAAGCCCTGAATCTTTTTCACAAGGGAAATGTCCAACCCGTAAACAAAAAGTACCAGTGCGTGCAGGACTATTTTTTTTCAGGGACCGTACACCATATATCACAAACGCTACGAATGGAGCCTTGCGATTTTGATAGCTCTACGCGATTTGTGACTTTTGTAAGAAAGCCCTCTGGGAATATATTTCATTCTATAAAGAGTTTTTGATTCCCTCTGTAGCTGAAATCGATAGAGGTTCCCAGTTTATGTCAAAAATGATAAATGAACATACCTAAATGGCAAAATTATTTGGTCTTGATAAAGATGTATCTCCGAACAAAGAGGGATAACTCTAAGTTATCTGTGGTAAATTTGATTACTCTCGATGTTAATGAAGAACTATATACTTTCAATATTGTCAGAGGCGCGTTTTACCATGATATTAACAATGTATTAGGCATTCATGAACTAAAAGCCAATGCAAAGGCTATGAGCTTTAAATGACTGAAAAGATTGAATAAAAAGAAGTAAATTATTTCCCCCTTCGCTCGTTACTCTTTTGACTTTTAGATCCGACCATACTTCATATCAGACAATTTGATTTTTAAACCAGGTGAACGGCTTTTGTCAGATCTCGAATTTGTGTTCAAATTTCATACTTTTATGCCATTTCTTTGATTTAATACTTCTGAAAATTTTATTTACCTCTTAGTTCACTAATATACATGTAAAGTAGGGTCAATTTCTAACATGCACGTTGATGGTACTCATGATTGCATAATTATACATGTAGATATAAAACCTTAATTCGAATGTACGGGGTGCGGGACCATTTTGGTCCTCTGTTTGTGTCGCCTACGAAGCATAGCGACTCTTAGGGATCACTTTGTCTGTTGCCCGTCTGTCTGTCACACTTGGATGTCACACCCTACAAAAGTGATTCCTGGGTGTCGCTATGTTTCGCAGGCGACACATGCATTCCTTGGAATGATTTTTGTGTGTCGCCTGCGAAGCATAGCGACACTTAGGGATCACTTTGTCTGTTGTCCGTCTGTCCGTCCGTCCGTCCGTCTGCCCGTCTGTCTGTCACACTTGCATGTCACACCCTATAAAAGTGATTCCTGAGTGTCGCTATGTTTCGCAGGCGACACGTGCATTCCTTGGAATGATTTTATTTATACAATGTATTATAGAGAGTACTGTAAGCACGTCTTATCTTTTTTTGCCAGGAGCAGAAAACCAAGAGTAAATCAGCAACTCCTCCAAGCGATGAAAGGGAGGATGAGATTGCCTTCACTCCTCCCCACCCCATGATGAAACAGAGGAACAGGAGGGGTGCGGTCAGTGCTGAAGTTTACAAAGAGGAGGATGCCGCGCAGTATGTCAAAAAGGTACGATGATGTTCTTTGACCATACCTGTCTACCTTGAATTAAGGTAGAGTGTCCCTCAGGTAAGAAATGTTGGTAATTTTTTGCCGGGATACCCTATTTTTTCTCTTCATAATTTTGTTCAGATTACCAAACTCATATTGTTTTTGGAAAAGAAACTATTATAATTACATTCTATCACCTCTTAAAAGGGATTTTTCTTACTTTTCCCATAGGGTCCAATGTTAAATTTCAAACGGCTTAAGTTCTCGGTGTGATCATGCAACCACGAATTATATTATGTTTGTATTTCAGGTTTAACGTAAGCTTTGAATATATGGAATTGAAAATATTGTAAAAGTTGTTATTTTGGAAAAATAAGCATCTGAGACCTGAGGGATGCTCTACCTTAAGGCCGATGGGAACTTTCGCGCATCCGGTTCAGATTTTACTATGCGTCGCCGGTTTCCTAAGTAGCAATAACAAGTGGTCGCAGGTACAGAAATTAGACAAATATGGTGATATTTCACAATTCAAAGGGGCATTTTGCCATATTTGTCTATTTCGCGACGTCAAGAAGCCATCTTAAAAGCGAGATAAACCCAAAAGCGTAAGTACTGAACATTTCTGTCATTTAGTTACAAGAGGAAATTCGGAGTTGTGACTTGTGTTTGATGGGCTTTTAGTTTAATTTCCATTTTCTAAGTTTCTATCAGTATGTTGGTTGAGGTGGTACATCCTGGCTTAGTTGATCGGAAATGTATAACAGAATCTGAGCTGTGCATGGTCCATGTCAAACACTTCAACAGGCTCGGTAACTTGTGAACCTAGGGGTTGGGAAGGGGTTAACGTGGATAATTATTCTAGCATGTCAACTCTTGAACTGTGGGCTGCTCTGCTCCATCCATGACAGGGCCAAGATTTCAATGTGTTAAAGTAAAGTGCATGTTGCATATATTGATCTGGATTTGTTTTGATTATTATGATTATTTTCCTTATTTCTGTTGGTTTAATCCTCATGGTAATAGTAGTACATTGAAATTATTTAATAAACATGGTTTGAGTATAATCTTATAGTATATGTATAACGATTGAGTGATCCTAGCTATCATTATCGGTACAGACTGTGTAACTCTGTGTCTATATAAAGACTAACGTACAGACGCGATTCACACAATTGGATGCACACTAGTGTATTCATAGTGAGGCAGTTGGAGACTCTAAGATACAAAGATCGATAGAATCCCTAATGTGAAAAAAAAACCAACAACAACAACAAAATAAACAAACTAAGAATGCTGCTCAGCATATTAACTATTGTGAGGAGTTTATAAATGATTCATAATGTTCAGTCTTCTGTCATGAATTTTCATGAAAAATATGGAAATTTCATTTTTTGCGGCAATGTTCCTATTCAAGAAGTACAATGATTTACTAGTCTTACATTATATTTGAGGAAAGGCTTTTATCTATTAAAAGTTTTGAAAAAACATAACTATTTATAAAAATTAACTTTTTATAATTACACATGAGATTTCAAGAAATTTTGCATGAACAGTGATGATGATGAAAGTATGTGTTATGACAAAAATATTGATGTTTCAAATGAAGGGGTATATATATATTCAAGATGCAGTTATACATAATTGGTGTGGGTAGGCTGCTTCTTTACTAAATAAAGAATGACTTTATATAAACTAAATATACATTTATTTTTATTTATGAGAAAAAGATAGCATCTTTACACATTAGATTCTACAAAATTTTGAATGAAAGTGGAAATATTTACTATAGAATTGATGTTTTATATAAGGGGGTATACGTATTCAAGGTGCAATTAAATACAATAAGTGAGGGGAGGCTTCTATTATTGTGCCTTTTTTGAAACTGAATATATCATTCCTATTATTCATAAAATAAAGTAAACATCATTGCATATAGATTTGAAAAAAAAAATTGTATGAACGTGAAAATTTGACAACAAAATTGATGTTCGAAATAAGGGGGTATACATATGCAATATACAATCGCACACAAATACTGTGGGTAGGCTCCTTCTAGTAAGTCTTTTTATAGACCTAAGATATAGTTCTTAATATAAATGCAAATTAAAGTATACCTAAACACCTTAGATTTTGAGAAATTGGCATGAAAGTGAACATATTTACTAAATAAATTGACGTTTTAATTAAGGGGGTATATGTATATTTAGTGCAGTCATATACAGTAGGTGAGGGGAGGCTTCTTCTATTGTTGCTTTTTTGAATAATAATATATTATTCCTATGATATATGAAATAAGGTAAACATCATTACATGTAGATTTAAAGAAATTTTGCATGAAAGTGAAAAATTTTACAACAAAATTGATGTTTGAAATAAGGGGTATACATATTCAATATGCAATTGTACACAAATACTGTGGGCAGGCTTCTTCAAGTAAGTCTTTTTATAGACCTAAGATATAGTTCTTGATATTAATGCAAATTAAAGTATACCTTATCACCTTAGATTTTGAGAAATTGGCATGAAAGCGAACATATTTACTAAATAAATTGACGTTTTAATTAAGGGGGTATATGTATTCTTAGTGCAGTCATATACAAAAGGTGAGGGGAGGCTTCTTCTATTGTTACTTATTTGAAACATAATATATTATTCCTATTATATATGAAATAAAGTATACATCATTACACATAGATTTAAAGAAGTTTTGCATGAAAGTGAAAAATTTTACAACAAAATTGACGTTTGAAATAAGGGGGTATACATATTCAATATGCAATTGTACACAAATACTGTGGACAGGCTTCTTCAAGTAAGTCTTTTTATAGACCTAAGATATATTTCTTGATATAAATGCAAATTAAAGTATACCTTAACAATTTAGATTTTGAGAAATTGGCAATAAAGTGAAAAATTATTACTTTTTTAGCTCTACTGGTCTCAGACCAGTCGAGCTTATGCGATCACCCTTTGTCCGGCGTCCGTCCGTCTGTCCGTCTGTCCGTCTGTCCGTCCGTCCGTCTGTCCGTCTGTCTGTCTGTCCGTCTGTCCGTAAACAATTCTTGTCCGGACAACTCCTCTGAAACTGTTAGAGATAGAAAGTTAATTCTTTTTGCATTTTACTTGTACCATGTTCTGGTTGTGCACCTGACATTTAGTTTCAGTCCCTGACCCCCAGGGTCTTAGAAAATGGGCGTGGTCATTAAATTCTATGTAATCTTGTCCGGACAACTCCTCTGAAACTGTTAGAGATAGAAAGTTAATTCTTTTTGCATTTTACTTGGGCCATGTTCTAGTTGTGCACCTGATATTTAGTTTCAGTCCCTGACCCCCAGGGTCTTAGAAAATGGGCGTGGTCATTAAATTCTATGTAATCTTGTCCGGACAACTCCTCTGAAACTGTTAGAGATAGAAAGTTAATTCTTTTTGCATTTTACTTGGTCCATGGTCTAGTTGTGCACCTGACATTTAGTTTCAGTCCCTGACCCCCAGGGTCTTATAAAATGGGTGTGGTCTTTAAATTCTATGTAATCTTGTCCTACAACTCCTCTGACACTATAAATGATGGAGACTTAATTCTTTTTGCAATATGATGGGTCTGTGGTCTTTTTGTGCACCTGATATTTTGTTTGAGCCCTTGACCCCCAGGGTCTTAGAAATGGGTGTGGTCATTTTCTCCTATATAACTCTATGTAACCTTGTGTTCACAACTCCTATGACACTATAAATGATGGAGACTTAAATCTTTTTGCAATATGATGGGTCTGTGTTCTTGTTGTGCACCTGATATTTTGTTTGAGCCCCTGACCCCCAGGGTCTTGGAAAGGGGTGTGGTCATTTTCTCCTATATAACTGTATGTAATCTTGTGCTCGCAACTCCTCTGACACTATAAATGATGGAGACTTAATTCTTTTTGCAATATGATGGGTCTGTGGTCTTGTTGTGCACCTGATATTTTGTTTGAGCCCCTGACCCCCAGGGTCTTAGAAATGGGTGTGGTCATTTTCTCCTATATAACTCTATGTAACCTTGTGTTCACAACTCCTCTGACACTATAAATGATGGAGACTTAATTCTTTTTGCAATATGATGGGTCTATAGTCTAGTTGTGCACCTGATATTTTGTTTGAGCCCCTGACCCCCAGGGTCTTAGAAATGGGTGTGGTCATTTTCTCCTATATAACTGTATGTAATCTTGTGCTCGCAACTCCTCTGACACTCTAAATGATGGAGACTTAATTCTTTTTGCAATATGATGGGTCTGTGGTCTTGTTGTGCACCTGATATTTTGTTTGAGCCCCTGACCCCCAGGGTCTTAGAAATGGGTGTGGTAATTTTCTCCTATATAACTCTATGTAACCTTGTGTTCACAACTCCTCTGACACTATAAATGATGAAGACTTAATTCTTTTTGCAATGTGATGGGTCTGTGGTCTTGTTGTGCACCAGATATTTTGTTTGAGGCCCTGACCCCCAGGGTCTTAGAAATGGGTGTGGTCATTTTCTCCTTTATAACTATGTAATCTTGTGCTCGCAACTCTTCTGACACTATTAATGATGGAGACTAAATTCTTATTGCAATATGATGGTTCTCTGGTCTAGTTGTGCACCTGATATTATGTTTTAGCCCCTGACCCTTAGGGTATCTGAAATGGGTGTGGTCATTTTCCCCTATATAACTCTATGTAATCTTGTGTTTGAAATTCCTCTGACACTATAAATGATGGAGACTTAATTCTTTTTGCAATGTGATGGATCTTTGGTCTGGTTGTGCACCTGATATATTTTGTTTGAGCCCCTGACCCCAAGGGTCTTAGAAATGGGTGTGGTCATTTTCTCCTATATAACTCTATGTAATCTTGTGCTTGCAACTCCTCTGACACTATAAATAATGGAGACTTAATTCTTTTTGCAATATGATGGGTCTGTAGTCTAGTTGTGCACCTGATATATTTTGTTTGAGCCCCTGACCCCCAGGGTCTTAGAAATAGGTGTGGTTATTTTCTCCTATATAACTCTATATAATCTTGTGCTCGTAACTCCTCTGACACTATAAATGATGGAGACTTAATTCTTTTTGCAATGTGATTGGTCTGTGGTCTGGTTGTGCTGATATTTTGTTTGAGCCCCTGACCCCCAGGGTCATAGAAATGGGTGTGGTCATTTTCTCCTATATAACTCTATGTAATCTTGTGCTCACAACTCCTCTGACACTATTAATGATGGAGACTAAATTCTTATTGCAATATTATGGGTCTCTGGTCTAGTTGTGCACCTGATATTATGTTTTAGCCCCTGACCCTTAGGGTCTCAGAAATGGGTGTGGTCATTTTCTCCTATATAAGTTAATGTAATCTTGTGCTTGCAACTCCTCTGACGCTATAAATGATGTAGAATTAATTCTTTTTGCAATGATTGGTCTGTGGCATAGTTGTGCACCTGATATTTTGTTTTAGCCCTATACCGCCAGGGTCTTTGAAAATGGGTGTGGTAATTTTTCCTATATAGTTGTGCTCTCTACTCGTTTAAAGTTGTTAATGATGGGGAGTTAATTCTTTATCCAATATTATGGATCTTTAGTCTTGATGTGTCATTGATAGTTCATTTGAGCTAGCAGCCCTTGGCCCCTAGGATCTTTGAAAATGGGTGTGACATTCTTTTTAGAAATACTTTATCTTGGATATTATGAATTATATGAGTGCTATAATAGTTGCAGTATAATGGATATGTAGTTTTGTCATGCTACTTATAATTTGTTAGAGCACCTGCTCCCTATGGTCTTGGTTTAAAAAAAAAGAAAGGAAATTGATGTTTCAGAAAAAAACAACCAGGAGAGCTACAGTCTCGTCAGAGACTTCTGGTTTCAATGAACGTTATGGGTTAAAAATACCCAAATTTGATATTATTATGAGAAATTCCTGCATTTTTTCTATTTAGAATGTATACTGAGTTATTTTCTATAAAACTAATGTAAAAGAATATGTTTCAGAACATTTATCAATAAATAAGAGTACATGTTATAACTATGTTCTGTATTTGTTGAAAATGGCCATTTTGTATTTTCAATGGGTGGCCTTGAACTGTATTTTTTAAGAAAATATGTGGATAATCTCTTAGATTAAGGTTTCAATTGCAAGATATTGAGCTGTTCTTTCAATTTTAACCAAAAAAATACAGGGTAAACAGTCTAATTTCAAAAGTATCCATCGGCCTTAAAGGGCAAAATGTGAATTCAGATTATATGTAAATACTTGGGAAAGGTAAATTATGTTGTATGTCCCTGCTTCAAGAAATCCGTCTTTCCGTCACACTTTCCGTTGCCTATTGAATACTCTAAGCAAACTATATACATGTATTATATGTTGGAGGAGTCAAAGTTCAAAGAATAGACTGTGGATAATCCAATAACGTAATGACGTATCCAAACCAAACTTTATATGTTAATTGAGTCAAAGGTCGACATCACGGGAAAGAAGACCAGACCAAGGACGATCAAGGGAAGTACATGTAAAAACGACAGAGTACATTTAAACACTAGGTACACTTTATAGAACAATATTCTGAAGTAGATTAGACAGTTTTATCGATACAGACTAGGCCTGTGTTGTAAATTACGGCAGTTTTATAATAATTTGATCTATGGCTAGCATAGGTAGCACCTTTATCATGGGTCTTTATTTTGCCTTGTCCTTCGTATTGCAACTTTCGTGGCCCCGTAATCGGAAATTTGATCTGTCCGTCTGTAAACTTTTAATTTTAGTCACAACTAAAAGGTTCATTGTGACAAGACCTATTAATCTGTACCAAATATTGTTAGCCGAGTTGCAAAACTCGGCTCTTATTTTGATGCGAGATGAACGGACGGGCGTCAACAATTGGTTTTCGACCAAAAGTCCCATTTCAATGAAACTAAGTGCGTCTTTTGAGATGAAAAGGTCAAATGTCAAGGTCTTTGTGGATTGAAAATGTTTTCCGGTTGATTGAAAATGTTTTCCGGGTCATTACTGAAGTTTGCATTGCACCTATCATCATGAATTTTGCCAGGAATGTTCCCTTATTGATTTTGATGTCAAAGTTATAGGACTTTGGTGATTGAAAATGTTTTCAATATCATAACTGAGTGTGTACTGCTCCTATGATCATGAAACTTGCTAGAAATGTTCTCCATGGCTCAAGGGTTTGCTCTTGTAATTTTTAGATCAACAGGTCAAATGTCAGGTGACTTTATTGACTGAAAATGGTTTTCAGTTGGTTCTTTGGACCGTAGACTGAAAAAAATTATTTTTGCTTTTGGTATGGGACCCAAATCTGCCTTAAAATATAGTAAAAATGCATTATTCACTCTTTGGTCTTGTGACATGGACCTTGGAGTTTGACCTTTTGTTGAAAAGTTTTAATCTTTGTAATAAATCTTGAATGATACGAAATACGGCTTTCATATTTTCACATGTGTATCCATTATGACGACACCTTCCTGTTTATACTAGAATATGGTGATCTTGTGATCTTTTGTTTTTGAATTAAACCAAGTTTTGAAAAAATCTTAACCTTTGCCATTATTCTATTATAATTTTTGACCCTGTGACCTTGGCCTTTACATATGAAGTTGGTATATCTGTTTTCGTACATTTTCTTCTGATTGGAGCCTGAGTGTAACATGTAACAAATCAATTCGACTTCAAGATGTAATATTCATGTACACACCAAACGAATAAAACGATGAAATCTTCTTTAATTTCTGTATACTATAACCTACTTTTGGAAATACATGCAACCCTATTATAGTACACCCATCAGTCTCTCCGCTGATAGTGGAATAGCCAGACATCACGAATGGAAACTTAAAAAAAGTATTTGACGTCTTCATGACAAATCCGTGAAGCAGGTCCCAGGATCATTTGTTATTTAGAATTGTTCTGTTGGTTCAACTCTATGGTCATTATTTTTCAATATTTACAAAATGTGGTGCATGTCCTTAAATTCAGAAGAACCAATCAACCAGGGATAGGCTCACTTTTAAAGTATTTACGACCCGACCCATCAAATATTACACCGTTGGAAATGAAAATGAACCAATGCAGAAATCTTATCTACATAACTCCGAAGGCAGCTAAATTTCGTGGATTTTTATAGCTAATTCTCCAAGTTCTTGATTTTTGTTCTCCAACAAAGGTTAGAGGTTTACATTTATAGCGGTGAAAACGACAGGCAGTAATTATTGTCTCGCGCTCCGTTGCTCAATCTCCTTCTGAATTCCATTTTGCAGTAAAATGAACGCAACATTAGCGCGCTCAGGCAAAATGAATTAGTTGATAATTAATTATTTTTCGGGCTTATCTTTTTTCATTCGTTGAGTATTTTTTAGTTCTTAAATCAGACAATCTTCCACGTGGAAAGTTCTGACGTGAAAATAGAGTTATATATCACCGCATCAAAAGATGTCGGCCGTACTTCTGAAAACAAACACTTTGTGATCTTTCGGAAACAAGTGACTTTGTAAATGCCTAACAATTTCCACATTTGACCAACTCCACAAAAAGTACAAACAACCAGTGTTTGACAACAGCAGTCAGCACTTGCCGTTTTCGTCACTAGTGTAGTAATCAGAATTTTTACTGGCCGTCGGTTAACTTGCCATTTCTTAGGTCTTTCGGAAGCGAACACGTTCAGTTCAAAGTACAAGTACCACGTTATTCGTTTATTTATTCATCTCTCAACACTACCTGTCTTTTGCCAACAAATTCTTTGCAAAAGCATTTGAACCATTTTGAATTGAGACTAGACAGAGGTGGGGTACAAAATCAAGGGTTTCAGAAAGTTAAATATTAGCATTGCGTTTCACATTGTACATGTATGTGTATGTCTGTGTGTATGTGCACAACCTTTTGTACGCGTTTCAATCAAAAGTATCCAAATTCAGAACAGTAACACTTTCACAAATGTTTTAAAACTATGGAGAGAGGTCGACTTTTATTGACTTTTAAGGTCAGAGGTCAAGGTCGCTATGGCTGTTGTAGATATCAAAACTATACTAGATATTATTGAAATGAAGAGTAAAAGTCAGTGTAGATCATGGGATCGGACTCAAATGTTTGTCAAAGGGAAAGGATAAGTCGAGGTCACAGGGCATACGAAATGAGTATTTTAAAATACAAAAGAAAGCGATGGAGGTAGATCATCAAATTGTCCACAAAAAGTTTGTTATAAGAGCTGGATAGGCAATACAAAAATGATCGCTTTAGGTCCTTGCACGATGGATTTCATGCTTTTCTGTACAAAAAGTGCAACGAGCAGAAGTCAGATTCATTCAACTACAAGTAGAAAAGGTCAGGAGGAGCAAAGTATACGAACATTCAACAAGGGAATATATAAAATAAGATACCCCCCCCCCCCAATACTAGAGCAAAAGCCATTTCTTTTACAAAGTCTTCGGTATTATAATTGTAGGGATTTTACCTTAAAACTCATTAATTATTAAGATCCATGTTTTATAAGATTGTTACATTGCTCTGTGTAATAGAAACATTTTACAGAAAAATGATCAAAATCGGTTGATCGAGTACAGAGATAATGAAATTTAAAGCTTGATGATTGGTGTCTTTTCTGTGACACAATTTCTTATAGTATACTATATAAAACTTCTCATGATGTGGCACCATTCAAATTTAACTTGGAGTGGTCTATCAGCGTATTGAAATAGCTATAACTTAAATAATCTTACTGCTATTTGAATGATCTGTACATCATTTTGTTTGTTAAGACTTCAGCTATTCGTTTTATATTACAATGATAATTTAGTTGCGTCGCCATGGTAACCTTTTTAAAACAAAATGACCACCATCGATTTAAATTAACAAATTTTGAAAATCTTAAGATTTAAAAACTTAATTTTCACGTGTTTGACTTGAAAGATTATCGAAATAATATTTTAAGAAATACCAAAAATGTGTGATTATTGCTTTTAAAGCACTTCATTTCGGTTGCCATGGCAAAAAAAAAATGATTTTTTTTTGTATCTAAATATCGATAAAGATATACCTTTGTTCTTTTCGGTGAAATTAAGCTTAAT
Source organism: Pinctada imbricata (assembly GCA_033119305.1). NCBI lineage: Eukaryota > Metazoa > Mollusca > Bivalvia > Pterioida > Pteriidae > Pinctada > Pinctada imbricata. Next base: position 44,621,629 of record VSWD01000010.1, read on the forward strand.
TTGAAAAAAAAAATATATAAAGGAAGAGGAAGAAAAAAAAAAAGAAAAAAATACCAACATGCGATCTAACGAGTCTATCAGTAACAGAGCTATTGCGTAAGTAAGCCACCCTTCCCCCCCCCCCCCCCCCCCCCAAAAAAAACCCCACAAAGAGCACACGAGAGAATCGTTTAAAGTACGTACGATATAGTTCTGAAAAAATGTAGATCAATTCATATCATCGTAAATGAAATTTAATGTATATATATTTCCCTGTTCCTTTTTACGTCTTGTCTTTTAAAGTAAATATAAAAGAAATCGAACACTTTATTGATAACTTGCGTGAAATCGGCATGGAAGACATTATCACGCAGTATATAATCAAGGGGGTCGAGGCGGGAAAATCGGAATGCAGCTAGGTAAACCATGATAAAATTTGGTGTTCTATATATCAAAATAATCGGAAATGTTCAAACTTTTAATATTTAAGTGCGCAAAATAGTAAGGATGATATCAAAAGTGATACATATTCCCCTGAAAACTGAAAAATGCCACAACTTTCGTTATATTTGGAGTTCAGCTTTTGCGCAACTTCGGCTATCAATCGAAGAGTCCCATCTATCTAACCATACATGAGTTTTATGTTATGAATATTAATAAATAAGCTGAAATAGCCGCCAAACAGAACGACCCTCAAATTCTTCATGAGCCGTTCCTCGTGCCATAGATATTTGCAGCGAGAGGTGTACAAATTCGTGCGATGTCGTCCAAAAAACTCGATAATTTCGCCGCTTCTGTTCATATTATCATAAAAAATACAATATATATATAAAGAATAAATATCACTTTAAAGTTTAGAGAAAGAATCATATATTTTAATCAAAAATCCTGGTAGAAATCGTAAGGGAAGTTCAGTGCGGTAACCGATAGATCAATTTGTCAGCTTGAAAGATCACGTGACTGAAATCCCTAATAATTGTGATAATGTTGCCAAAGGGAAATGTCCTTCCAGTTTGATCGCTATACTGTGCAACTCGTAATATCGAACATAGTCATGTAGTCAATTTCTCCTCCTCGGCATTTTAACTTTTGAAGATTTTCAATTGTCAATGAAGTGCTAGATCTTTTTAAAAAAGAAATACGAATTGAGAAAGTTCTTCTATAAGTTATGCATTAAGTTAATGTACTGTGTATCATCTCTATGTATCGATTGACCATGTCAAGAAATTCAATCATCTTGACCGCAAAACTTGTTTCGGGCTCCGCACCAACAAACAGGCATTTTCTTGTCTGACATTTGGAGTGAAACATCAGACCCCACTTTTCACAATTCTTGATAATTCCATCAATATACATCAATATACATGTAGTAAATGCATTAGCCTGATTCCTTTCATCCCGGGGATAGATTCAATAATATTACATCTTGGTCCCTTCCCCTGTCCTTTCTCTCCATCCCTCGTTATGTTCCGGCACCATAGTAATGAAATTTTTTAAGAAAATCGGGCGTCTGATGGAAATGAATTGGATTGACCACGTCACTCAATATTAAGGCAATAGAGAAAATAAGTGATCAATGAAATTACGGTTGGTGAGCTTAGCGACTTGTCACTCGATTCGTGGGAGGAGTTATGTCTTTTATCAAACGCTGATCCCAATATTTTGATATATATAAGACACAATTTCCCGAAAGCCCACAGAAATTCGAATCCCACACTTGATTTTTGAATTTTCTTAGAATTTTCTTTCTCTGAACATCGCGGATTCGAGAAATTAAAGGGTAAACCATGGAAAAATTACGAGAATTTACCGAGGAGCAATTACAGAATTTCACAATGCCTGAGGTTTGTATCAAAACAATGATTAAAATGTTTATTTTAAGATTTAAAATAGAAAATGTTTTATTATCAATGATTTTGTATTTTTTGCTTCAGGTGGTGCCTAAAGACTATAAAACCATGGCAGCCTTGTCGAAAGCTATATCCAGGAATGTTCTCTTCTCTCATTTAGACGACAATGAACGAAGGTAGGCTGGGACTTTTTCATAATTTTCTCCTCCCTTCGAATTACTCATAAGGAGCGAGATGTGAAATTTACCCGTACCTTGGCCTTATGTGTAGATTTTATTTTAAACCTTTTGTTTTTAGAAATTGTATTATGACACACAGGTGCAGGTCTAGTAAAGAATGTTAAAATGTTAGAGGGGCATTTTTGAAAGCGATATCGAAATTTTAGGCTAAATAGGGTGTGTAATAGCCTTTAGAATTACGATGCATTTTGTGTAGATTGTCAGGAAATAATTAGTTAAATCCGCCACATATTTTTAGTTAATTTGGATGTTATTGTTTTACAGTGATATTTTCGATGCCATGTTTCCTGTTCACCGCCATGCAGGGGAAGTGATCATTCAGCAGGGTACGTACTTGTAATTCATTTTCTATTAGAAAGCTTTTTATGTAAGTGCTTATACATTCAGCTTGGGAAATTGATCGCATGCTGTTATAACTGAAGTAATTTGCTGTAGAAGCTTTTTTTGTAATTCACCACAATCTTCTCAAGTTGATGATTTTCTTACTAAATTAATTCTATGTCATCTGATATGATATTTTTAAAAACAAAAAAATTTTTTCCATCACTCACTTTCTTATATTTGTGTATCAAAAAGTCGCATGTATTGTTGTTAGTTTGAAATTTGAACTCTTTTCTTTCGACTGTTGTTTCAAGTTTTTCTAACGTATACTTACAACGACATATTTGCCATGCTTTGCTCCGAAAAGATTTAAAAATATGTGATTTTTATTTTGCACTCAGAAGTAATCATCAAAGTGAATCGAAATTGTGTGTGAATTACAACTTATAAATCATGTTTACGTTTGAATAACTTAAGGTAAAATTCACAATTTTTCAAAAACTATAAAAGAAGAAAAAAAGAAGAAACAGAAATGGCTCTTTAGTCGTTTTGTTAAACCCAGTGCATCTGGTAAAATAGAAAGATGAAAATAGCCAAAACGACCAAAAAAAAAAAATGAAAAAAAAAAAAAAAAAGAAAAGAAAAGAAAATGAAATAAAAAGAAGAAACTACAGTTCGATCTTTTTTTTTATTTCTTTATATTTCGTATTTGTTTTCTCATACTCGCTTTTGCTTTGCTTTATGAACATTTTTAAAATTCGGTTGACAGGATTGCAGTATAACAGTCAAGCAAAGCACGGCATATGTTGTCTGCATTATGATTGTCGGATGTGTGTAACAGGCATGTGAGACGTGTGCTATTTGAACGTGTAACTGACATGTGTGCAAATTTACACGTCATGAATGATTTGTCACCGATGCACACTTTATGTGAAGTGAATGGCACGACCTTGCGTTATTTTGAATCCACGTTGTCATATTTATAAACCATAATACTTTTATCACTAAAGGCGTTTTCACCTATTTTATAATTCACAACTATACTATCCCATACCCCTCAACAATGATCACACAATGGCTATGATTTACTGAAGATTCAGAACCCCCCCCCCCCCCCTCGAGAAGGGGAGGAAAGTAGGTTGAGAAAAGGGGGCAATATGTTCGTCCATTCGAGGGTTGCTTGAATTTTTGATAAAGCATAGCCAGTGCCTATAGTTTCATATCCCTGAATTATGATATTTGGTTTAAGATATACATAGATGATGTATCGCCCAAACATTTTAAAAACATGTAAATACACATAACAGTTACTTTTACAGCAGCGATGTCCGTTCGCTCGTTCGTCTGATAGGTTCACCTTCATGAAATTACAAACTTTAAAAATTATCCAAGATGCATTTTATAAACATGGAGAAGTCGTGTTGAGATACACCCACTGAAAGAAAATGGTGACATTTAAACGCCAAATTCAATTATCTGGGTTTCTGCGAATTTTCTATCATATTATCTCTCGAAGATATCAGAATTTCTCTTCTGATACAAATGCCAAAGTCGAAAAGAAATTCATGATTATACCCCTATTGAGGGGGGGGGGGGGGGGGTGTTTATACAAATCGCCATGCCCATCTATCCGTCTGGTTATGAAGTTTTGAAAGCAGGTGATTGGTAGGCCTTTCATTTCCTCATAAGAGTACTAGGTTTGGATTCTATGACTTCTGACCTAGTGACCTTTGCCTTGAATTCTTACCTTGTGATAGATTTTCGGTTAAAACTTGCAAATTGGATGCATCTTTGGTCAAAGCTTCGTAAATTGACCTTGACTTAATTTTTCAACATGAACGATTTGAGTGTCGAGAGTCAGCAAGTTATTCTCAACTATTATCTTTGAAACTTTGTGGACATTTACTAACTGGACCAAGTATGAAAGCTGTAATTTATTTTGGGGTCAATAGGTCAATTGCAAGGTCATGACGAGAAGAGACGTAGTGACTTTCGCAGTTTCATTTAGATGACTGATCCTTTGTCTTGTTTTATAGGATTTTACTCTACCGCCTCACGGACAATTATGGTGTAATTAAACTCCTATATGAATGGATCATGAATTCCTAGGAAATAAATAATAGATCATGAATCCCTAGAAAATAATGAATAGATTACGAATCCCTAGGATATAAATGAATAGGTCACGAATCGCTAGGAAATAACTACTGAATCATTAACGGATTATGCAATGCCCTATTATTATTTCCACAAAATAGAATTTCTATCCATCTTCCATGACCAGCTCTGGGTTTCCAAGTCTTTTGTAATCCCACCTTTAGAATCTTGCCGAGAGTATATCTCTTTTTAAAGTTGAGTTGTGTTCAACCCACGTGTTTTAGAGACCTAGCAGAATAGAAATGTCGTGTAAAATCGATTTCAGATTTAATTCTATTGTGACAAACTAGGTGGAAGGATTTTGCTAGAAGAATTTTTCAATCGTACGATCTTTCAGGGAGCAACAAGTTTATTGTGATTTATATTCATTAGCTATTGTTTTTAGCTCACCAAAGTCGTTGCATGATGATCTAAAGTCGGTGTTTTGGAGATAATTTAAACTGATAATTATCCGGATACATGATTTTCTGTAGAAATCTCTGGTTCTTGAGCACTTTTAACCCTTCGCCTGTAAATCTGTCAAACCATTTCTTACAAAACAATAAAAAAAATCTTAACACCCCCTCCCCCCATTCAAGAAAATGTGACAGTGACTGAGGGTACACACCTAATACTTTATCAGAAATATTACATTAACAAAAAGGTCAAAACAGTAAATAGATAATAACGATGGAAAATTGATCTAGATTAAGATATTAAAATCGTATGCAAATATGAAAATCTAAGAATAAATTAGGAACAATCAGATAATTATTGTTACGAATTAAAATACCCATATAAAAGGTTATTAACAAGATTTCACATGATGTCTTTTAGAGCATTGACAGAATAGAATCACATTCAATAATGATAAATTGCATATATTATTCAGGTGATGAGGGGGACAACTTCTACGTCATCGACCAGGGAGAAGTTGATGTAAGTATATTCAAACTTTAAAAAAAGTAATACACTTTTTTTCAATACGATGTTGCATATTGCATGCCTTTCTCATTGTAACAGGGGTTCGGTCTTTTCGTTCCCATCTCGTTTGGGACGGTATCTGACATAAATTGATTGTGACGTCATCAAACTCTATGGGAACAGGCATAAAATTTCAAGGAAAACATGCAATTGACGATGTCCGTCCGTCCGTCTGCCGTCAACATTTTGGTTAAAGTTTCTGGTTGAAGCAAAATCTAAGGAACTATGTGCAGTAGAAAATGTAGGTTGCCCATGACAAGACATTTCAATGTGCCGTAACACTTGATCTAGTGACCTTGACCTTGGACTTTGACCTAGTTAAAAAATTTGGTTAAAGTTTCTGGTTGAAGCAAAATCTAAGGAACTGTATGCAGTAGAAACTAGAATATTATACATGTAGATTGCCCATGACAAGACCTTTCAATTTCTGCCGTAACATTTAACCCAGTGACCTTGACCTAGGTAAAGATTTTGGTTACGTTTCTGGTTGAAGCAAAATCTCGGGAACTATAAATACAGTAGAAACATCATATTATACAGGTAGGTTGCCTCTGAGCATACCTTTCAATTTATGCCGTATATTTGACCTAGTGACCTTGACCCAGTTAGTGACAAAAACTTACATCTTTAGCGGTGTGTTATTTAATTTGTTCGAACAGAGGACATGTTGTTACCCGAAGCTGAAGTCCGAGCATTAAAATTTGAAAGTTTCGGTCATGGGCAACATTTTGTCTGAAGACCCAACAAATCATACGCTACCAGAAAACTCCCAGACGATAATGTTTCGTTATACCTTCGGTGGTCCAAGATCGATTAAAAATATTTAGAAATGTTGACTGCTCAGTTTCTTGCTATAGAATTGTACTTACAAGATACTTTGTAATCATACTGACTTGGGTTTTGATATGAGAACAACATGTGACTTATTGCCGAGTTGTTTGACCTCAATTCAAACTTGAAAACGTTTCCTGAGCTTCATGTTGTCTAAATCAAATGTTGCCCCGAAATATTCAGTATTTTCCGCTTAGACGACACCAATAAATGTCGGTTAAATTAGATTTTGCACAATTTGACCTACATAAAAGAAAATCAAATTAAGCTAATCCTATTCCATGCCTTCGTAACGTGCGATTTCTTCTGAAGATTTTCCGCAAATTGTTACGTAATTTACAAATAAGACCAAAATTTGCATGTCAAATTTGATCAAGGAACGTTAATCAATCTATATACGGAGGTGAAGAATCCTGATAAACTGAAGGGCATGCCGAGATTCTCCGTATCTTATTGCACATATTGAATACATCTACAGGGTCTTAGAGTTTTAATACTGTTTATTAAGGTTTCTTTTTCCCGCTATCATTGGAACCAGATATGCTTTCCTTTAGCTAGAGGGTTTCAATCATTTACACAAACATTTCCAAGGGGAGATTGATTTGTGACAGAATATCAACAAACGTCCGGGTTGAGATATAATTCACCATCTTGATACGAAGTATATTACATCATTTTTGAAGAAAATTACATTGATGCTCTGATGAGTATAAAGAAAGTGTACAATAACTAGATATGCTTAAGGTATTAGATGTATAATGAAGGGAATCATGTCCAAAATAATGAAAGTATGTGTATGATTTTTTTCATATTTCCCTATCGCTTTTGATGTTGCACAAACTTTATACTAAAATGATAGATATCGGAAAAAGGATTTTTTGATAGGGTCATTTTTAAGAGTTATCTCCCCTTGATGGAGAAAACTTTGAAAATCAATTGCGAAAGATCTAAATGGTGAACTCATGATTTTTTTCGTGAATTTTGATAAATATCAATTTGAGAAATTTTTCATCAATCCATATTTGAGCCCCCATCAGTTTCTTGGAAAATTATTTTTTTCCATAGAGTTCAATTTAAACTCTAAGGGTCGATAACTCTTACAGGAACTGACTTTCTCAATACATTTTTATATTATTACTATGTCTCAAGTTAAGAATTCCAAACTCAATAAATGGGTGAACCAATGATCCCTCATAGAAATATAAATGCAAAGGACATGTCGCTGTTAGAAATTAGGAACATTCACTCTTTATAAGTCAAAGATAATTGAAATTCAACAAAATTGTAAACAAATAAATCAATCGTATTACATGTACTTATCAAAGTTATGATACTGACATCATTAGAATAATACTCTTTAAGTGGTACTCTAATAGGATGATACAGCCTTGAACTAGCGTACATTTTCGAAAGAGTTGCACACTGACCAACTCTGATGAAGGGCTTCTTGATGAAACTTGGCCATGCCCCTTCAGAGAAGACGGGGCCTATTTATTCACATATTTGTCTAATACCATTGTCATGTTACAATGATTAGACAGGCCTCATGTTAATAAAGCAAATTGGCGATTGGTGATACCTTTGTACATCCTAGTGAGTGGTCAGGTTTCACTCAAATTGTCAATCCGGATAACAACACCGTATTGTATGCCTGCAGTGAATGGAGTCCATTGTGTTTCAGCGTCATCGTGTTCATCTATCGTGTCTATTTTGCTATATTTTCATGTTTTGCTCACATGATTGGCAAATTCGTGTTTACCTCAAGGCGTTTTAAGAATTCCATCAAATGTAGTATCATAGAACAAATTTTATAGGAGCAGACGACAAGTAGTAATTGAATAGAAAATGGTGAAATGTAGCATTCAAATAATCAATACCAAATTATCAGTGTTCGACATCAGACTTAGACTGTAAGTCCTGCGTGAAGTGAAATGATAATTCCTGTCCGTGATGTAATGCTTTAATTTCCAATTCTCAATTTGATTGGATTGTCAGCGACTTTTCAATTAAACTTGATTGATGCTTCAAAAGCATAAAATTCTGCTTTGTTGATAGAAAAACTGGATTCGTCTAGTATAAATGTAGCCGAATGCTTTAGCCAAATGCAATATTCTCTTAGCTTAATTCAATAAGAAACTAGCTACCGCTTTATGCAAACCTAATAGATCATTTGAAAGCCTTACAGATTTCAAGCTTTAAGTAAGTTTTGAGTCCGAGTTATTTGACAGTTGATTAAAGTGGATTACCAGACGAGAAGAAACAATGTACAGAATCCGTCATGCTAGTTATTATCAACTTTTTATGCTCCATTATCGAAGATCGGCAAGCATATCGACTTGGTTCCGTCTGTCTGTCCGTCCTTCCAAAGCGTAAACATTGCATGTGTAAATCGTATATGAAAGGGCTGTCATAGTTAAGATGGTTTTAAGCCCTTGTAACCATGATCCCAGCCTACACCAAAAGATAGCCTCTGGGCTTTCACAAACACATCTTGTTTATATTTTATGGTCTGAAATAAAATGCATCTCCTTTGTAAGATTTATTTGATACATTAATGTAACCCCCCCCCCCCCCAAAAAAAAAGAAAGAAAAACCCCCACAATAGTCAAAGCAAAGAACACAATTATAACTGTTTTGTTATTTTTGTAGGTTTTTGTAAATGATGAGCATGTGACAACAATAGGAGAGGGAGGGAGCTTTGGTGAATTAGCATTAATCTATGGAACACCTAGAGCTGCTACTGTCAAGGTAATATATCCTATGAAAACAGAGGACAAATGATGATCTTTCTTATCATTAAGTATTTTTCAATAATGTATCAATAGCTTTGATGATAAGAATTTTCCTCAAGTAATATCAAGTTTTAACATGGAGTATATTTCAGACTAATTGTGGAATGTATATGGTGAAAAATGGATATAATGTTAAATTCTGTACACACAGGCGAAAGGTGATGTTAAACTATGGGGAATTGATAGGGACAGTTATAGGCGAATTCTAATGGTAAGTAGACAACAAGTGTTGTAACAAATGAACAGGTATCAATACCCCCCCCCCCCCCCTTCTTAACTGAAATTGTAATATCCTCAAAACAAAGTTTTTTTAGATTTGATATTTAAGCAACACTGCTCTTATGTTTTCAATTTTGGACAGATGGAGTGGATGAACCCTATTGATTTTCAGTGTCAAAGTTCAAGGTCATAGATGAAAATTAGAGAAATTCTCCTGAACACACAAATGGGCAAATTAAACACTTCAGTCTAGAAACACCAAAGTTTCAACAAATATTGGCCATATGGAGTGGATAAGCTCTGTTGATTTTCAGTGTCAAAGTTCAAGGTCATAGTTGAAAATTAGAAAAATTCTTGTGAACACTTTCCCTAGTTGTTCCCTGCTTTTATGAAAGCATAGGGACATTAATTGTTCTTTGAATGTTCGTCTGTTATTGAAAATATGAAGAAGTCATCGAAAAGTCACGGAATTTGAGATCAGAAATTTTGTACAAACCATGAGATTATTAGAAAGAAAATTTCAAGGAATACCTTTACATTCAGTACTGTGTGTTTTTAAATCAATTTTGTATTGAAAAACACCCTGATTTCTCAATTAGAAATACTTCAAAACTTCTTTGGAGGTAATCAAGTCGGTGTGTGATGACACTCTTCTGCAAATTGATGCTCTGATAACGAACTAATCAAACCTGCAATGGAATAGAAGTGGTTTAAACACTATAATAAGAATTACATTTCCTCAAGCAAAGTATAACAAATTCAAGACTTAATCGAAAGAAATAAGTAATTTTCAGCAACATCAGAAGAAAAGAAATTGGCATGAGTCTGTTTCATTTCCTGGTATGTTCGAAGATGTGATCTAAATTAACTGCATCAGGCTATTTATAGATACTAATCACGTTCGATGAATTCTTAATAAGGTACTGCATATAGATGAGATCAAATGAATCTTTCTGTATCCAACTTGTGTTATGTCTTCAAATTCACCTCATCAAAGGAAAAGGGACAGAAAAAAAGACTCGAAAGGAAATGGAATTCCGATAGATTTGAATGAAAGTCAAAATTTCAAAGTAATTTATTTGATGAAGATCATATGATGAAAGCATTAATGAAAAGAATTGAACAGTGAATTACAGATAGTACAGATGTGAAAATGGAGAAATTTATCTTCTGACTAAGAAATAGCCAAAGATTCAACTGTCTTCTGCTGTGATTATCTTTGATTCTTTATTTTCCTTTGAGCTCGCTTTGGGTCAATAAATCTGCCAAAATGTAATACATGTACTTTCACTTCCTTTTTCAGGGTAGCACTATTAGGAAACGGAAGATGTATGAAGAATTCTTAGGAAAAGTTTCAATATTAGGTAATATTATTTCAATGCAAATATTAAGCTAAAGGCATACACCTCTAGTTCTTTTAATGGTTACCATATGTGTAACAATCGAATGATTTATCGTCTTTAGTGCTGCCAAACATGACTGGTGTGTAGGAGACAAATTGACATCACACCATTGTACGGAGGGAGCTGATTTACTTTCTGCTTCTCCTTCTCTAATACTGACCTGCATGGCTAAATTACAATACTCGTTTTAAGGCATTAGGGGTATAATACTCTACTTCCGGTTGGTTTGATAACAGAAAAATTAAATACCATGAAGATTGCCGAAGAGGCACGACTTCGGCAATGTTCAGGACCATACATTTTCATGGTGAGTTGAATGAAACATTAAAAGATATCAAATATCTGAAATTATGTAAGATATGGAAGTACATGATTTCTAGCTTTTCGACGATATTGTTTTTATTCCCCTAATACCGTAAAGTATTTTGTGATTATGAGGTCAATTAAAGAATCTTTGTTCCTCAAAGGGCAATAATTCTCATTGGTCAATGACAGCCAAAATAATTTTTTTTAGTATTTCTTCTCATGACCGCTTTACTGCAAGTTTCATGGTATCATGTATACATAATTGTTAAGATAATAGGGAAAAGTCAAGCCTTATTATTTTAAACGACACAATTCTTTCTTTTTGAAATACAGCGTTCCTTCCCATTTGTGCAGGTATTTGACTTCAACGCATTGTGATGTCATCAATTTTTATGGAAACCAGCACGAAATTCAGGGAACAGAGTTACAAATATGATTTTATCAAAGGAATTTATTTTCGTCACAATGCTTTTACGTCAGATACCTGCACAAATCGAACGTAGGACTGTAAAATTGAAAAGACGGAATGGAAATGTATCATCCCTTTTGATTCAATGTTTGAATGTTTATTTTACAGATAACTTAGACAAATGGGAGCGTTTGACCGTTGCTGATGCTTTAGAACCTGTCCAGTTTGAGGACGGTCAAGAAATTGTCCGTCAGGGCGAACCAGGGGATGATTTCTTTATAATAACAGAAGTATGTGTGAAATATCATCCAAGTTTGAAAACCTGAAATCTAGATTCAAATACTGAACACTGTTCGAATCACATTCAAATAAATGTAGAAGCAGATTTCTTGTGCAAAGAATCATATGTAGCATTGATTCAAAAACACTTATTTTTGACTTTAAATCATGAAACTATGAACTTTGAAACTATGAAATTTCAAAAAATATGAAACTTTAAAAAAATATGAATCTTTGAAATTATGCCTTTATTATCGAAGAATTTCTTATTATGAATTGTGATTACAGGGTCAAGCTGCTGTCTTACAGAAACGCTCAGAGAATGAGGAGCCTGTTGAAGTGGGTCGTCTCTCAACCTCCGATTACTTTGGTAAGATAGACACAGTCTTCAAAGTAAAGTTTGCTACTATCAAAAAATTATTAATGGAGATTCGTAGTACAAGCTCCTCTTCTCCAATACAAAATTTTTGAATGAATGATATATGCTGGAGTTTAGAATCAATATTCTCTAAACCAAGTTTAAGTACTTAAGTTTGGAAACATAATATTTTTTTCGTTTGGCGACATACCATTTTTTGTAAGTTTGGCTACATGTATTTAGAATTGAAACTGATTGAAATAATTTGGTCTACATTTCATCATCTTCTGAAAAAAGAAAAAGTATTTCCATTGCGAATGAACATACATGTCTCGAAAGAATGACTTGAGAGAACAGTTTAAGAACAATTCTTATACGTTCTGTTTTTCTGATACATTCTGTTTGAATTATGGAGATATCTCTCTTGGTGAACAGTAGTATTACAATATAATTGGAACTAATTTATGCAAGAAAAGGAGCTATTAAGATAAGGGCTATTAAGCCCTGAAAGTTATCGATTATTTCTCTTGTGCTGTCCTTCGATTTTAGAAAAAAAAGTGGTTAGGATAAAAATATAAAGTATTACAATATTCCTAGCTGGTAGATGTTTTATTTAAATAGATTTGGCGAAAGATGTTATCATTATGGATTGAAGGGGTTGGCGGCACTGATAACAGAAAACATCAAATATTTAGAGGAAAAAAAAAACAAACCGCATTATTTTAAACAAATTTGATGTTTATTAATATGCCTCTGAACCTTTTCATGTCAAAATTGAATAAAAGAAATGAACTTTGAAGACAGTATATCAATAAAATCGGCAAAATCCGCAATGCTGAAACTGACAAACTATTTAATTTCGTACATATTAGCCACTTATGTAGCTTTCAGGCTCGAAATACATACCAAGTAGAAATAACAGTTAAATATTTGTTCAGAACACACATTGAATAGATTGTTCCATGACATTAAAAGAAAAAAATGCAATTTTGATCAATTTTTCCACTCTTAAGGACTAATTCTAAAATAATAATACATCCCCTCTTTTTCGTTTTTTGCCAGTGGAACATTGTTCCCCTTCTCCCTCAGTACCCCACTTGACCAGAAAATGTGTTTTATTGATATACACCTTTGGTGAGAGTGGCATTCTGAAGCAAGGGGGGAACAATGTTGTATAAAATAATTTCCATTTTCCATTGATTTCTATATAAATAAGGCTTACTTTGGTCTTATTTTGAATAAATTATCCCATCCGAAAGAAGTTTCATATGTGTACCAAGTGACATGTCATTTCTACCAAAAAAATTCTCAAATTTTGCATTTTGAAATTTCGACTTTTCAGGGCTGATTTTATGCTTTATCTTAATTAACAGCTCCTTATGCACCTCATCAGTGTTCTTCAGTGAAGAATGAAATAAGATGATGAAAGAAAAGATTATCATTTGCATGTACATGTGTATTACACCCTCACCTTACCCTTTAATTTTACAGGTGAAATTGCTTTACTGCTGGACCGTCCCAGAGCTGCTACAGTGGTGTCTAGAGGACCTCTTAAATGTGTTAAACTTGATCGTGCTAGATTTGAACGCGTGTTGGGACCTTGCTCAGATATCTTAAAAAGAAACATTTCGCAATACAATAGTTTTGTTTCGTTGTCTGTATGAGTTACCTCCCCATTTTAAGGCTCGATCCACCCATTCTATTCGCATGCCCCAGCATTCTGTAGACTAGATGCAATTTGCCATCATTGTGAAAAAAAGCGAATCTCAAATACTCTATGTTGTTCCTATTGTAGAAATTCCTAAGTCGATATTAGATATTTATTCAGAATGTGACACAAAAGTATTTGATGCATGTGATAATCAGTGATAGACTGTTATGGCTGATATTTTCTTATGATTAATGATTAGTGTGATCGACAATTAACGAAAAATCTAATCATGAACTGATAAAAAGTGCTATCTGGACTTTGTATAATGAACACTGATTTCGTATTATTTCTTAGGGTTACTTGAATCTATTGAACATTTTATTGTCAAATTCAAGAAATTTTCGTGAAAATAGAGTCTGGTAATCTATTTGTTTGATGAATGAGAAAGGGCAATTATTTTGTTATTTGAATATATATATTATAATAATGAATTCACTTGACAGTATGTTTTAATTTAATTCTACAATTTTTTGTTATTGAAAATATTGAAAACTGCACTTAGTACAGGTTATCTTTCTTTGATCAGATTTGCATGTACTTTTGTAGATATTATATGTTAAAGGAATTACTCAAGGTCAATAATTTTTTAATACCTTTTTTGAATCAATTTAATAATTTTTAGATAGAATTTGAAAAAAAAAGACTTTGTACACAGAATTTATTACGGGAGACATTTTGATTAATTTGTTGAAATGACAATTTTCTAGGGATTTTTACCCTCTTTTACATAATTATTACTAGTAGATCTCAAATATAAAAAAAATCTATAAATTCTAGTCACTTTATTTAGTCGTAATGAAATCAATTAATTTATGACAAGATAAAAGTATTTAACCAGAAGGTGAAGAAAAAGAAAAGAAATTAAAACGTAAAGTTTTACTTGACAGTAGTAAAATTTCTTTGTGGAGTATTAATTTAGATTGACTTCTACTCTATAGTGCTAACAGGATTTCGACCCAGAAAAATATTGATGTACTATTGATTTGTCTTGCTGGTACAGTATCGTGAAAGCTGCAGATTTGTTGTGCTATTATTCAAATCTACAGCATTGAAGCATGGAAGTGATTAGTGGTGGATTGTAAACGTTTTGATTTTTTTTTTTCGGTGTGTCATGGAAAGTTGAGGTGCTCAGTTACTCCCCATAGATGTTGTCTTATTGTTTTAGGCCTACTTTAACTCAAAGCAACTGCCGCTATTCGTATGTTTTTAGCCGTTATAGTTGCATTATCGGAAACAGAAGAAGCCCTGCTTATCCATCTCTGGTAGATCTTGCTACAAAGTATAAGTAATATCTTTTATGTGTCAATTTCAGATTTGAAGTTAGTTGAATTCAAACTTTTGTAGTTTGTACAGGTCATAAAATGTCATGGAATCATTCGACCCTTTTACTATCTGAAGTATACGACTCTCAGTGCAAATGTACCAAAATCTAATGCGCATTAGAATGTGTCGTGTGAACGCAATGCAAATCTAATTCGCATTAGAATAAAGCGCATCAAATCTAATGCAAATTAGATTTAATGCGCACTCGTGTGAACAGGGCATCAATGATCTGGGTCCTAGCTAATACTTGTGATGATGTTTGTTATTTTGATGGGAGGGGACGGATGGTTGCTGCAGACATAATTCCGTGGCTTTCTGACTTGGAGAAGATTTGAAATTGCTCCATCGTGTCTGATGGTCAAAATCTTTTCTTATTAGGAATTAAAACTAGAGGACAAGTATGAAATGCGATTTCGTATTTAAGATGACAATTTCAGATAAGCATTGCCAAAACATTCAAAAGTTTGTTTCACATAAAAGAAAGATTTTATACTGTATAAGAAAAAGAAATATGAGATAAAATACTTTCAGAAAAGTTTGTATTGATATTCAAAACTCAGCTGATGACAAACACATTTTTGACGTGTATTTTTGCATAGCGCCGTATATTTTGTACAACTTGACTTAGCTTCCATACATGATATTATGCAGTTAATTTTCTTTCATTTACCTTCTTACTGATAGGCTTAAGTGTTTTATATGTGTTAATTTTTTTCTTAATCTGAAATTTCATTTTGATATACATTTTTTGTTGAACAAGCCTAAAAAAATTTTCTAACATCCATCTTTGCATGTGTTATGATTTTTTGCCGTATTTAGATATCTTCATTAAAAAGTCAACTTTTTATTTCTTGTTTTTGTAGGGGTCAGTTAACCTCAATAAGTATTCTTCTTTTGTCTTCTATTTTTTTTCTTTTTTTTTTCATTTTGAAGATACTCAGAGTTTATTTTTTTCATGGTCAAAATCACCATTGATTTGAGTACAATATTAATCTTATTGTCAAAAGACAGCAAGTGTGAATGATGATAGTTGGTGAATATCTTCTTGTGGTTGATGAATTTATTGATAAGTATGTTGCAATGTTGATAAATTGATACGAGTTCCAATCTAGCAAATTTGACGAAGAGTTTCACACTCTGGCAAAAAAAAAAAAGAATAGCTAGCGTGAAGAAACGGTATGCCAGACCCTGGAACTGTACAGGTCTGCATAGGATTTTAATGTAGTGAATATTAATTATTCTTATTGTTAATGATTAAATTATTCAATGGGTAATGAAGGAAATTATGCCAAAAACATTGAGATTAGATGCATTTTTCACAAAATTTTTGACCGATCGGTATTTGATGTCCAGTCATACTGTTGAAAAATTTAAGGAAAATTAACTTTTTCCCTTAGAGTTCAATGTAAAGTGTAAGGGCCCACAACCCATAAAGTAACCAATTCCCAATTACTTCTCATTACCCATTGAATACCTTAAGAGGAACCTGTAGTCTTAAACACCCCCTCTATCAAATCATCCAGCTTCTATCAATTTACCAATGCAAGTAACTTGAGAACTTCAAGGAACTCGTATAAAATGAAGTTATCAACTTCAAAAAAGGAATTGTTGATCAACTATAGTCCTTCACACTAGGCCAGAGTTAACTGTGAAAGAAAAAGAATCAAGAGTAATTGACTACATGTATTTTTTACATGGTCTCGGTGTCGTAATATTTTTCTGGTCATTCGTCCATGTGATGGAAAATAAGTCGCATAAAATATATTTTTTCTTCGTGTAGATTGTATGTTAAATGCAATACAATTATGATACCATTTGTTTAAATTATGTACATGTATGTTATAATGAAGTTTGTTGCATTTTCATAGATACTAATATATAATGATAATAAATTGTGAAATACACAAATTTTGTATGCTTAGTTGTTTTGGTGACTTTAATATTCTTTAATACAGAAATTTCTGTCTCTGTTGCCTGCAACACAAGAGCAATATATTGGGATAATTTTGTACCGCATCCGTCTGTCTGTCGTGTGAACAGTGCATTTTCAGTATCCTCAATCAAACAAATAGAAATAAAAGGACATTCTTGTCAAGAAATGTCTACAGCGTCTGGTAGTCACACTTTCAAAAATGTCTATTACTTCATTGATATGCATTATATTTCAACCAAACTTGCAGGAATGATAAATCATGATGAGACACACTACACCCAGTGAGGATCAAGGTCAACTGCAAGGTCAAGGTCACATTTAGAGTCAAACATGCAGCAGACGACGTACTTGTTCTTACAAGTTTTTTTTTCTTAATCAAAGGTCTAGTACATTTCAACCTTAATAGCGGGGCTTGTCCTGTCATTTGACTGGATGTATTATGTTTAATTATACATTTCTTGTGATATGAGCTAAACTCTTAGCATAGGCCATGCCTTTTATATGCTGTACATGAGGGCTAATTCTGGGTACACTTAATTCTGAAGGGATGATGATAGGTGTGCCATGACCTTGATTAAAGGTCTTACATTAGAGGTCAAGGTCGGTGTAGACCTCATGGTTAAAGATTTGTCTGGGTCATATTTTATTACTGCTTGCATAGATTTGAATAATACTTCAAAGGACTGTTGCCTTCGACTTAAAGATGTGTCATGACCTTGAACTAAGGTGATAGGATCAATGATAAAAGTCACAATGCACTCTCTTGAGTAAAGTCTGTTTTGGTTTCTCACTTTCTGCGCGGATTTAGATGCTGGGATTATTTCATGAACCCAAGGATATGTCATGACCTGATCAATAAAAAAATTGACATTTTTTGGGCATTGATTTTAAAAATAGTTCTAGCACAGAATCTAAGGGTCAAGACCTTGAACTGAAATCCCTTAATGGATAAACTTTGTCATGGCATTTTTTTTTTCATTTCAGATTTGCTTTTTCGAATCTAAGGATGCAGCTTGACCTTGAATTAATGTTAAAAGTCAAGGTCAAAGTGCACGTGGTAGTAAAGTGGTACAAAGGAGTTTTGCAGATTATTTCATCATTCCTTTACCACGATGTGCACGATTTTATTTTGTATAAGCATGCTCCAAAGTTTTAAACATTTCATGTGAAAGACGTATTATTTAGAAACTTGAATCAAACAAATAATCAAGGATATTCTTGTTTTGAAATGTCTGTTCAAAGCAAAAATCTGTAATTCTGAAATTTGAAAAAGTAATGCATTCATTAACCTTAATTGACGATAGCCGAATTACGTCACATTGTGAACACACCCGATGATATGTTTCCCGCCCAAATGCTTCCCTGTTTGCCCGAACATGTTCATGAATTAAATATACACTAACATGTTATAAATGCGTTTCTTTTGATGGATAATTACTTGCATTGGGAAAACAGGAAGTTTTTGTAGAATCACAAAAATCGAGTCGATTTATGTTATAGTTTCTGCATAGAAAAGTAGATTGGCAGAGGTGAAAAGCACTTTAAATATTTTGAGAGAATTATAATCTTCTTCAGCTGTTTGAAGAGACGAGATAGAAGGGATGGATTTCAACAACTTCATGATGTTCAAACGAAAACAAAACCATATTGCATTTGTCATTGTCGGATATGTGTACATTTGTATAAGTTTAATTTTCGTCTTGATAACATATTGAAATTGATTAATATTCTATTTCTCGGCCCAAAAATTATAAATACAAGATATTACTCCCTATTACATACAATATCTGATTTCGTGATCGTTTTGTTACCCAAGGAATAAGACATCAATATTATGTGAAATGCACTTCATTTCAGTTAATATTATTAAATCATTGCCGATAATTTAATGGTTTCACCTAGTTTGTCCATCTGTCTGTCTGTCAACGGACACAAATTTGGTTTCCATACCATAAATCGAGTAAGTCTTATATCTGCAGTAATGAAACTTCACATAAAGTTTATCCATTAAGACCGAATTGAGGATTACTATTGAATTTGAGGCCAAAAGTCAATGGTCAAGGTCAAAACTTAGCTTGTATGGAAACAGCAATAAACAGCAGTTCCCAATATACACCCCCCAAAAAGCATTGAACTATAATGATGAAACTTCTTACACAGATTTTGGCGTCTATAGATCAAAGGTGAAGGTCATCTTTGCATGTACTGAAAACAGTGTTTCCGCACCACAACTTCTACGGTGATGTAACGATCAAAGATCAAGTCTGTTGGTATACAAAGTACTCAACTATTGTAGATCTACACTCTATATATATATGGATGACTTGATTTTGATGTCAAAAAGTCAAAGGTGAAGGTCAAACTTCTAATGTATGTAAATAAGAGTTTCTGCACTATTAAGCTTCAGTGATAAAAATTCACACACAGATTGCCCATGGTCAAAGGGGGAGTTTCTACTCTTCATTTTTTTGAGTGAAAAGGTCAAGGTCAAACTGGGCGTGAAATGGAAAGGGTGTTTTCATGGGTTGTATTATCTAATACTATTGTCTTCCTGGATATAAGTATTTGGCAGATTTTATAATAGATAAACATATCCAGAAAGATACTATTGCTGGAAGCCTTTCTATCCTTGTATCACAGTTCTGGTTATTACATGTATAAAAGAAATTCAACGTATTGTTAATTGTTGGAATGTCTTTTTTCATTTGCAAAATAATCGACTCATATGATGTACGAGTATTGGATATTAGAATGAAGCAATAGCGCAATTACACAAAGGGAATGGTACAATAGGTATCAAGTTTTTGTTATCTGCCTACTTCATCTGTAAGATGTCTGTAGAGAGCAGTGGAAAGGGGTTTCCCTGAAACCGTATACTTTCTTCATCAATATTTCAAACGCCAATGACAGCATTATGCTTTCCTGAGCGCCAAATGCCATCTATCTTTCAAACAATACCCAGGATATAAAACACGATTAATATAATGATAACTTTGCACGAAAGCAAATTATAAATTGTTAAGGTAACAAGGGATATACAGATTTTGAAATAGACTGCACTTTTGTTAAAGATTTTATGTAACCGTGTCAATTTGAAATTGTTTTGTAACGAATACGAATTTTAGTTAAAGGTCATGTGCAAAGGTTCCATAGTCATCTCATTTTTTCTAGTTCTGTTGATAAAGCACATTCATCCAAAATAACACATTCCAATATTCCACTCGACCAATATCCGTCCCGTTTAGCAAATAAACGTCCTGTATCGAAAACTTAAAAAGCCTGCTTGGGTTACCTCCCGTAGCGATGACGATAGGTACACCCAAGGCTGTAATCCGTGTATAAGTGCAGTGGCGGATTCAGGGGGGGGGGAGGGGGGCGTACATTGTTTGTATTGTGACATATTTCTTGTCTCCTACATGAAAGAATATCCGAAAATTATGTCAACATGCGAATTATTATGTCAACGTGCAAGTTACTACGTCAACATGCAATATCTTGTGCTAATATTACGAAATGCGACTTATCTCTGATGACAAGCAAGAAAATGATGTTGACTTGCTCACTATAAGTTGAATAGGTTTTATGCAACGAAAGCAGCAAATGCTTTGGATGATAAGTCTTTGCATTGTGGCCATCCTGTTTACAAAAAAGGGAGGGGGCTTATTTTCATACTTTTTCAACTTCTCAAGATGCGTTAAACGTAATTAAAATATTTGGTAAGTATGAAAAAAAAAACTAATTATTCCCTACTAGCGTTATTGTTTTTCGCCAAGATCTATCACAAAGTGATGCCACTCTAGGCAAAACGGAACTACAGGGACTACCCTCCTTTGACAAACATCTTCAGAATCGAAGCATATCGGTATATTGACAAACCGAAAGCAGAACAATTGTCTTGAGAAATGACACTGTAAGTTGTTTATTGTTGGAATTATTTTGGCAGCTGTTCAAAGGTATTAGTATGATTAAGTTCTGCATGTACTCCCTTTTTAGTAACTAAGCTGATGAGAAAAGCTCAGAGTCTTTTTCATATATATGCTACTGTACCTTGTTCTCAAATGAGCGATAAAGGACAACTTGGACCTCTTGTTTTGTATGTGAGGATGTGTGTGTGTCGGTGTGTGAGGAACTCTACAAGCTGTCCCGAAATACAACGGCCAATGACAATATTCCCCATCAAAGATTTGTGAAAAGAGTTTATCAAGTTTCGGTTAGCAGAGAATCTCTCTTGCTCTTTTTGAATATCTTTTAATTCAATTTCCATGATGCTTTTATTTTCATGCTAGATATGACACCATATGACAAAAATAAAACACCGCTAAAGACGGTATGGCCGGATTGCAAAGTAAGTTTTTGTCACCAACTGGGTCAAGGTCACTAAGTCAAATATTACAGCATACATTGAGAGGTCTTGTCAGAGGCAACCTACATGTATAATATAAAGTTTCTAATGTATACAGTTCCTTAGATTTTGCTTAAACCAGGAACTTTAACCAAAGTCTTTAACTAGGTCAAAGTCCAAGGTCAAGGTCACTAGGTCCAATGTTACGGCATAAATTGAAAGGTCTCGTCATGGGCAACCTAAATGTATAATATAAGGTTTCTAATGCAAACAGTTCCTTAGATTTTGCTTAAACCAAGAACTTTAACCAAAATCTTTAACTAGGTCAAAGTCCAAGGTCAAGGTCACTAGGTCCAATGTTATGGCATAAATTGAAAGGTCTTGTCATGGGCAACCTATATGTATAATATAAGGTTTCTTCTGCATACAGTTCCTTAGATTTTGCTTAAACCAGGAACTTTAACCAAAATCTTAAACTAGGTCAAAGTCCAAGGTCAAGGTCACTAGGTCAAATGTTATGGCATAAATTGAAAGGTCTCTTCATGGGCAACATACATGTATAATATAAAGTTTCTACTGCATACAGTTCCATAGATTTTGCTTAAACCAGGAACTTTAACCAAAATCTTTAACTAGGTCAAAGTCCAAGGTCAAGGTCACTAGGTCCAATGTTATGGCATAAATTGAAAGGTCTCATCATGGGCAACCTAAATGTATAATATAAATTTTCTACCGCATACAGTTCCTTATATTTTGCTTAAACCAGAAACTTTAACCAAAATCTTAAACTAGGTCACAGTCCAAGGTCAAGGTCACTAGGTCCAATGTTATGGAATAAATTGAAAGGTCTTGTCATGGGCAACCTATATGTATAATATAAGGTTTCTACTGCATACAGTTCCTTAGATTTTGCTTAAACCAAGAACTTTAACCAAAATCTTTAACTAGGTCAAAGTCCAAGGTCAAGGTCACTAGGTCAAATGTTACGGCATAAATTGAAAGATCTCTTCATGGGCAGCATACATGTATAATATAAAGTTTCTACTGCATACAGTTCCATAGATTTTGCTTAAACCAGGAACTTTAACCAAAATCTTTAACTAGGTCAAAGTCCAAGGTCAAGGTCACTAGGTCAAATGTTACGGCATAAATTGAAAGGTCTCGTCATGGGCAACCTTCATGTATAATATAAAGTTTCTACTGCATATAGTTTGTTAGATTTTGCCTCAACCAGAAACTTTAACCAAAATGTTGACGGCAGACGGACAGACGGACGGACAGACAGACGGACGGACGGACGGACATCGTCAATCTATAGACCGGAATTGCTTTGCAATCCGGCCAAAAAATTGGAACAAATACCAGTTACGCAGCTACCATGTGTGTTTGCATAATATTTAAAGCATCCACATTTTAGAACAGATTTCGAACAAGCACACAAATTATTCTAGAGCATTTTCGCAGAGTTTTCGGAAATTTCGTCCTCTATATCCCGGGCTATAGCACCTTCTGATGTCTCAGTCGAAACGCTGCATCATAGAAAATATGAAATAAAGAAATCGCTGCATCCCTATAATTTTGCCCTACCTATTCCAATGGATACATATGTAAACTATGTAAACTTGCTCTAGAGATACTGTTACAGATGACCAAAAGTAAATTAAATAGAACTCCAAACCACTTCGCTTTTCTTTGTTTTTGCGAGACTAAAAAAAAAAAAAAAAAAAAAAAGAAGGAGGGAGGGGGTGTATTCATACTTACATCCATGAAGTTTTAATTCTTTTAAGATGAGTCATCATATACTGGAAGACTGGAACTACACGCTTATGAAACTTCTTTTTTTTTTATTTTAATAGGAAATTTTTAAAACAGCATTAAACCCAGCCTAAGTAATTCAGAGGTTTATTATGCAGATTACCCGCCTGTAACAAATATGGAGAAGTGCTTTCATCTCCTAAATGTGATGCAATCTTTATTAAATGTAAACTTTTATCATCTTTATATAACTCTCGATAAAGTAATGTTTGTCAAAGTAGACATAATATTTAGAGACGTTAGCTACTTCAGACTCTCAAATTTCGGCATCAAAAATGTTTTACATTTTTTAGAAGATGCATTTCATATAAAGTACATTTTGAAATGAATCATAAACTTATTACAATAATTATATTACATTGTTTTATGTATAAAATGTAGAGATCTCGTTGTCGATTTCAGTAAACATAAAATAAATAGGAATTTATAATTTGGATTCAATGCATCATGAAAAAAGGTCCTTGTATGCAACTCTTCACGATCTATTAAATGTTATAAATACTCGAGCATATCTTAAGGAGAACCAGTCCACAGACATACTTTTCAACATAAATTTGTTTTGCAGTTTCTTTTTTTGGTGTATAATACTGACAAAGTGGATGTATTTTAGAAAAGTAAATTCAAATTTAATGCACTTGACACCCGTTCAAGTCATTCTAATTGTACTGCAATAAAATGGAACATAATGATAATTCTGGAGCTTCATTAGGCGAGCGGAAAAAAAAAAGAAAAAAAAAATCCAGTAAAGCGAACCATATCCATGGGCGGATCCAGGAATTTTTTCCGGGGGGGGGGGTCCTAAAGTTCCGAATTTTTTGAAGAGCAAAAAAAAAAAAAAAAAAAAAAAAAAAAACCGCAAACGGAAGAAAATAAAGTTATTGATTGATGATTGTCAGTTCTGTTTCTAATTGTTGAAGCTTCTACATATTCATTCCAAGGCCGGGTTAGCGCAGTGGTAGCGCGCTCGCTTCTCACCTCTAAAGTTCCGGGATCGAATCTCAGATTCTTCAGAGGGTCTTATGTGGAAGGGTAGGTGGTCCCCCACCCAGGCCTCTGCAGTGGGTTTTTCTCCGGGTTCTCCGGTTTCCTCCTGCTCCTTGGACCCCCTCACGCCAACATCTGAGCCAACGTGAGACATTTATATAAGTTGTGTTACTTGTTTGTTAAACGTTGTAAATTAAATAAAGTTTAAATTTTATTTTTTTTACATATTCATTCTAATAAATGGTATGATATGAAGTATTTTCAGGTTTTCTTTAATTTTGTATCCTTTTTTTCATACATTCTTCATTTCAAAATGATTTTCATGGTCTATATTTACTTTTACCTCTTGTTACAATGATCATGATCTAAAAATGTAGGTAAACTACCAAAATCCTGAATAATCAAAACATAATTTAGATTTTGATTGCAGCTTAACTAAGTGCAGGACAGGACAAATTTCATGGAATTGACAATCCCTTTATCTATTATTGTGAAAACAAACTGGTTAATTCTATTAAACGAAACTTTTAATATGATTCGCTTTTCTATCTTTTGATACATACAGTCATACTCCTTTTAATTATACATGCAAATGCCTCTGACAACGGTGAAACTCATTCCAAATACGAAGAAATATTTCAATAGTGACAAATGCATGACAGTTTTGCCATTTCGGATAATTTATAATAGATGCTATATACCTGATGGGTTCCGGAAGGGCCAGGGAGCTTTTGTTTGGTCGTTGCCATGGCACCCCGTCAGGACCGTTTTACACCAAGATTGTCAATGCGCAGTTGGAAACCCTAAGCCAATCCAGACTCAGGTAAGTTCGCTCTTCATCAAAATATTACATCTTTTTCTCCGTATTTGTACATTTTATCATTAAAACAAACTTTACTTAAACCATGATGATCGAATTTTACTTAAATTTAAAGTAAGGAAAATAGTAGAACGATTGTGATTTTTAATAGAAGTTGGTGAAACTTTTATAAAATTAGAAATATGATAGGCAGTGATCTTCTTTAAATACTTTCAAATTATTTTCAAAATTAATGTAAATGATGCCTTGAAAATAAAACATCAATATTTTAGTGAAAAGAAATATCCATTCTTTGAACTTTTCTTCCTTGTTTGTCTATTTGATGCTTCGCATAGTAGTTTAAACAAATACACAGATTTCTTTATCAAACCAGTAGTATCCCAACTCGTAAATAAGACTTAGAAAATTGAGATAAGATACTCAGTGGTATTTAACCTGACCACTTTAATTTAAAAAAAGTAACATTATGACAAAGTGACCAATTTTATGGATGGACTCAAGTTCCTGTCCCTTGACAAAACAAATTGAATCCTTTGCAGAGGAACGAAATGTTCCTTTCCTAAATGCACATGGTTATTTAATTCTTATGTTTATACTTTCAAGCACACAGTGTTTCATCTACTATTCCAAAATGTTTGGAAAAACTGAAACGGACATTAAATGTTACGGACATAGTTCAGTTCTGAAATGACGGTATATATAAGATTCTTATATCGAAACGACAAGGATATAATTTAATACGATTGCCACGAATGTAATATGCCAATATCAAAACTCAATTTATGTAATCAATTATGTTGCGCACTTACTAGAATTAAAAAATGATCGCTGTATCTTGACAGAAATGATAGGTGCTTTTTATTTAAATATAAATTGGCTTCTTTAACATGGTAGTCTTTAGCACGACGAAGTACAATAAAGATCTGTCTCTATGAAGGACTTTATCCAGAAATTTTTATACAGTAGTCTCTGATGTAAGACTGTCTTTCAATGGTAATTCGAATAAATACACCATTTGCTACTTGCGTGGCAGATGATCGTCCTAACTCGGCACCGATTGCCCATTGGTCTCGTTGGTCTATGCGTGTGTAGTCTTTCTATGTCGTCTATGTTGAGGTCTATGTTGTATGAGTTAAAGAAGATCCTGACGATAATCCCAACAGCACTCACAATAGAACACACAATTGAGCATCGACGGAACCCTATCAAGCTAGAGGTGGGACCAGGTGCTCGGGAGGTGTAAGCATCCCTTGTTTGGCTAGCCGCACCCGCCGTCGATGTTCATGCACGAAAATGAAAACAATATCTAAAATATATGCACAGTATGACGTTATGCATGTCTATATAGATATGTCGTATGTCTCTTTTTACGTCTCTTGTTGTGCTTGTCTACTCTGTGTTTGTCTACTCTGTGTTTGTCTACTCTGTGTTTGTCTACTCTGTGTTTGTCTACTCTGTGCTTGTCTACTCTGTGTTTGTCTACTCTGTGCTTGTCTACTCTGTGCTTGTCTACTCTGTGCTTGTCTACTCTGTGTTTGTCTACTCTGTGTTTGTCTACTCTGTGCTTGTCTACTCTGTGTTTGTCTACTCTGTGTTTGTCTACTCTGTGCTTGTCTACTATGTGCTTGTCTACTCTGTGTTTGTCTACTCTGTGTTTGTCTACTCTGTGTGTGTCTCTCTCTGTGTTTGTCTACTCTGTGTTTGTCTACTCCGTGTTTGTCTCTCTCTGTGTTTGTCTACTCTGTGTTTGTCTACTCTGTGTTTGTCTCTCTCTGTGTTTGTCTACTCTGTGTTTGTCTACTCTGTGTTTGTCTACTCTGTGTTTGTCTACTCTGTGTTTTCACATCAGGTGTTTTGGTGCTTTACTGTGTGTACTGCGACCGAGTCTGGTCGGCTTTCAATGAATCATTGTCTGTCTATTTTCGTTATAAAGTATTTTATTGTTTGATATGCGTTCATGATCAATACCTGTATAACTAAAAGGATACTGTTACATGTATCCAAAACTGCTTCGTCGTTCATACAAACATTACGCAAGCATCCAAAATTCTGGTTGCAAAAAGCAATAGATTATGACGAGAACCTTACAACGTTTCGTCAGAAAACTTGATGAATTCTAGTATCAAATGATTAAATTATGTCGGGTTATCTTAAGATTTCGACAAGCATCCTTGCATGAACTATAGGTAAATATAATTGTTTCCGCAATGTTCCCAAAATTAATCGTAAACTTACGCAAATATGCGCCAGTCAGTGGCATGTACCATGGGGTGGTGGACAGGGGGTATCTCTCTCCCCCTCCCACCCCCTTACCTCCCCCCTCCCGCCATCACCTCCCTCCCCCTTCTTTTTATCCTTCCTTCCCTTACCTCCCCCTCCCGCTCCTTCCTCCCTCCTCCCGCCCCTTCCTCCCCCTCCCTCCCATTTCCCCCTTTCCTTCCCTCCTTCCTCCCCCTTTTCTCCATCCTCCCACCCCCTTCCTCCCACCTCCTGTTCACCCTGTCCACCCCCTCTTCCATGTATGATTGTATGCTAAAGCATCCACATTTTAGAGGAAATATCGAAAAAGCACTAAAGTTAGTCTTTTCAATTGAGAGTTTCAGAGCATTTCATTACATGGCTACTGTCAACATAAAATATTTGTGAATTGTAAATCAAAAATATTTATTTTGTAAATAGCCAAAATAAATATGTTTGACATTACTTTTACAGAGTTTTCAGAGACTTCGAACGTCACCTTTGTCCCGAACTATAGACATCTGCTGATCATGAGGTCTCACTAAACGCCCTGCATCATGATTAGCACCTGTATCATTTTGCTCTAGCTACGCCAATGACCAGTATGCGTACTTTATAGAAAATTTATATTATTTCAGCAGACGTATAGTTTTACTAAATGATCAATAACACATGAAAGAATGAAGAAGTACGCGGGAACTAGAAATGTCACTACCCGAAGCTTTGTGTGGATTGATAATCTCCATGCATACCTGCTAATAAAGTATTGATAACAGTTTGATTCAAATTTTCAGGAATATAATACAACTTAGCATACAATTTGATATATGTGTGTGGGTACCTACATGAATAATTCAGTAAAACAAAGCCATTTATTGCCTCTGCGTACAAACTTGGATTGCAGTTAGATCTACACAAATGATAGCCGACTTTCATCCCCCTTACACCCCCGCCCCCACTAAATTGTTCCAGCATTCAAACTTTGAAAGTATTAAAAAGGAAACATTTAAAGTTAAATATCATTTTATCAGTCAGTCTATTTGGGGGGGGGGGGTGGAGAGGAGGGGGGAGGACCGGAACACCACCAGCGCTACTAATTAAACTCATTTGTATGTTTATTTCTACAAAAAGGAACAAAGATACGAGATACGTTATTTTGAAACCACGATGCCCCGGAATGGCAGATAAGATCGGTCAAATATCAAGGTCATATTCACAAGGTCACTCTTTGTTATTACAACTTTTAAGTTGATTGGAGCACACCAAAATAATGACCGAGAAATATTGTAATGCTGGAGGAAAAGTCACAATTAAGTTTTTTCCCTAGGAATTATAAAGCATTTTAAAGATGTGAATTCAGAAAAAAAAATGAAATTTGATGAAATTTTCAGCGAAGCGAAAAAGGAAGAAAATGACGTAAGACCAATGATATTTTGTTCGTTATGAACAAAACATGCAATTAATATAAGGGTGCATTTATGAATATTCATATTCAAGATCTTATCTCCAAGAAGTCAGAAATAAAATTTATTGTCCATGGTAAACATAATGGCTTCTACAACAAAACTGAAGAGAATTGTCAAAGAATAATCGTAACCCGATAAGCATCAACGAGAAAACATATTTGACAATATTGGTGATAAAAGATTGTTTTACGCATCAATATTCTCATTTTATGACAATTTCTTGTAATTTTGTCGATAAAATCGTCGTTTTATTTCAAGATTGCCCTTACGACCGATCCCCTCCACCATCCACGGAATAAGAGTACCTTCTGATCAATGGTTCCCATTTGAATCGCATTCAAGACGTCCCTAATCAATTGTTTTATAAGACATGGCCACAAAAGAAATTCCCAGTTGATGATCATTATTTTAATTAGCATTTTACATGCAATTTATTTCTTGCATAGTTAATTTTTGTCCCGTATCCAACTGACTTCGTGTATCCTGACGTTGGAGCATGGACGGACCTAGATTTTTTCCGAGGTTGGGGAGTGGGATACAGCCCATCAGGAAAAGGGGGGGGGGGGCAGTTTTATGCTTTTGAAGAACTATATTTAGAAATAGAAAAAAATCATTATTTCTGATAATTTTCAAAAAAAAAGGGAGGGGGGGGGGGGGGTAAGGGTTCCTGACCCCCGTCTATCTCAGTCTAGATCCGCGCTTGATGGAGGGAATCAACAGACCACGGCAACAACCGCTCTTGTCGTGTGGATCTATTGGACAATGATAATTGATTGTCAATTTTTGTCATGTTCATCGGGCTGATATTTTCTGGAACCATTGTCGGTGTCTTTTCTTTTACGTAAAGTCCTCTGAATATCAATTGTTTCAAGGTCAATAAAACCATTAATATTGATTAACTGCTAACACTCAAACAATTATAAGCCAAGTACTACATTTGAACACCTAACCACGTCATGCACGACATTATTTTGGGCTAATTAACTCTTAACCTGTTTAGTTATTTGGTCAAAATTGCGATATCTTTTTCTTGTTTTCCAATTACATTATAATAATTGCGCTTTCGCCACCTTTTTGAGTGAAGCAACACCAGACCACCTCCCTTCCCCCGGTAAAACAAAGTAAAATCAAAACAAAATAACAAACAAAAAACAAAAACGAAAAAAAAAAACCCCACCAAAAAAAAAAAAAAAAAAAAAAAAAAAAAAAAAAAAAAAAAAAAAAAAAAAAAAAAAAAAATAAAAAAAAAAAAAAATAAATGAATAAACCAAACAAAAACAAACCACAATTCTCCCCCCCCCCCCCCCCAATGACCAAACATGCATATTTGACCTACATTTGGTGAAGTATGGATGAGTAAATCTTCCATCGCCGCTTCGGATCATCTTGTGTAGTCTGTTTGATGTCTCGTTTGCTGTTCCTTGTCTCTTGCTGTGTGTGTCTTCTCTGTGTTTTCACTAGCGGTGTTT
This sequence comes from Pinctada imbricata, assembly GCA_033119305.1. Lineage (NCBI taxonomy): Eukaryota > Metazoa > Mollusca > Bivalvia > Pterioida > Pteriidae > Pinctada > Pinctada imbricata. The sequence goes on from VSWD01000010.1 coordinate 44,651,836, forward strand.
TGGTGTGTTGCTGTTTGTGCTGCAACCGAGTCTTGTTGGAGATCCCCTCCTTTCTTTTCATCTTTATTCGTCGCATCACATCAAGCATGTACATGCATACCTGTATAAAAATGTAATACATAACAGGACTGTTTCAATGGAAAATCAATACTTACTTCAAAAAATAAAAGCGATTTTCTTTTTTGACGTCATCACGCCATGACGCGTGTTCCTTATCTTCAAAAACATCAAATAATTCTGCGAAATTCATCGATAAAACAACTATATGTCGTAATAATGCATTTTATATGATACATTATACGTTATAAGTTATTGATCTACAACAACTTTCTATTTGTTTTCCAAATTTGGAAGAACATGACCGTTTTCTGTAACACCCGATTGTCAAACCTCCGGATTTATTTCTAGGGTATGACTCGTTTTTTCCCCACTAGAAATCGGAGGAAAACAGTAATTGAAACCTCAAGCAAAGTCATAAAATTCTAATCGAGACCGCCACGTATTTTGCTCATGTTTAATAACATCTCCGCTTGTTCGTGCACGTTATCGATTTCTCATTTTAGAAAGCATTTAATATGCTGATGGTTGGAGATGTGATTTTTTAAAAACGATATGCAAAACGTGCTAAAATAAATGGAGTTTTAGACGTTATATAATTTCAGCTATGTTCTCCGGCGAATTTGATCATCAAAGATAAAGAGATAATTGACGCTTTAAACTTTTAACGTATTTTTTTAAATACAATTGGACCAAAATACGTAGGACAGAGTCTGGGCAAACCTATTTTGGAATGTAGTTGAGGTTTTGACGATTGAATCGTAAACTGTAGGCAAAGGACAGATGACAATTCAATTTGAAAGCTTCTAAAATGTAAATACATACAAACATTTACAATGTTATCAGTTTATATTTACATTACTAGTAGATCCCCCATGTTGAACGCCCATTAGGCAACTAGAATTATATTCCAATAACTTGGGTTGCTATTGTGACGTCACGTTCAAGTATTGCATGTAGGGAGAATTTACCAAAGTTAAGATACATTTGACGCTGTTACAAGCAAAATGTGCGATGTTCATGCAAATAAAAATGACCGATAATTAGAATAAATGTAAATATAAGTAATGACTGTCTTACTTTTGGTGCTCATGGGTGTATAATTCTGGTTGGACACGTGCAAATTTTCCGAGAGTCGCTTCGCGATTCACGGAATTTGCACGTGACCAACCAGAATTATACACCCATGAACACCAAAAGTAAGAAAGTCATCAACTTTCATCCACATTTCCCTTTCTAGATAAACGCAATGGATGCGAGGCAATATCAATCACGACACCATCATATATGTCAACATAACAAACAGTCGACCGCAACAACATAGTCCTTCCGTAGTCTTGTCCCATAATGCCTTGCACTGCGTTTCTGGGCAAGGCATCATGGGACAAGACGAGACCTCCCGATGAAAGTTGTTTTATGAGTTTATACGTAAATGGGTCGATGGAGCGATAATGAACACCGTATAAATGTGTGTAGGGTGTGGGGATGGTGGTGCGGTGTTGGTGTTTGTAAAGGTTTTTCATTTTTTAGCTCGCCGGGACGAAAGAGTCCGGAGAGCTAATGCCATACCCTCGGCGTCGTTGTCGTTGTCGTCGTTGTCGTCGTCGTTGTCCGTAGACAAAACTTTAACCTGGACTATATCTCTTGAACTATAAGGGGTAGAGCTTTGATTTTTCACATGTAGATACCTTGTGACGAGACCTTTCATTTGAGACCATGACCTTTGACCTAGTGACCTTGACCTTGGACTTTGACCTACTTTTCAAAAACTTTAATCTGGTTTCTGACAAAAACCTGTATAGGCGAACTATGTAATCTTTGATTACCCTATGTTTTATTCTGAGTTCTCTCAGTAGAAAATGCATGCGTGGCGTACGTACGTGTAGGAATGGCTGTGCGTCATGTTGACGGTAGTATGGTGTGTGTGGCGTACGTACTTGTAGGAATGTATGTGCGTCATGTTGACGGTATTTATGGTATGCATGGAGTACGTACTTGAAGGAATGTCTGTACGTCATATTGACGGTAATAGGATGTACATGGCGTACGTGATGTAGGAGTGTCTGTGCGTCATATTGACGGTAATATGCTATGCATGGCGCACGTACGTGTAGAAATGTCTGTGCGTCACGTTGACGGTTATATGGTATGCATGGCGTACGTACTTGAAGGGATGTCTGTGCGTCATAGTTTTGGTAATATGGTATGCATGGCGTACGTACTTGTAGGAATGTATGTGTGTCATGTTGACGATATTTATGGCATGCATGACGTACGTACTTGTAGGAATGTCTGTGTGTCATATTGACGGTAATATGGTATGTATGGCGTACGTACTTGTAGGGATGTATGCGCGTCATGTTGACGTTATTTATGGTATGCATGACGTACGTACTTGTAGGAATGTATGTACGTCATATTGACAGTAATATGGTTTACATTGCATACGTACTTGCAGGAATGTATGTGCGTCGTGTTGAAAGTATTTATGGTATGCATGACGTACGTACTTGTAGGAATGTCTGTACGTCATATTTTTGGTAATATGGTATGCATGACGTACGTACTTGTAGGAATGTATGTGCGTCATGTTGACGGTATTTATGGTATGCATGACGTACGTACGTGTAGGAATGTCTGAGCGTCATATTGACGGTAATGTTGATGATATTTATTGTATGCATTGTGTACGTACTTGTAGGAATGTCTGTGCGTCATATTGACGGTAATGTGGTATGCATGGCGTACGTACTTGTAGGAATGTATGTGCGTCGTGTTGACGGTATTTATGGTATGCATGACGTACGTGCTTGTAGGAATGTCTGTGTGTCATATTGACGGTAATATGGTATGCATGGCGTACATACTTGTAGGGATGTATGCGCGTCATGTTGACGTTATTTATGGTATGCATGACGTACGTACTTGTAGGAATGTATGTACGTCATATTGACGGTAATATGGTATACATTGCATACGTACTTGTAGGAATGTATGTGCGTCGTGTTGAAAGTATTTATGGTATGCATGACGTACGTACTTGTAGGAATGTCTGTACGTCATATTTTTGGTAATATGGTATGCATGACGTACGTACTTGTAGGAATGTATGACCGTCATGTTGACGGTATTTATGATATGCATGACGTACGTACGTGTAGGAATGTTTGTGCGTCATATTGACGGTAATATGGTATGCATGGCGTACGTACGTGTAGGAATGTATGTGCGTCATGCTGACGTTGATATGGTATGCATGGCGTACGTACGTGTAGGAATGTCTGTGCGTCATGTTGACGGTAATATGGTACGTACGTGTAGGAATGTCTGTGCGTCATATTTTTGGTAATATGGTTTGTATGGCGTACCTACTTGTAGGAATGTCTGTGCGTCATGTTGATGGTAATATGGTATGCATGGCGTACGTATTTGTAGGAATGTCTGTGTGTTATGTTGACGGTAATATGGTACGTACGTGTAGGAACATTTTTATTATGTCTGTGCGTCATGTTGACGGGAATATGGTATGTATGGCGTACGTACTTGTAGGAATGTCTGTGCGTCACGTTGACGGTAATATGGTATGTATGGCGTACCTACTAGTAGGAATGTATGTGCGTCATGTTGATGGTAATATGGTACGTACGTTTAGGAATGTCTGTGCGTCATGTTGAAGGTAATATGGTATGCATGGCGTACTTACTTGTAGGAATGTCTGTGTGTTATGTTGACGGTAATATGGTACGTACGTGTAGGAATGTCTGTGCGTCATGTTGACGGTAATATGGTATGCATAGCGTACGTACTTGTAGGAATGTCTGTGCGTCATGTTGACGGTAATATGGTATGCATGGCGTACGTTCTTGTAGGAATGTCAAATCGTTATGTTATAGGACAAGAGAACTGGTAACAAAAGAATAATGGTCAATAATGATTTGCGCACATTCTTTTCGTCATTTAGTTTATCTACAGCCACGATATTGGAGTGGTCCACTTATTCTGAGTATCTGATAAGGATGTTTTATTAACATCAATATTGTTCCCAAGGGATGAATTTTCTAAAATATATGTAAACATGACCCCGCTTTACTTCCAAGAAAGAACAAATATTAACATATGTTGATAAATTCAGTTTTTCTCATGTTTCAGCTTGTAATTAAAATCAGAAGGAAGATGAAAGAAAACGTGCATTTCAAAGGAGTTAGGGATGCAACTTTTAGTGAATTTAAACATCTTTGATACTTTGATTGAAGAGCAATTAGGTTGAGAATTTAAAGTTCACTTTAAGATTAATTCTTACAGGCGAGGCCAATCACCATAATTATGAACGCAAGACTGCGTAAATTAAAGACGTAAATAGAAGTAAAATAAAGTATTTAATTTGATTTAATCATGAAAAAGCAGATTTATTTATAGTTTATGTAATAAATGTGACATAGGGCAACCGAATGTGTGTCTTTAAATATCAGAATTTGGTTAAAAATCCGTGCAACCCCAGTGAACTAAACTTCCCCATTGTCCCGTCAGCCCGCAATATACACGCTGCCTCACTTCCGGTTATAATTCCTACCGTATACAAATTTTCCGGAAAACATCGATCATTTCGATATTGTGAATCTCCGGATGACAATACATTAATTACCCCCTAGCAGTCTTGTGTCCGTTTGTTATTTTGTATTTTGTGTGTATATATATGTGTGTCTGGATAAAATGCGAAGAATTTTTTTTTGGGTGGGGGTTACAATGTCCAGTCTTCTATTAAAGTCACTTTTTTCAATTAGAAGATAAGGTTGCTCTACAACGAACACATAGGTACCATGTTGATTGCTTTATATATCAGTTTCAGCGTCAAGTTACTTCCTTATTTGCCATACTTTTTCAACATTCCCCTTCAGCTTACCCCAGGAAATTAAACATTAATATATTGAATTTCTTATCTGACACCCCCAGGCTAAATTGAGGAAACATTTAGCAGGTAATGATAAAATATTGAATATACTCCCTTGGTGCCTGGCTGATTGCTTTATTTTGCTCTTAAGCTCCGAAACCATATAAATTCTGGAGATTTGTAGTTTAATTAAGCAATAAATTGAAACGCGCAAAACCTATTATGATCATGCAAAAAGGAACAGAGTGCGTTAAAAATCCCGTAAAGATAAGAAGTCTAAATGATTCCGTATCATCTACCTGAAATGAAAAGTTTTAAACGAGCAAAAACTTGAAAATTTGTGGCAAAAAAGTATGTACATATCGATAAAAGTTCTTAATCGTGAAGCAACAAGAAAAACAACAAGCAAAATTTGCTGTTGCAGATATCTATTTATGTATTGATAAAACTTCTTACTTGTGAAGAAACACCCCCTCCCCCAATTGAAACGGGCAAGAACTCGAAGAAAATTTTGTTGTTGCAAATACTTATACATATCGATAAAACTTCCTCATCGTGAAGCGACAAGAAAAACATTATTCTACTGGTTTAATTTTACAAGACATCAATATGCTACACTCCCTTTACCTTCGATGTGTTGCAAAAGTCTCCGTCCGTCTGTTTGTTACCAATTTCTCGTCTAATGCGTGCTTGTTCCGCTGTGATCACTACAATGTCGTCATGTTTTATGTCTGTATGTGTGTCGTTGTTTGTGGATGTCTTACGATTGTTCTCGTTGTCTCCGTCTGTTTGTTTCCTTGTTCTTATCTGTGTGTGTTCCGCTGTGATCACTGTAGTGTCATCACTATTTTATGTCTGTGTGTGTGTGTCGTTGTTTGTGGATTTCTTACGATTGTTCTCGTTGTCTCCGTCTGTTTGTTTCCTTGTTCTTATCTGTGTGCGTTCCGCTGTGATCACTACAACGTCGTCACGTTTTTATGTTTGTTCTTGTTTGTGTATGTCTAACGATTGTTCTCGTTGTTTCCGTCTGTTTGTTTCCTTGTTCTTATCTGTGTCTGTTCCGCTGTGATCACTACAATGTCGTCACGTTTTTATGTCTGCATGTGTGTCGTTGTTTGTGTATGTCTAACGAATGTTCTCGTTGTTTCAGTTTGTTTGTTTCCTTGTTCTTATCTCTGTGTGTTCCACTGTGATCACTACAATGTCATGACGTTTTTATGTTTGTTCTTGTTTGTGTACGTCTAACGATTGTTCTCGTTGTCTCCGTCTGTTTGTTCCCATTTTCCTGTCTCATATGAGTGTGTGTGTTCCGCTGTGATCACTGTAGTGTCATCATGTTGGAGATCTCCTCCTGATCTTGCAATCGTACGTGTGAGTTCCGCTGTGATCACTACAATGTCGTCATGTTAGGGATCTCCTCCTTATCTTTCTGTTGGTCAGTATTTTGATTGTTTCTTATCTAATGTCAAGGAAGTTATGGGACAACCATTTGATCAGAGTGGGCAGGGACTGGCACTTTCTGAAATAAATATTCTGACCCAGAAAATGTTGAAAATAGATCATTTGACCCTCTTCGTTAGAGAGCCGACATCTCTTCAAATTCCTAAAGTTTCGGCTCGCTTCGATCGCCATACACTGAAACAATTTCAGCTTGCTCCACGAGGAACAGGACGAAAATTTTTAGGCTCGCTTCGCTTGCCTTATACTAAAAAAAAAATTCGCGCTTGCTCCGCACGCCCTTCCATGAGATTTCATATAAAGTGTTATTTACACATACAAATAATTCTATGACATTGTATTACAATTGCAAGCATAAAACAAAATTGCTTTTTATTTTTAAAGCTTTAAGCCTTATAGTAGGAATGCACGTCTGAAGTACATTACACACCATCTACCTGCTTTTGTACTTGACATGGCAAAAACTCTCTTGTGCTGTGAAAATGTTTAGAATATGCAGGTGATATATGTAAATATCATATGTATATAGATTAATTGTACATGAATAGTGCCCAGAAAGTCTTGCACTATGTATATAATTGATGGGAATTACTAAGTAGTTGAAATTCTCAGTGTGTCAGACTGTCTGTACATTCTTATTTAGTTTTGTTTTTAGTCCCCTAACGGCAACGCCGAAAGAAAGCCCCCCCCCTCTCCTCTCCTTAGGATCAAATGGTCGTCCTCTGGTTTGTAAATGCAAAAGTAATTAAAATTATTTATAAATATATACAATTTCGAATACTCTGTTCATTACACATTATATCGGTCGACTATGAGCGGAAAAGTATGGATTTTTGACAAAATTTATGCATTTTGCTGTAACATGTAGCAGTGCAACGGTCTCGGACCGTAAACTCTCTGCAGATAATTGCATGAAAACTCATCGTGAGGACATTAAGGAAAGAATAGAATATATTCTATCATGCTACAGAGACCTAATTGCTCAGTCAATTCATTTACAGATCAATATGCCAGGACGAACTGATATGTCCTTAAAATGATAATTAAAAAGTGAATAAAAACAGAATTTCCTGCTTTGTTAAGTTTAGTCATTTAGAAAGTAACACAAACAACGTTCAGAAACGTCAAAGAATCTTAGTTTACACTATAACGAAATAAGTGCAACAAAACTTAATGCACCAACGCATTTTTTAAAAGATATATTACTTCATATTGCTTAAATCTTTGATGCTCATATGAAGTCGGTCAAAATAATGATATTGTTACGGTGACACCAATCTGAAAACAAGCGAATGATAGAAACTAAGTTAAAATTTCAGCTCTTAATCGATCACTCTACATGTGTTCTACACTAACGTTCTTGTAAAACTTGGAAAAAAGTCCAGTGTTAGTAGGGTAAGGGCACTTGTTTAGATCTTAGAAACGAGAAGAAAACTTGATGGACAGACTGTCATATTGACAGACGGACGACGGATATGAAGGAATGAAAACAACTCACTAGAGCCCTACGTCCAGGTGAGCTAAATCAAATTAGCCTATTTTTGAGACTGGGGTATTTCCTTGATAAGACAATATATTTTCCCTATTGGATGTACATTTTTTTACGATCATCATATTTCAAAGTGTAAAGGAAACTGCATTGAATTTCTTTCAGACTACATTAATTGAAGGGAGCTTGTACTGCATAGTAACAATGCGCTTCGCCAATTTAGTGTTCGTTTCCATCACAACAGGTAAGAGGCCAATTAATGTTAATTCAACAACTTAAAAGAGAGAAACAAACCATAAGTAATTGCTGTAACGTTTGATTTATATTTTGATTAATAATACGGAAGTGTTCCAGTTGTACCTTCTTGAAGAAAATGTCAAACCAATGCCATTGCACCAGACACGTGTTTCGGACAGTTAATCCTAATCAGTGGTACGTGTAATAATTAATTCCCGAAGTGATTTTCAGATACTGCCAAATCTATAGTTACAAATATCAGGACCTGAATATGGAATATGATTTAAGCTTCAACAATTAGTAATTACACAAAAAGAACGATTGAATTTCATAAAAAGAGTCATTTTTGAAAATTTCTGGATTTTTCTTTTATTTTAAATGTACGTTACAGTATGATACGTATTTCAGGAAAATTTGGACAAAGAAATCAAACAAATCTGTTATCAAAGTTTATATATATAATATATGTACTAATATACAAAAAGAAGTGTTTTTCGTACTTGAACATCCAAAAATTAGATTTAATGTATAAGGAATGAAACAGATAAACGAAGAGAAAAAAAATTTAATCTTCACAAATTTTACATTGCTGTCATATATGTCTTTATAATTCTAATATTGGGTTCATATTCGTTCCAACTGTTTCTTGTATTCTTTTGTTACTCATTTTATGTACAGAAACCATACAATTCACTTTGAAGTTAGATTTCTGACGAAAACAAAGTTTTGATCGTCTTCTACTGATTATGTTGACAGGTTTCCTCTGCCTTTTGGAGGAAATTGCATGCAGTACTAGTACAGTATCAAGCACAGGTCTGTAGCCACCTTAACTGACATTTTGTTTTTATAAGCCTATAATCGACCTGTTCAAAAGATTTGTTGTCCATTTAACCTTTAGTATACTATTCCATGGGAATATATACAAAATAAAAATCTTATTTGATTTATAATGAAATATTATGCTTTCTCTGTTTTTGTCCATGGGGTTTTGGACGACAGCATTCACAGTTAAAGTGAAGGTTGTCGAAAGCAAACAGTAGGTACTTATTCACCACGGGTACCTGATATAATCTTCATTGGAGATTCGCTTTTGCTCTTGCGGGATGTTTTGGTTGTTTTATTTTGCTTTTTGCATTGTGCTATGGGCGTGAAAAAAGTTCTACATCATGATCTTGTTTTGAAGTATTCAAAACACATACACAAACCCGCATAAAAACACTTCCACAAAAACTTTGATTCACGTGAAAATTTAATACCCCCCCCCCAAGTTCACGCTAAAAGGGCTATGGGTAAAACCCAACAGATGTCCCAATAAAACACTAAGGGCTATGGATAGAACTCCTGATAGATAGCAGCATAAAGACAGTAGCAGAAGATCAACAGACAAACGGAACACCACAGACAACACATAAACTGAAGTAACATTGAATCACGAAACACCAACGAAAGAACATGTACTCAAGATACACTGAGACACGAAACATCAAATACATCACATCAATTGAAGAAACATTGAAATTCGAAACACAAAGGACAACACATCGATTGAAAACATTAAAGCTCGGATTATCAAGGACAACACATCAATTGCTGATATCAATCGAAGATACATTGCTGCTCGAAACACAAAGGACAACACATTAATTAAAGATATATTGAAGCACGAAACACCAAGAACAACACATGAAATAAAGATACATTGAATTACGAAACACCAAAAACAACGCATCAACTGAAGATACATTGAGGAACGAAACACCAAGGGCAACACATCAATTAAATATTAATTAAAGCACGAAACTTCCAGGAAAACATATCAATTGATCATACATTGAATTCTGAAATACCAAGGACAACACAACAGTTGATGATATATTGAAGCACAAAACATGAAGGCCAACACATCAATTGAAGATATATTGAAGCTAGAAACACCAAGGACAACACATCAATTGAAGATACATTGAAGGTCGAAACGCTAAGGACAACACATCAATTGAGGATACATTGAAATTCGAAACAAAAAGGACAACATATCAAATGAAGATACATTGAAATTCAAAGCACAAAGGACAACACATCAACTGAAGATAATTTGAAGCTCGAAACAAAAAGAACAACACATCAATTGAAGGGACATTGAATTATGAAACACCCAGGACAACAAATCAATTGAAAACATTTAAGCACGGAATATCAAGGACAGCATATCAATTGCTGATTCAACCAAGAACAACATATCAATTGAAGATATATTGTAGCACCAAAATCTCAGGACAACACAACAATTGAAGATACATTGGAGCTCGAAACTCCCAGGACAACATATCAATAAATGATACATTGAATCGCGAAAGACAAAGGACAACACATCAATTGAAGATACTTCAAAGCTAGAAACACCAAGGACAACACATCAATTAAAGATACATTGAAGCACGACACACCAAGAACAACGCATCAACTGAAGATACATTGAAGAAAGAAACACCAAGGACAATCATCAATGGAAGATACATTGAAGAAAGAAACACCAAGGACAACACATCAATTGAGGATACATCGAGGCTAGAAATACCAAGGACAACACATCAATTGAGGATACATCGAAGCTAGAAACACCAAGGACAACCATCAATTGAAGATACATCGAAGCTAGAAACACAAAGGACAACACATCAATTGAGGATACATCGAAGCTAGAAACACCAAGGACAACCATCAATTGAAGATACATCGAAGCTAGAAACACCAAGGAAAACACTTCAATTGAGGATACATCGAAGCTAGAAATACCAAGGACAACCATCAATTGAAGATACATCGAAGCTAGAAACACCAAGGACAACACAAGAATTGAAGATACATTGAAGCTAGAAACACCAAGGAAAACACATCAATTGAAAATACATGTACATTGAAATTCGTAACACCATTGATGTAACACGCCTCTCGCAGACGGTGTCTTCAAAGACAGTATGCCACGCCTATCAAGCTTATGTCACTCAGGTATACCTATTTACGACCGGGTGGTTCCCAACGTCGGCCTTTAAGATACCAACACAAAGCTGAGTTGGTTCTGGTTATACGCATATAAAATTATGCACATACATGTATTTGACTTGTTAATGGTGACGTTATAAACAGGACGAGTACTGCATGAACGCTTGAATTGAATTTAAAAAAAAATATCTGTCGTGTTGGCAGGTCGGCGCTATATGACTCGAGGAGTCCGACCAATGTTCACTATGGACGGACGAATATGAAATTTAATGAGGAGGCAATGTCAGAGCCCGTTATGGTGTCCAGTCAGCAATATAGATCATTGTGCAACTTGTTAAGAAAAGAAATATTTCTTCTTTATTAGATATTACATCAATGAGCACAGGCAGTTCGGATATGAACACAGGCAGTTCGGATATGAGCACTGATAGTTCGACAATGATGAGCACAGAAAGTTCATCAATGATGAACACGGACAGTACAACAACAATGAGCACGGAGAGTACAACAACAATGAGCACAGAGAGTACAACAACAATGAGCACAGATAGTACAACAACAACGAGCACAGAGAGTACAACAACAATGAGCACAGACAGTACAACAACAACGAGCACAGATAGTACAACAACAATGAGTACAACAACTCAAACGACAACGGAGGCAACTACAACAATGGTATGTGTTGTATGTTATTTGATCTATATATCATGATAATAATATCTGATAGTCTTAAGGGAAACAAGAAGCAATAATCTGTGACCACCGTGTCATGGGAAATTGAATATGATAATCGAAGAAATTAATCTGGAAATTCATACAAAGAATTTACAGGTAACAAGACGGAACTTAAATGAGATGTCCTTTGTTAAGATGTTAATTCCGTTTTAAAACATCCTGCAATGAAACGAAGCTCATGCCTTTTTTCAGAAAATACAAGGAAACATTCTTTTAAAAAAATAAAGTTAGAATGAATATGGTTGGATAAACGAAACAAAACTAAACAAAAAGAAATTTATTAGATGAAAAAATATTTCTTGAAATAGTGAATTTATGCTTTAAAAAGGAGAGTATAATGAGATGGGACTATTTTTCAGTCACTGTTTTACTTGACGATGGCCTTATGATATAATTTGCATGTAATCTGAGATTTTTTTTCACTCTTTCCATCATTGAATCTGATAAAAAAAAACAACCATGGGCATTCTGAAACAACCTTTAGCTGGTGTTGTATGGCAGACAAATTGACTTTACTTGTTTTTCATTTGATGAAAAAATATATTTTACAGCCTACGGAGTATTCATGTCATAATTACACATGTGATAGTAGTGGTTGCCTGGCCTTAGACATCAGTAACTCCAGCATAACTGTGGATAACTGTACTACTACGGGACAATGTTACGTAAGTTTTTCCCTATAATACTACGAAGAACAACTGTAAAGATAATTAAGTTTAATTTAGTTTAATCTGTAGAATGACGTCAGAAAAAATGAAGCAAATTGATCTTTTCTTCATCAATTGATGAAAAAAGAGATGTTTACCAATTGAAAAATCACAACTTGTCTGATCGGAAATAAAGCACAACTTGTCTGATTGGACATAAAGCACAACTAGTCTGATTGGAAATAAAGCACAACTTGTCTTATTGGAAATAAAGCACAACTTGTTTGATTGGAAATAAAGCACAACTTGTCTGATTGGAAATAAAGCACAACTTGTCTGATTGGAAATAAAGCACAACTTGTTTGATTGGAAATAAAGCACAACTTGTCTGATTGGAAATAAAGCACAACTTGTTTGATTGGAAATAAAGCACAACTTGTTTGATTGGAAATTAAGCACAATTTGTTTGATTGGAAATAAAGCACAACTTGTCTAATTGGAAATAAAGCACAACTTGTTTGATTGGGAATAAAGCACAACTTGTCTTATTGGAAATAAAGCACAACTTGTTTGATTGGAAATAAAGCACAACTTGTCTAATTGGAAATAAAGCACAACTAGTCTGATTGAAATAAAGCACAACTAAGTCTTGTTTGATTGGAAATAAAGCACAACTTGTCTGATTGGAAATAAAGCACAACTTGTCTGATTGGAAATAAAGCACAACTTGTCTAATTGGAAATAAAGCACAACTTGTCCCTCTTACGATGTGAATTGATTTTGTTGTTGTTGTAGATATCAAGGTTTTCCAATACGACGTTCACGGTGGTATCAGCAGGGTGTGACTGCCCCGACCTCTCATCCGATTACGGAAAGTACTGCTGTACCGGGAATGACTGTAACGGAAATGAGAATTCCATCGGTGGTAGTGATAACGGAGCAGGGACGTTTGTCGCCGGGATTTTAAGCTTTACGATTCCAACGTTGATGGTCTCAATAACCCTAATGATAGGTCATTAGCATTATACTCAAACGTGTATAAAGATACAGTCACGGAAAAATAAGGGATCGCCAAATATCCGATGTCACACCTGTTGGGTGATTTAAATATTATGACGTCATATTCAAAATATCTGTTTATAAGCATTGTATGACAGGTTATTGTTTATGACGAAATACGGTAAAAGTTCTCTGGATACCAGGTGCCATGTCGGATATTTGTAGATTCAGCAATTTCGGAAACAGAAATTAAAAAAAATGTAACAATACTAACGAAGGTTCCTCGAACCTGATGTTCGATCTTAAATTACTTTTTATACCTTATAAACAACATTTTACTAACAATTACTAACAAAGTTTCTACGAACAGAGTTGCACATAGGCAGATCTAGATTTTTTCCTGGGTGGGTTGAGGGGTTCCAGTCGTCCGTGACGGAAGGGGAGGGGTTCTACATGTAGTCTATGATTTAAAAAAAATTATACGTACATGTACAACAGGAAAAATAAAACAGTATTTCGGCAAATTTAATGGGGGGGGGGGGGGCTAACATCCTCTCCCCGTTTCCTAGATCCGCGCTTAGGGATAAGGTCATTTATTTAAGTGTTTTTTTTTCAATTACTCTGTTAAAAGAACAATTCGAAGTATTTCGCAACTTTTAAAAGAAGGAGGTTACAAAAGGGCACTTACATATCAGAGAAAACAGTCACCCATTTGATCTGTGATATCAATGTGTAATTGTTGTTTTAATCATGTGTTTGAGTATATTATATTTTATTTTTCTATAATGCATTATATCCAAAATATAAAATGATTTTGTACAGATGTGTGTTCCATACAGCTTTTTTCTTGTTTTAAATTTGGTCATATATATATATTGATTGCTGCTATTTCTTTTTAAAGGATATGGTTCTTTTAAGTTTTAAAAAGGAATTCGTATCAATCTTCATATCTTGAAACTTTGTGTTATCATAACCCTTGAAGATATGATAAATACTAATACTAGTAGTTAATTTTACTCAATTTTCTTATAAATGTCGATTTAATGAACTTGAAATATATGTAAGATTTCAGAGAAAATAAATAGTTAAATACTCCCTATCCGTTCCTGATGAGAGAGTGTAAAGATTCATTTTCAGGCTAATTATGACGTTTCTTCTGGAAAATCGTCAGTATCAAGAATATATAAATATATATATTACAACAAAGCTGAAGTGGAAAAAAAAGATGTTAAAGAGAACACTAGCTGTTTCTTTTTCTTACTATTTGGGGGACAAGCGTGCAAAAATCATTAGACTTAATCTTTGACTTTTAATTTAAGAAAATTCTTCATAAACGAAAGGGTGCAATATTTTGAAATTTTTCATGAATTCTTCATAAATTCTTCATAAATGAAAGTGTGCAGTATTTTCAAATTTCATTAACTTTCTCGGTAATATATGTATGTATGTATACATGCGTAATTTTTGTATTCTCTTAAGACCAATATATATGGATTTATTTTATAATGCTGCAAGTAATCTGCTATGATCTATTTTGAATTTCAATGAGAGATTTCGTTTTTTTCAAATAAGTATTATTTCATGGATGAATGATTTTGAGAAATTTTAATCATTGCTGAATATTCGGATAAATTAGCATCCCTATGATATCTTTGTATAAGACGTCCGTATTTCAAAATAAATTACACGAGTTTGAAAAAGTCTCTATGAGATTTGTTTTGAATTTCATGCATGCATGCTTCGGGTAAAATTGTTTTTCAACATAATTTTGTTGGCGTATTATCATAATTTCAGGATAAACATTTCAGCAACCGATTAAATATTACATATCCTTTTACACGTACCTTTAAATATACCTTGCACAAAGGCGGATCTAGAAATATTTTCAAGAGAGGTCCAGGCCGTCGGGGTGGGGTGGGGGATTGAGTTATCCAGCCCATGGTTTTGAAAAAAAATTATACTTAAAGTTGGGTAAAATCGGCAGCCTTCCTGAACACCCCGTACTTCGTCTAGTACAAGTTTTCATCTACACGGCTTTTGTTCCGACATGTTCACGTGTTTACGTATGAAGTGACGTCATAATTTGTACAGAGATTGACGGGATGAACTTAATGATGAATATTCATGAATGGTTATAATTATATTGAATATGTAAAACTATTGATTTTACGAGAATGGTGTGTGATGTAGTAAAACTAGCATCTTTTAAAATAATTTTGTACAAAATTGATAGAATTGAGTTTATGAAATGTAAATATAGACTTCGAAGTGAAACGCAACAGTATTTTTACGTCGAGAGTCCGATGTTTAAGTTGTTCTTGGCTTGAGTTCAAATCAGTGATGAGATTTACATGTAGCTAGAATTTTGTGAATATTCTAATGCAGCGTTGGAATAACGTCAAAGTTCGTTGGTTGTTTGCTCCTTATTGCCACAAAGCGAGTCTCCGAACATATACTCGTAGGTAACGTTGATTCTAATGCACTCCGTTTGTAACGCGCATTCTGATTGGCTAAGCGATTAAAAAACTGCAAGGGGATTCACGTTTCACTGCAGTTTTTGCTATGACGTTATGCGTTGCTATGGCGACGTCGTTAAAAGCAGACGTTTTCTAGCTTCTTACTGACCAAAGCATTAGAATAGGGTTACCATACTGATGTTTTACAAAAACTGACAGGGTATCGGCGAATCCCCTGTCAGAAATTGAGTTTTACAGCGAGGCGTCAGCCGAGCGGTAAAACGGATATTTCTGACAGGGGATTCGCCGATACCCTGTCAGTTTTTGTAAAACACACGCATGGTAACCCCTAATTACGTCATATTTCACAACTAATTATTAGCAATTCTCTGTAACCATTTTAACAATTTCGTCACGCATGGTCTCCGATTTTCATGAAAATTCACACATAATTAGGGATCAATGAAAAAAGGTAAAATTCACGAGAATAGAATGAGTTAAAGAAGATCTTGACGACAATCTCAGCAGCACTCACACTAGAGCACAAGTTTGAGCATCGAATGACCCATAGCAAGCTAGAGGTGGGAAAAGGTGCCCGGGAGGAGTAAGCATCCCCTGTTTGGCTAGCCGCACCCGCCGTCGATGTTCATGCATGTAAATGAAAACAATATCTAAAATACATGTACATTTACTGAGTAAGGCCATGTCTATATAGAAAGTGCTATGGCGACCAAGTCGGGGAAATATTCAAAACACTTAATGTCAAACCCCTCGCGGGGAACTTCTTTACGGGCTCCACACGGCAAAGGGCATAAGTGTGACGTAAATGAGTTAAAGAAGATCCTGACGACAATCTCTACAACACTCACATCAGCGCACAAATTTGAGCACCGACGGACCCCTAGCAAGCTAGAGGTGGGACAAGGTGCCCGGGAGGAGTAAGCATCCCCTGTTTGGCTAGCCGCACGCAATCATGAAGTTACATCGGTACAAGATAAGACAATGATTTTAATCTGTATAATACTTGATTCTTTCCCTCTAGATGGCAATTATCACGTTTTATATATGAAAAACAAAAAGATGTTGATAAAGTCAGAAGTACTACATGTAACGTCCGTATTTACATTTTGTGTATGTGATTATAATAATTGTTATGGTGAAGTGAATGAGTGTTACCATACATGAATAAATTGAATGAAATCTATGATTTTCCCTATTGTTTTTAATTGTATGACGAACTATAATTTCTGTCTTATACATGCAGGATGTTTTCCTCAACCCCCTCCCCCCTCTCTAGATCCGCGCTTGCGCAAACTAAATTACATGTCAAGTGAATGGATGCAAAATAGTGAAATTTCCTTTTACGATAAATTTGACAAAAGTCGTGAATCATTCCACATGGAAATTGCATGTTTCGAATATAGAAATGTGGCATATCTTTTAAATATATATAATGTTACGGACTCAGTGACAGTGAAAATTAGGAAATGAAATTGATAGAAATTTTACCGACATCGGATGGTTTCAGTCTCCCATGAATATAAATAGGATGATTAAAAGGTTGTAAGTACAGGTATTTCAGATAAAAAATATTCACGTTTTCTAAATGCAAAATTTAATGGGAATTTAGAAATCGAAATAAAGCGGTATCACTGACATACAATGTTCCAATCACGATGTGTCGCGCCCTTAATCAGTTGTTAATGTAAATATTTTTATCTTTTTTGTCTCATGTTCAGTGTCCGTAACATTGTTGGATTTCATCTTATTTGAAAATGATCTGTATGCATTAATTTCAATTATATTTAGGTATAACATCAGTTATTTTAATTTCCTCAAACGTTCTCAACATGCAGTCAGTCAGTTTCATAAGATTGGAATTAGTTCACACAGTGGCAATAATTCAGTGATGAAAGACCTGAAAATTAGGTTCAAAATCTATGTGCCCATATCTGAGCGTATACATTTGAGAACTTTCGATTGGTACCAAAGTCTCAAATACACAAATTTTCGGCCACTTGGCCTTTATCAAATTGATAAAGGCCGAGTAGGCCGAAAATTTGTGTATCTGAGTGTTTGTATAGATAAAGATAAGACAACGGTCAATAGCATAAAGAATGAGGTCTCCGATAGAGGTAAATAATAATTTAAATGGCGACCGCCACATAATTTACAATAAATCGAAACAAAATCAATGCATATTATATTCTTTCTGTTTACGGGTGCTAAATTCATCCTCTCTTTTTGATATGACAGATGCAAAATAACCAGATGAAATGTAACAAAAGATTTATCTGGGGGTCAGATAATTATGTGGCGGCCGCCAGATAGATTAAGTGGCGGCCGCAGATATTTAAGTGGCGGCCGCAGATATTTAAGTGGCGGCCGCTACTTAATTTATCTGGCGGCCGTCACTTAATATATCTGGCGGCCGCCACTTAATTCATCTGGCGGCCGCCACTTAATTTATCTGGCAGCCGCCACATGATTATCTGGCGGCCGCCACTTTATTATCTGGCGGCCCCCACATAATTTAAAAGTGGCGGTTGCCAGATAAATTAAGTGGCGGCCGCCAGATAATTATGTCTCCAGATAATTATGTCGCCAGATAAATCATGTGGCGGCCGCCAGATAAATTATGTGGCGGCCACCAGATAAATTATAATTCATACCTGACATACCCCCCCCCCCTAGAATTTTGCAAAATATTGTGAAAACGATAATTTTCCATCTACATAATGAATAAATATTACTACAAATGTACATGTATAAACATTTATTAAGTTATGTTACTTCACATAATTAATGTTTTCTTTTATCAATTAAAGATTCACTTTTAGACTTCGAAGTAAATTTTACGCGATTCCGAAGTCACGAAGAAAGAAGAAAAAAAAAAAACGAAGAAGAAAAAGGCTCATGGGGGGTCATTTTATTGTCAATATTGAAATATATGTTCTATAGTACCAATTTTGTTGTACTAGACACGTGTTTCGGAAATTTTAATTCTCGTCAGTAGTACTTCATGCCAAACAGTTTAAATAAAGCCAAAATGGCAAGAGGAAATTAAAGCTCTGTTTTGTAGATGGCGCCAGGAAAATTCACTTTCAATTGGCTTTATTTAAACTGTTTGACAATATAATGACCCCCCCCCCCCCCTATGAGTAAACCATCATTTGCCTGTACATAGTTTAACCTTTAATTTTTTAATTTTTAACTGAAGAAGCTCCTTGTTTTTAACGACATGCGCTAGAGATGCGCTCCAGTCAGGAGTTCAACTCTAAGGCACGGTCCATTTGATATTCTGGGGGGGGGGGGGGGGGGGGGCTTGGGGTTTTTTCGAAAAAAATAATTTTGCTCTGAATTTTGATGAAAAAATAAATTTGCTTATGGTGTGACAGAAAAAAAATAATCTTGCTCTTACAAGTAATCTGAATTTGAAGAATAACCATAAAATTCACTTAAATTCCTGGAAATTTTTCGGCTCGCTTCGCTCGCCACAGTTTTTACTTTATACAAAAAAAATTTTGGCTCGCTTCGCTCGCCATGGTTTTCTTCTGTAATGGCAAATTCCTATTTGAAATAGCAAAAGTATACATGTAACTGATACAAGGGGCTTCCTTAAATGCTCGATTACATTATCAATATAATCTATTACTATTTTACATATATCACCATAGTGTCTAATTTTATATACAAGCTTGGAAGGAGAATTTAATTAAGTTTTTTACTACATAGTTTTCATTTCTAAATGTAAATTTTTTTCTAGAAGACCCTCCCCTCAGGCCCTCTTACATGTTACATGACCATATATACATTTTATTCACTAAAAATTATACATCATATTGTAAAAATCTTTAATCTCTCTCAGTTTAGAGGTGAATATAAGTTTTACATAAAAATAAAGTAATAACATGTTTAAGTAAAAATAAAGAATTTCTATTGAACAAACACAGACATTCTTCAAATACACATTAATTGTTGTAAAAAAAAAAATTTCCTTGCTCCAACTTTACACGAAAAAAATAATTTTGCCCCTGTCCGGGGCTAAAAAAATAATCTTGCTCCAACAAAAAACCCAAGCCCCCCCCCCCCCCCCAGAATATCAAATGGACCGTGCCTAATACAGGAAGAAGAAATGGCATTTTTCTAGTCCTTGAATTAATTCTTAAAAAGTATTCATATTTTCTTTAACCCCTTATCATATTAATTCCATAATATTATGAATGTAAGATATATTTTAAAGATTAAATGAAAACACATTTTTATATATCACAACAAACGTTACCAGTTGGGGCCCCCTTGGAAATAAGCCCTAGGGCTTTTATGAGCTATATATCCTGGTAAGCAATGTCTTGCAAACTGTGATAATAGACCATTTTCGAGTTACCGATCACGTTCGGATATTATACTCCGCTTCGACGTTTTGTCAAGATGCCCTACTTCCGGTTTACATTTGAGTCTAAAAATAACGTGATCACGATTAAGAAATAAACTATTTACGCAACCAAATGGCATTGTATCGTCATAAATGTGCACCATTTACATGATTTGGGGTTGGAAAAATTCAAGCAAAAGGTATCAGTCAAAGGGGATGCTCTATGTAAAAGTTGAATGGGCAGGAAAGGGGGGGGGGGGGGTACGAGGAGACATAACAAGAGACTCTGGACACGTGTCCAGGTGTATGTGACTGAATTTATTGTTTGTGACAGTTAGATGGGGATAGGCATTTGACACTACAGGTGCTCAAATGTTTGATTTTGACCTGTATATCTACCCAGTACCCCGGCAACCGGCCAACGACGTGATGCCGGGTAAAGCTTATGAAGGTGAGGGGGTGGACAGGGTGAAAGGGAGGGGGAAGGGGGCGGGAGAGAGGGACAGGGAAGAAAGGGGGCGGGAGGGGGGAGGTAAGGGAAGGGTGAAAAAGAAGGGGAGGGGGGGGGGGGGTAAGGGGTGGGAGAGGGAGATAGGTACCCCTTCCCCCGAAGGTGTACCCTGCTGACGATCAAATATCATGATAGCATTGATATACACAGTGACATTGTATCTGTGACTCTGTAATTGGAAAAAGATCATGCAGAATCTAAAAGAATGAAGAATGAAAAAAAAATGTCTGAAATAATTATCGTCTCGGACTCAGGACTGGTATATTTTCCTTACCTGGCTGACCCCCCCTTCCTCCTATCGGCTTTCCATTCCTCGTTTGTAAAATATTGATCAGGCCATGAGCGTGACTGGGGTGAACTCCGTCCCCTAGAGATTCACGAGAACAATTTTCATTTTAAAGTTTGAAGGCCACATATATTTATTGAAATGTATGTTCAAGGATCATGTCGATTCATGACTAAATAGATAAAAGAAGGTCTATCTGTGAATACGGCAAATAAAACGTTTACTTGAACTATGAGTCTCATAGGATTTACATTTTATTTGCGTGAAGTTTACACCCGCGCGGGTGTTGAGGCTCAAAACTCCCCTCCTCCTCAAGATGTCAGTCATTATTCTATTTCTACGCTCCCAATTTCTCAACTTCAGAGCCAGGATGAACCCCATCCTTGGAAAAATGTTTTAGATCCACGTATTATTTTTTATCTATATACAATTTGTTTTTTCATTATTCCAAGGTACCGTTTTTCAGATTTTTTTTTTTTTTTTCAATTTTGAACATCTTTTTTTTAATGCCTTCGTCAGATGTACAGGGACATTCGTATCTTTCTTATTTTCTCAAGTTACTAATAGCACACGCCATTTATCAAAATAGTTTTAACCCCCCCCCCCCAAAAAAAAACCCTGTTAATACCGTTTTTCATACTGAATTGATGTATTCAGAAAAGAAAGCGGCTTATATTACTTCAGAAATACTTAATCATTATGTCATTTAAATTTTAGAACCTTTTATTTACTGACAATTTCTTAGGGATATATTTGCATAAAAAGGCAATGGCGTTAAAAGGGGGGGGGGGGTTAAATCACAATTACTGTTCCGTTTTAAAAAAGAAATTCATTTGGGTTACCATTTTCTAATTTTTTTATGTAAGACTTTTAAATTTTCCGTTCAAAGAATTTCCTGTTTTTCACTTTTTCAATATTTATTAGAATAATTATCTCTATATGATATTAGAGAGGTTAAGTTACAAGTGACGTCAACGTGTACGTATGACGTTACACGTATACGTCATCGCTGACGTCATGAAATCAGAAACGACTTTCGTTACACGTACAGGCACAGATACGCGTAGAAGACAGACAAAGAAAATTCGGATCAAAGAATGGGTACACGATGGTAAATATCAATATATAAATATATTCTTTTATTTTTCGACATACCAATGACCAAATTTTCGTGTATCAGATCTATATCAGATACTGTATCTGTTGGGGTTTTCCAAGAAAGTAAGAATCAAAGTAAAGTAATTAAATCTACTGTAGAATTTGCGGTAAAATTTACAGTATGTGGCATACTTGTAAATTGGATATGAAAATTTAATACCACACACTTCTCTTTCTTCAAGGGAGGATGATTTGATGGTCTTATATGACCAAAACGTCTTGACGGATGAAGAATTTCTTCCTCTAACAAGTAAGCGACCCTGGTCGAAAAGTCAGCTGGTCTCGAATGGATCGGAGCACGCTTCAATCTGAACACATTGGATGACTCGGAATGCATATCGTTGTTTCTGTTAGTGCATACTTTTTGTCGAATCGATAATCAAATCTTGAAAAAAAAAATTATTTAACTAATGTTTAAAATATAATTGTAAATATAAAGACCCATTCTTATTAAAGTAAATATAATGAGTGATTTGAGAATGACCTATTACTTATTCAATCAAATACTCTCAAACACTCAGAATGCTTTGGAATATAGAACAGTATGATTTAAGATTTGACATAGAAATGAATTGTCTGATGTGTATATCGTCACAACTTCTTGAAATTAGTATGGGTTATGATCAGATGTATCGTCATGTATTTCCGGATTTCCGTAACCGGATCTGACTTACAAAAAAAAAAATCAGAATTACTAGTGTCCATTCAATCCTTTATACAAATTACATAGAACTTAAAAGAAATAGTGCGCTTTGGTCGCTTTAATAGCACTCACGATCATAACCTAACCTTTGCAGCGATCGATAGAAAATTGAAAAAAAAAAGAAACACGTATTTCAGTGTAACACCTGTAATGTAGGTCAAACTCCAAGGTCGAGATCATTTCTCTTGCGAAAAAAAAAAAATCAGAAAACATAAACAAATTTAAAAAAAACTGAAAAAAATTTTCCTCCTATTATGGGGACATAAAAACAAACAGATAATTAAAGTTTAAAACTTCAGCTAAGTAAAATTTGAAGGTTTGAAAAGGAGAGCTTGACCAGAATAGAACATGTACATTTGTACTACGAGTTCCTCAAAGGATAGTTTGTGCGAACAACACTGTAGCTAGTGGTCAGGAGAGTTTGTGCATCACATTGCGGCGCATGGCTTATCCAAACAGACTTGCTGACCTCGTTCCCTTATTTTGGAGGTCTAAGCCAGAAATGAGTATGATTTTCAATGAGGTAAAAGCAGTTTATGTATTCAAGACTACCATGGAATTCTGATAGGACAATGAAATTGAATTTCGTATTATCGTATCTTCCGTATTGATCAATAGTTAGATATCGGTAGATCGATAGCGATTGCATCATTGCAATGGCGTGATATTGCGATCAGACGAGTGTTTGAGTATATGATACTTAGACTATCAGCATCTTGATAGACCTTATCGTACTATTGAGCTAAGACTTATTGTGCAATTATGAGAAAGCAAGCTGCATGATCCTTAAATTCTTATTATTTCTCATTTTGAATTCCTGTTTCTTGATGTACAATGTATATACATTTCATTCTTAAACGACTGTTTTAATTTTTGTTATTAAACAGAGGGTCAACTTCCTTGATGAAACTCATGGACACCTTTGGACCAACTTAAACCAACAATGGTTGAATTTTTCTAACCTTGAAATCTTCAGCGATGCTATCTATGACAAAGCACCTTTGGAACATCGTTGGGGATTTATTGATGGTACTTTGAGACCTATATCTAGACCATCCATGTACCAAGAAGTGACTTTCTCTGGTCAGTATTATATAAAACCCTTGATACAAAGAAACGTTGACTATCGTATTTTTTGGTATGAAAATTGTGTACAGTATATTGTAAACTGAAACCAAATACCGTGCAAAAAAAAAAAAAAAAAAAAAAAAAAAAAGCAGAGTCGTAAAATTCATCAGCGTTTTGAAAATAAAATATATTCTATTTATTTTCATCAAATAGGTCATAAGAGGGCCCATGGACTAAAATTCCAATCAGTCGTTGTACCAAATGGACTGATCGCCAATTTGTATGGTCCAATAGAGGGGAAAAGACACGACGCCGCCCTATTAAGGGAAAGTCAAATTCTTCAGAAACTAGAACGCAACATGACAGATCCTAATGGAAGGCCTTTTTATTTGTATGGCGATAATGCCTACCCTCTACATTCTCATCTCCTGGGTCCGTTTAAAGGGGCCTGTCTCTCTCCAAATGAGGAGGAGTTTAATCAGAGAATGTCTTCCGTCAGACAATATGTTGAGTGGGGTTTCAGCAAAGTTACCCAGCAATTTGCATTTCTGGATTTCAAGAAAAACTTGAAACTGTACCTTCAACCTGTCGGTAGATATTATAGAGTCGGATGTTTACTAACAAACTGCCATTCTTGTATTTACGGAAGTCAAACTAGTGATTTCTTTAATATTGATGCACCAACATTAGAACATTATATAAATAACATACTGAAATTGCACAAAATGTTAAAAATTGACAGAATAAATACTAGTAGAATGATACATGCTGTATCCGTTTGTTTGTTTTTTTCACTTATTTTTAACAATGTTGCTTATCAATTCTAGCATTTTAATGCGCTCCTCTTTTTCAATCTTAAATCGTTCAATTTCCATCTCTTGTCTCCTTTTTTCCAGATTGATTCGCTCTCTTTCTAGTTCGAGTTTTTCTTTTTCTATAAGATTTTCCTTTTCAGTTTTCTCCTTAAGATAGCCGAGCATGTCGTTCCTCCTTCTTTTCGCTTTCGTCACCGTGGGTCTTGTCGCATCAGTCTCATCATCTACTTCTTTTTCATCTGAAATTACAAACTACTTTAATTGTGCTGTCTGTCATTCAATGATTTACTTGAACCATGAAAGGACCATAACGGAGAGGACAGGTTGTAAAACCAAGCATTCTTTGTGTATTGCAAGCAATACATAGTCCCCTACCGGCGGTAACTTTGTAAGTCATCAAGTGGCATAACTCTTCAAAAATAGGTCAATCATGATCAAACTGTAGCTATCCAAGACCAAGCTATGTATGAAATTTCATCTCAATACATCCATAGTTGCAGAAAAAAAGTCCGGAAAACTGAAAATCGGACAGACGGACGGACGGACAGACCGAGAGGAAACTAAGTCCCCTCCGGCGTTGCCGGTAGGGAACTAAAATGAAAAGAAGAGAAAACAGTGTACAACACAACCTTCACATACATTTTGTTTAGCGCGTCATTTGAATTACACGTATTTATTCATCTGCATGTACTGTTTGATTATTCTACCCTCCGCTCAAAACACTTTTCAACTTGATCAGGCGGAATTCAGCTTTTTTTTTTTACAAGGCAATCAATAAATTCCGGAATTTTTGATCGCAATCTCGGGAAAAAATAATCTCGAAGGAAAACAACATCATTGTCATTTTGACACGGGCCGACCAATATCACAACAATAAACATCCTGTCGCACGGCAGATCATAGCATACATGTACATGTACTTCACAAAACTTTTTTTTTCTTTACAAATAAAATTTATCAGAAATGATTACTAATAATGCATGCATGTTATTAGAAAAACTACCGTTGTAATTTTAAATTAGTTACCATTTGTCATATTTTCAAGTGCCTTTTTCCTAATAATGGCCCCTTTCCTTTCTTCTTCCTTTTTCTTTTCCTTCTCTGTCCCTACACTTTTATGACTCTCCTCTTTACTAAGTTCGTCAATCTCATTGAGTAAGCTTTCTTTTTTTGAGTATTCTTCCTCCGTCCCTGATCTGAGAAAAAAATCTGCTCGTACATATTGGAATTCAATTTCCCATATTTTAAAGCAGTTTGTTGTCAAACAGAGTATTTAAACAAATACACGTTTAAGGATTGGCATTTATAAACGCAGTCTTTAATCTAAACATCGAATTCAATGTTTAATACATGAATAAATGGTGTTAAAATGAATATTAAGTTCTAATAAGACAAATCTTGAAAGTGTGTATGAAATATGAAAGCCTATCACTTACTGTCAAGAGGGTATGACTGAGATTAAATTGAGATCAAATGTTAAATTGGAAAGTTAAGGTCACACAGCAAAAAAACATGCGCGGACCCAGATGAAAAGTAGGGCTTTGAAACATTTATTTTTCTGAAATTCCCCCTTTTTTTATTTCCTTTTCTTTTCTTTGTTTTTTTTTTTTTTGTCTTTTATTTGTTACTTTAATGAAATAAAAATTTTCATATTCATGTATTTCATTTTCTGAAAATTTCGGATAGAACTGAATTCACCTTGAACTATTTCTACAACAATCGCGCGTGGCAGAATGTAAAAGTAGATTTCTTACCTGTACAGTTTTTCTCTGTCATTGGATCTAAAGTATGTTAGAAGTAAGGATGTCCGCTCCCGGCATCGCCTGCCGTCTACTAATGCATCCGGAGTAACATCCATAAGTTGTTCAGCAATATTTGTCCATACTGTAGAACTCTCGCTTTTTCCCGCACTGTAGGGATTACATGCCACAACCTCTGTCAATAGGTTTATATCATCTTTTATGGTGAATCTAAACATTTTCTTCCTTCCGGTAATTGTGCTAGAGGCAGAGGACGTCATCATGAAAGCTGAAATTTGAAATATTGAAATATAGCCAAATTTAGTGCAATGGATACAGATGCTCCCTCCCCGTCTTATTGTCCCCCGCTTTCGCGAAAGCGCGGGGACATTAAAACCGGTTCGTCCGTCCGTCCGTCCGTCTGTCCGTCAGTCACAAAAACTTTAACCTAGTGCATATTTTTTGAATGGTAAGTGATAGGGCTTTGATATTTCACATGTGTATTCCGTGTGACAAGACCTTTCCATGGATACCAAAAGTTTTGACCTTCTGACCTTGACCTTGGACTTTGACCTACTTATTCAAAACTTTACCTTGGCCATAACTTTTGAGTGGAAAGTGATAGGGCTTTCATATTACACTATGTGTATTCCTTGCGACAAGACCTTTCCATCGATACCAAAATTTTTGACCTTCTGACCTTGACCTTGGACTTTGACCTACTTATCAAAAACTTTAACCTTGACCATAACTTTTGATTGAAAAGAGGTAGGACTTTCATGTTACACATGTGTATTCCTTGTGACAAGACCTTTCCATGGATACCAAAATTTTTGACCTTGTGACCTTGACCTTTGAGTTTGACCTACTTTAAAAAAAACTTTAACCTTGACCATAGCTTTTTAATGGAAAGTGACAGGGCTTTGATATTTCACGTGTGTATTCCTTGTGTATACCTTTTCATAACCCCCCTTTGGTAACAAAACAAAAGTTTGGACCATTTGGCCTTCTCTTGGGAGTTTAATCTTTCATATTTAGAATATTGATAATATATGAGATCTTTCATATTTAGAATATTGATAATATATGAGATATATTATGAACCTTAAGAATGGGGGAGGGGGGGGGGGGGTGTCTGTAAGCATTACTTATGAGACAAACACCCAAAAGCGGGGGACCACAATTCCTTGAATTTGATTTTTTTTTTCATTATGAAATATAAAAAGGGTATGATAGCAGATGTATGATATACTTCAAATGATAAGTACACATAAACAATTTCATAAGGAAGGAGGAATATGAGCATCTATATCTAGATTAAATTTTTATTTCTATAGGGGGATAGATCCCTATTCCACCCAAATTTATTGATTAAGAACACCCTTCTTTTATATCATAATGTACAACAGGCATGGCTCTAGCATTTTTTTACTAGGGTCAGGACCTTTGAAATTTAAAAAGAAGCAATAATTTCTTCAAAAAAATGGGGAAAATATAAATACAAAATGATGTACAGTCAGTGCAGTGCCAGTATATTAATTCCATCATAAACAAACGCTTCTTTCTTTGCATGGATCTCTAGTAGCCGAATTTCATTTCAAATTCCAGTAGAATTTTAGATTCCTCATTTCAAATTGGAAAATTGGAAAAATTTGTTCATTAGAATCTAATGAGGGGAGGGGGGGGGGGCATACTGTTTAAGTTTTGCACTGAAAGTATGACCGAGGAAGGCCAATCGAGAGCCCTTACATGAAAGTTATTCTGACACACACTGTTGGATTCTTTTTATGTGCCTTTTCTTGGAAGTCGTACAGAAACAAAGTGGGGAGGGGGTTAGTTTTGGCTGGTGATCCTAACTTTTCCTCGAAAAAAAAAGTGTAGTGGATTTGTGTCCTTCAATTTCTTTTTTTTTTTTTCAAAAGTTTAAAATCATTTTTAATAGGATTATCTGTAGTCTAAGAGTTAACATTTTTTAAGAAATGGTTCTCCTGTACAGTAGTGCCAGTATACAAATGTACAGTTGATTTCGCCCCCCCCCCCTCTTTTTAATCCTTGAATGGATCCGACTCTGAGTCTTTGTGTAGAAGGACAGATGTACTCTCTAGCAGATCTATAAAGTTCTACATTTATTCTGATTTTAAGGGCTTAACAACCAACAACGACCGCACGACCGCATTTCCTCAGTATCTACAAAATTTATACATAATACAACGTGTAGCATAATAATTTTGACCAACATATTTCTATCGATTCATGTATGAAAATGTTACGAAAATGATTAAATGTTGAAGCGAAATATGTCATACTCTCCATATGAAATGAAAATATTGCAATGTCCTCACATATATAAGGATAACTCGATAATATACTTACTCGTTTTGTTCGCACTTGTACAGCTCTGATTACCAGTTCAAAACGAGTAGACATACGTCACAAAATTGCGTCATCGTCACGAAGTGCGCAGAGAGTGATGACGTCACACGTACAAGTTGCGCTAAAACTTGTAACTTAACCTCTCTAATACTGAAAAACAAGTAAAATCCGATGACTTATAATTTACATTGTCATTGATGACATAAATAAATTAATGGTCAATACAAACAAAAGCAGCGATTATAATAATTTCCATATTCAAAGAAAAGTAGTTTTTCAATTTTGAGTAGATTAGATCGATTTTACACCGTTGATGTCACAATATGTGACGTTGCTAAGGTAGACCGGAAGTAACCCTACTTGACGTAACTAAGCAGGTGCGTCATAGCAGTGACTAAACTGAAGGTTTATAACGGTCATTAGTTGTAACTCGAAAATGGTCTATTGTTGTTTAACTAGTCATGTGGATATATTCGCTAAAAATTGAAAATTGAATAATATTACTGATAGGGATGCCAAATATGTAAAAGTTTTTTGCACTGTTTTTCGACACAGATTTTATTTGTATATGTATATATGTTATTGACATTGTTTTACCGAATAAATATCTATTTATCTCCATCAACTGATCAAAGGAACGCAACTCTGTGAGAGTGGTACCGTGATCGGTTTACTTTTATCGTGCAGCTCGCGGTATCCAGCTTTCATTTCACATCCCGCGATTTTTTGTGTTGATTATGTCGTCTAAAGAATCATCATCTTCGTCTTCATGCAAGCTGAAGAGAGGGTATCCACGATCTTCTGCGAGACAAGTATCGTCTTCGTCTTCCTCTCCATTCGAACAGGGACACAGTTATCTGAGTGAAAAGGGTGTACCAAAATTTGCAGCACTTTGGAAAAAGCAACATTTACAAAACTTAGAAATTGTTTACAATGACAGTCCCTCATCAATGACAGATATACTCGATGTTGTAAAAAAGCAGGTTATGGATTTGAACATGGACACATTACCTGAGATAGCTCAGAAACTAAAAGAATTAACAAAACTTATTTTCGATTTTTCGTTTAACTTTAATGATCCTATAAATTCTGAGATTAATCTAAGGAAATGGAGATGTGAGATGGAAAGGACGTGTAGAAACTTTGAGTCTATTGTGACTGATTTCAAGAGCCAAAACAATGATTTGCTGCAAAACGGAATAAACGAAAGGTGCTTTTTACTTTACTGATTACTGTGATGAATGCCAAAGAAAAAGCCACTGAGGCATGCCAAGAGCCACACTCATACTAGATGCTTGGATCCACAGGCACCAGCTAGATTCCTAGAAAAAGAGTAGAAACTCCTGCTAAATGCATTTTTATTTTGTTGTATCCCGTCTTTTAGAGCATGACAGCTCTCGATCGATCATGTTGTAAAAACAAAAACGCCATCCATCCCCCTTACCCCACAATTACTCTAAATACCATGAAATTGAATCAAAACCTACATTTCTTCTCCAGTTTTGCTCGTACCCTGTGAGACAGCCTATGTGAGACATAGAAATTTAAACTCATGACACTCCACATGGGAAAAGACGAAATTTCCGTCACTCGTGTAAATTTTTATGTCTCACTCAGTAGATCGTGATAGAACCTATTAATCTTTTTGTTAGAGGCAAGGATGATAACTTGCACAAACATGCTGCATGTGCGAAGAATAGCGTAAAGTGTAGGTTTCTGAATAAGTATTAAGATGGCCACTGTTTGCAAAGTGAAACTAATCACCCTGATTACATGAAAAGTTCAATTAATATTTTGAGTATCTTTATTTTTTAAGGTAGATTTATTTTATAATGAATGAAATTAGGTACAATGATGAATAAGGAAGATCGCAAATACTTCTAACGAGGACTATACGAATGTTCTCGCGCACTCTTCGATTGTCTCCATTATGTTATGACGTCATCAATTTACTAGGGCAGAAAAGGTGCCCAAGTTTTGAACAATGGTTTAGGTAGGTGACTAAATGAAAAATCAGAACGGACATGCTGCACGCGCTGTATTTGCGATATTGCGTATTGTTATTGCATACTCAGGATTTTAGTTATAAAGAGTTACTTCCTGTTTGGGGCGGTATACGACGTACACCTATTGTGACGTCATCAAATTCTATGGAAACCAACGCTAAATTCAGGGAAAGTACGCCACAAAACCGATGTTTGTATAGAAATTTTATTATGTCGTAAAATGGTAATGCTTTTACATCCAATGTTGCCTAAATTGAACACAAGCATACACCAACGAAAAGACGGAATTGCCCTTTGCATGTCTTGGCTAATCCTTGGCATTCATTTGTTCCTTTTTATTCATTACGGTACATATAACATAATGGCTGCATGAATTTACAGGTAACAGTGGCAGCTCTTTTAGCTAGCTTATACTGAAGTTATACATATTTTCATTTTTTCCAATCATCATGATCAGAGATAAAGTAATGTAAAATATATAATCTTCAAAAGAAGAAACGCATATAACAATATTACAATGTATTATTATTCTTCAATATGCACAAGCTATTGATTATGTGACCTTATTTGTTTACATTAATGATGGTATAGAGATAGGACAAGCAGTTTAGGGCTTAATTACGATTTTTTGATTATCATAAAATCTCTTTTTAGGTAAAAACATGAAATTTTGAATTTTCGATTTTTTATGTTTTTATGCATTTTACATGTTTATGCGGAATTTGAATTTTGCCCAAGTCAAAGTTCATTGATGCCCATAAAAAAAATTGGACTTTAATTTCTTCGGGTCACTTCCGCTTTAATGCAATGCATGCTTACAATGTCCGATGCCATGCGTTTGAACATTGCGACGTGATCGAATGACTCCCATATGTGAGTATAAATACTCAGTAAAGTTCAAGGATCAAAAAGTCAAATTTAGAAGATTTTTCTCCTTATGAAACAAATTTCTCTCGATAAAACTGATGCGCAAATTCAAGGAATGCGACGAACCCTGGATGACGTCCTAGAATAAAACTTCATTATGCGTAGTAATGCCGCCAAATGTTATGAGATTATCGCTGTTAAGTATGGTGTATCCGTTGGTTAATCGAATCAAAACATTTTCAAATGATATGGAAAACAAGCGCATACGGATCTCCGAAAAATACACAATTTGGCCTCTAAAAGAACATCGAGGGCATATTGTTTTTGTGTCATTTTAACTTACATTTAAAAACATTATAGAAGTTCTCGTTGAAAGCTTAGGGTCTGAAAATACCATTATGTACATTTGGTTTGATTTTGTCTATTAAAATGATAAATGTGATTATTTTATATGTGCACTAAGGATAAAATGAACAAATACTATGCGTTTCTTTTTTTGATAAGTATATTAAATGTCTTCAAATGAGAGTATTTCTCTAATTTTTAGCTCGCCAGGACGAAAAAGTCCGGAGAGCTAATGCCATACCCTTGGCGTCGTTGTCGTCATCGTTGTCGTTGTCGTCGTCGTCCGTAGACAAAACTTTAACCTGGGCTATATCTCTTGAACTATAAGGGGTAGGGTTTTTATATTTCACATGTAGATACCTTGTGATGAGACTTTTCATTTGAGACCATGACATTTGACCTAGTGACCTTGACCTTGGACTTTGACCTACTTTTCAAAAACTTTAACCTGGTTTCTGACAAAAACTTGTATAGGCGAGCTATGTAATCTTTGATTACCCTATGTTTCTTAAAACTAGGTTCTTATATTGATGAAAATTGAGAAATGTAACTAGACTTCTAGAAATTCTAAAAGGATTTAGTATTATTGTTAATGAACATTTGGTGATCTTGTTTGATCGTCATATATTATGTATTTTACAGAGTATTCCAGACCTGGGTAACATATGCATCAGAATTTCTTGCATACTTGAGGATATTCACTGTGAGGCATGAAATGCTTGAAATCAGGACAGGGACTTTCAAACAACTGTTTTCGCATTTCACTAGGTTGTGTCTCCTTGTACCTGAGTAAGTTCATGTAATTAATGTCTAGGGCATGGAATTTAAGGTACATGTATGAGGGGTATAATAACCATATTGTCAAAAAGCCCGAAATTCTGTACTTCCATATCATACATATATTTAGATATTTGATATTTTTTTAATGTTTCATTCAACTCACCATGAAAATGTATGGTCCCGTACATTGCCGAAGCTGTGTGTCTCTGGCTAACTTCGTGGTATTTGATTTTTGTTATTAAAATAACCAGAAGTAGACTATTATACCCCTAATGCCTTAAGCTCTCTCAGAGATGTACTGTAAATCAAAGGTCAGGGTGACACATGGGACTACCATATGTCTGTCGACTCCTTGTAAACAAAATTTTTCTCTGTCTTGTTAACCTTTTTTGCAGTTTTGAATTGATAGAATATGGTTTCATGCTTTCAAGGTTATATAGCCTTGTAGTTAGAATATTTCACAACATTTTCAGTTTTCAAAGTGTTTTGCAGATCTTAAACTGAATTTGAATACAGACTTCTATAAGCATATAATGCTAGCTCTTGTATTTCAATTAATTTCTACATACATTCATTTTCAGAAATGGTGATTCTTTGATGTCAACTTGTAAAGTAAAGGGGAAAACTGTGTCCGGTATGCCAGATGTCCGATTTCCTTGTTATCAAAATGGGGACGAAAAAACAATCAAAATTGTTACCATGGCTGAAGTAAGTTAAAACTGATATTAACTTGAATTAACTAAATGTTGACTATTAAAAGCAAAACCATGCATGCAACTTTTAATTCTTTACCTTGGAATTCTACTAATTTACCAACTTATTTATATAAATCTTTACTGTATATATAGGTTAAACACAGTGATGCCTGGAGAGGGAACAGAGACAGTTTCCATATAGAGAATCTTACAGATGATGTTCTTGGACAGCATGGAGCAGAACTGCTATTGGAATATTACAGATCTTTATTCCGGCCGGCAGTCTCCGGTCTTATTTGCATCGGGACAAAGGTATCTATAATTTATCTCATGTTGTATTTGATTGAGAAGCAAAATTAATTTTTTTTCAAAGCAGAAACGACATGTAGGGGGGTCGCTCTGTCAGTCTGGCCATGCATAATGTACTATTCACAGTGCTTAACTCATATAAGGGACTATTATGTACTTGATGCACATTATACTTCAATCAAATTTACAGTGATGTCAGTGTGATATAACCCAACAACCTATAAGGTCATGGTTATTCGTAATTTCAAGGTCAATGCTTAACTGGGTTGATTTGAGTAAATACGTTAACTGGCTCTAATGGATGGTTATGGGGTAGGGTAGGGGGGGGGGGGGGGGTTAATTGTGAATTAAAAAGGGGATTTTTGTAGGACACCATTGGATATCACACTTCACTTACCTGTGAGGATAAATAAAACCATGTTCAAGGTTGACCTCATTGTAGTATAATGTAACACAAAGGAGGGGATCTCCAACAATACCAGGTTGCAGCACCCACAGCAAAACCCCAAAACAACCAAATGCAAAAACACAGAGCAGACAAGCACAGAAAGAGACGCAAAAGGGACAAGGAACGTCAACACACAACACAGAAACATCACACACAAAGGACTACACATAAACCAACCACGCAAAGACCACATGAATGTTGTGTAAAGCAATGCAACCGATAGAGAATCATTAAATCCTCCATAAATCCAGTGTGGAGAGGTTGAACCGAATTGATTTTGGATGTCAAGGGTCAGAGGTCAAGGTCATCATGGATTTAGTGTATAAACCTTGTTTACTTATAGAAAAGCATTGCTCTTTTCAAGATGTGGGGATAAAAATACCTGACATATATGTTTGTCATGAGAGAGAATGATATTGTTTTGATGTTTTATTATTTGTTATTTATTTATTTTTTATTATTATCATTACCTAATTGAGCTTTTAACATTTTCAGAATTTTGTACTGATTCCAGAATCCTTGAAGTATTAGAAAATGATCTTTTTCTTCTTGAAAATTTGTGAAACAGATATTGAACTTTTAAGAGGAGAATGGTGGAGGCTAAACCACCTGTCTACAAACTATTTGTATAAAAGTGTTGTAATATTTGAATGAGTTACAGACCTGAAGCCATAAGAGTTTGTATCAATTTTTCTAATCTTTTCTATTTTCAGTTGATATTCACCATCCTGGAGATAGATGGCATGAAATATGGACAAGTGCAAGCTGACAATGTAGAAGGAATGAATAGTAAATCAACAATATTGTACACTAAACCGTACGACTATATGGATAGTCGTGACAGAAACGATATTTTGAATCTTTTCTTTTGGTTTGGATTTGTACAGCATAATGCATACAAGTCATTCATACCTTCTTAGTTTTATAACATTCATGTGATACCATCTGAGGTAATCAAATGATGCTGTTTATTTTAAGTAACTGACATAAAAGCCACAAATGAAAAGTTTATTTTATCGTTACTGTGATTTCTTTGTCTCCTTATGAAAATATCAAGAGGTATTGTTATCTCGCCGGGACGAAAAAGTCCGGAGAGCTAATGCCATACCCTCGGCGTCATCATTGTCGTCGTCGTCGTCCGTAGACAAAACTTTACCCTGGGCTATATCTCTTGAACTATAAGGGGTAGGGCTTTGATATTTCACATGTAGATACCTTGTGACAAGACCTTTCATTTGAGACCATGACCTTTGACCTAGTGACCTTGACCTTGGACTTTGATCTACTTTTCAAAAACTTTAACCTGGTTTCTGACAAAAACCTGTATAGGAGAGCTATGTGATTTTTTATTACCCTATGTTTTTTCCATTTGCCTTTCTCCATACTAAATGTTTTACTATATTTTGTATACATGAGCTAGGGATCGTTTGGTATGTGAATAGTTTATGACAAGACCTATCATTTGCTACTATGAACTTTTGACCTTGACCTTATTCATGTAGTTTGACCTCCTTTTTAGAAATTTTGCTGTAGTTAAATTTTGCAAGTTAAAGTTATACATAGTGCCTATCATAATTGGTATATGTCTAATGATTATGACATGGCCTTTCAAAATTTTCTATTTTTTTTTTGTATGTAAACCAATATTTTCCTAATTATTCAATAAAATTGATTAAACATGTATATAAATGTGTGTTGCATTCTATTGTAAAAAGTTCACTAGCTATATGTATCATCAAAGATGGGATCATGAATAGGGAACACAGGCATATATTGTATGATATGTATTTTCTATTCGGGATTTTTGTTATACAGAGTTACTTCCCATTTGGAACGGTATATGACGTGAACCTATTGTGACGTCATCAAATTTTATGAAAACCAATGCTAAATTCAGGGAAAGTAAACTACAAAACCGATGTTTCTATAGAAATGTTATTACGTCATAATGCTTTTACGTCAGATACCGTCCAAAATCGAACACAAGCATATACCAACAAAAAGACGGCCAGAATAAGATGAAATTTTTAGACATACCATTTCCAATATAAAAGAAAACATGTACAAAATTACCAATCCATATTTATTGGAACAGAAAGAATAAAGCCTGTGTTTGTGAAACATGAATGCCCCCCGTGGCATCTTTGTTAGTATAAACACTATTTTCTGTTGTGTACATGTATGTGAAAGGTCAAGGTCAGGGTCACATGGTTAAAAATTTCTGGTATTGTTGGAAAAATCTAGAGACAAGGAATACACATGTGCAATATAGAAGCCCTATTACTTACCATTCAAAAGTTCTGCCCAATGTTAAAGTTTTTGAAAAGTAGGTTAAAGGTCAAAGTCAAGGTCATGAGGTCAAAAATGTTGGTATTATTGGAATGGTCTTGTCACAAGGAATACACATGTGAAATATGAAAGCCCTATCACTTACCATTCAAAAGTTATGCCAAATGTAAAAGTTTTTAAAAGTAGGTCAAAGGTCAAGGTCACGAGGTCAAAAATTTTGGTATCAATGGAAAGGTCTTGTCACAAGGAATACACATGTGAAATATGAAAGCCCTATCACATCCCATTCAAAAATTAAGTCCAATGTTAAAGTTTCTCGGACAAACATACGGACAGGCCAAAAACTATATGCCCCTGAATCTTTGATTCCGGGGGCAAAATGAAGACCAAAACACATAAAGACTGAATATTCAAATATTACAAAAAGCACATAGACCATGGGTAACCACTGCAGACTAAGGAGGACAATTCACAACAAGACTTACAAACAGTGCGGTGATTGGAATTAACCCTTATATTGAAGCAAAATGTGCTCAAAAGACCTTTGAATATATACCCCCCCCCCACACACTTTCATGCTTAATATACGACACAAAAGGACAATTTGAATAATGAACCCTATTAAGAATTTAGCGCATGTAGTATGGTCTAATTTATGAATATTGGAAAAAATGGATTTTTTAAAAGCTGTTTAGGGAAAGAGTCGAATTTGAGAAGAAAAGTCCAGGTTTTGTAAAATTTTGATTTCCGAAACTTTGGCCGAAGAATACAGATCTGTCGAAATTAGATTAGACAGCAGCGGAAAAAAAAAAGAATGACTATGGACCTTATCCAATATACATCTTATACTATTAATTTAAACTTTATTTATTTTACAACGTTTAACAAACAAGTTACACAACTTATATTAATGTCTCACGTTGGCTCAGATGTTGGCGTGAGGGGGTCCAAGGAGCAGGAGGAAACCGGAGTACCCGGAGAAAAACCTCCTACTGAGGCCTGGGTGGGGGACCACCTACCCTCCCACATAAGACCCTTCGCCGAATCTGGGATTCGAACCCGGGACCTTAGAGGTGAGAAGCGAGCGCACTACCACTGCGCTAACCCGGCCTGTGAGCAAATACTCACGTACTGCATCCTCCCTAAAGCTTTGCCATAACTCGAAGTTTCCTTGTTATTTTAATATAATGACTAATAATGAAAATGATTTTAATCACATGTTTTAATTGAAATTAAATTAAATGAATATAATCTAAAATGTCGGAGAAAAATGTAAAGATTGTAAACACAACAAAGTTTAATATGTACAACAATAGAAAACGATTTTAAAATTTCTTGAAATTTCTAAAACGTGGATCCTGTAGCTTCACATCCCACCCATCCTATTAAGTCTTTCGGTACATTTTTGACATAATACATGTACCTTTCAAACTCTTTGACATGCCATATTACATTTTATTATATAGTCTGTTTATATTCCCACTCTCATTGGCTGAAAACTGTCACGTGACGAGTCATTGTCTCATCATATTGACCTGTGAGAGGCGATTTCATTAAATATCACTACCGCGAAAACTCTTGCTTCCGGTTTACCATGAAATATCGAAAACGCGCGAAATTTATATCTGTGACGTCATTGACGTCATTTCGTAAAAAGCAGCAAGGACCCTGAAGATAAGCTCAAATTCTTGAATTTTGAGCCTATCTACGGATTTTGACTCTAATATTCTTCATTTGACTCATTGAATGAATTCCATTACGTTCAGGATAATTCAGCGACAGAAAATGCTGATATTAACACGTCTTGAAACATTTTCAAAAAAAAATCGATGTCAGCCATTTCGAAAAGGTACCTCTATAAATACTGATTAAGTCCACTATATAATAAAACAATTGTGGACTTTTCACTCGGTGAATATGGTGTGATATTTTCTGAATTTGAAAATATCACACCATATTCACCTCGTAAAAAGTCCATAATTGTATAGTACATGTCTTATCCATGCTGAAAAATTATCTGTTCTTAAAAGAAAACATTTAACATCATGTGCACAAACATTCTTTCTATAAATTTACATTTTTATGGATATAGAAAATGTGTATGCATTCATATGTTACAGTGTATTATTAAACAAGATTCATTGCAAATTCATCTTTACATATCATATTAAGATTTGATTTCGCGAAATATTGTTTTGTGCTTTATTCTTTATACAATAATTCAGTACACACAAATCAATGACCTCATTGGGTAGACACTAATGAGAGCATGTATAACATCTCCCTTTCTATATGAAAAGATGATTAATATTTCTGATGGATAAAGTTTCTTTATCAATCCCACCTCTGACACCATATTTTGTGCGTCGTATTTCATACAATAATTCAGTACATATTAATCACTGACGTCATCACAAGTAGCAGACACTATTGATGACATGTAGGTTTATGGTCACTTCGTACCATGACCAACTCGTACCTTGGTCACTTCGTACCCAAAATTTACCAACTCGTACCATAACCATTTCGTACCATGACCAACTCGTACCAAAATAAAAAGTCATTTCGTACCCATTGCGAATTCATGGGTACAACTCGTACCCAATTTTATTCCAACTCGTACCATAACATACTCGTACCATAACCAACTCGTACCACCCACACAGAATCTCGTATCCATTGACATTAACTCGTACCATAACCAACTCGTACCCAATTTTATTTCAGCTCGTACCATTATATACATGTACTAGTGCCATAACCAACTCGTACCACACATAATCTCATACCCATTGACAATAATATCATAACCAACTCGAATCACCTATAATCTCGTACCCATTAACATTTACTCGAATCATAACCAACTCGTATCACACATAATCTTGTACCCACTGACACCCAGAATCTCGTACCTAGTAACATTTACTCGAATCATAGCCAACTCGTTCCACACATAATCTCGTACCCAATGACACGAACTCTTATCATAACCAACTCGAATCACCCAGAATGTCGTAACAATTAACATTTTCTCGAATCATAGCCAACTCGAATCACCCATCGATGTAACGTATATATACAACATCTTTTGAATAAACTATGAATTATTAGTTGAACTCTTTACATGTATGATAAGTTTCCACTAATGCGGATCAGATATTCGAAACATGCATGTCTGGTGACGCTTAATCAATAAAAATTAATGCAAAAATTTGTCAAGGTCCGAAAAAAGTTATTTCATGTACGAGTTAACAGAGTATAAATTTACTGAGTACCATGGTACGAGTTGGTAGGGTTGGGAATTTATGCATGATACGAGTTTATGGTACGAGTATTGGTAACATGATACGAGTTTATGGATGGCCCGAATTTATGAATGGTACTTGTTTATGGTACGAGTATTGGTACCATGGTACGAGTTGCTTATGGTACGAGTTTATGTATGGTACGAGTTGGTAGAATTTATGGTACGAGTTGGTCATGGTACGAAATGGTTTTGGTACGAGTTGGTAGTAAGGTATGGTACGAAGTGGCAGGTACGAGTTGGTTATGGTACGAATTGACCATACCCCGACATGTATAACACAAATATACACAGAGGAGAAATCTATTAATAAACAATAGTACCTTACATTCATGATAATTAATTGGGTTACTGCAGGAGTGGTTTGAAACTTTCTAAATAGTGACTAATGCCAAATATGCATGGGGTTGCCTCATCGTTTTGAACTTGTTAATAACATAAAGACATTAAAAATTACCCTTAAACCAGGTGTTATGCGAAACTGAACTGGATTAGTAAGAGTTCATTTGCCTTTGGCATACATAAATTTTGGAATTGTGTAAATGAAAACGAATTTAATGTACATTTGATTTGCTGTCATTTGAAGAAAACTTTGTTGCAATGATACGGAAGTGTCCAAGCTCTTTACCTTCTAGAAAAAAAAAATTCAAACCAATTTTAATATACCAGACACGTGTTTTGGTTACATGTAGTAAATCCTCATCAGTGGTACTTATTTAATGCATTTACTTTGCAGAGAGTGCACGGCTCCAAATTGTGTGTATGGTCGATTCAGTAGCATATGGCAAAATAGCGCTCAATTTATTCATATATGCAAATGTATTCATATGACGATTATATTACGTCATATACCTATGTTTGAAACGCGCCAAATCTCAAACAAGAATGACCCGACATGCCAGGAAAAACAATACAGTTTAAATACATCAGATCAAATAAATGCAAAGAGCAGAATGCGCCCATGGCAAAATACAACTGTTTCTAATCTAAAAGCTTATTTATTACCAAAAAATTTACCCACTCTACGTATGAACACAAGCTTATCTTTATCCTGTCAAAGCCGATTAAGTGAATCCATCAATATGACAGGCCTATTTCTCAAAATATCGATTTTTCAACCCAAAAGTGACAGAACTTAATTTCATTTTATGATTCTCATGTTGACAAAATCCGGAATTTGATATCGCGATCTATCCGAAACCATGTGGACAAATACACAGCTCCTAAGATTTCCTACTGATAAACAAAGTTAAAGTGCGGCTAGTGACAAGTTTTGGACTTTTTTAACATTGGGGGTATGGGCAGTATCGCCTCGAATTTTCACCTCAAAAGTGACAGAAGTAAAAATTCGTTAATTTATCAAAGATGTGGATTTATAAATTCAGATTGTTATAGAGTTTCTTCCTATATGTGGACAAATTTGATTGGTGTCTTGAAATCGTGAGTATTCTCAATTTATTATTTGCTCCCCATAGACTCCTATAGTAAGAATATGAAGCCTACGGAATCCAATATGGCCGCTATGCAAATTAGGAAATTGAGCGCTATTTTGCCATATGAGCACAGTTAAATTAAATCTATGACCAAAATAGCATTGGAGGGATGGTGCTAAGATGTCAACCTCCTTCAATTTCTATGATTTTTTTTTATGAAATGACAAGTTTCCGAAATAGCAAATAATACATATGTTGCCAAATTGCGGGTTTTGGATGAAATGACAAGTTTCCGAAATAGCAAAATAATGTATACATGTATGTTGCCAAATTGATAATGGGCAAAACAAAGCTTCTTTTAGGCTACAGAGCTGGGAAGGAGTAATTATTACACCTTAAACATCCAGTCACTTGGAACAAGGTTAACTGCTTCGTTGCAAAAGGAAATAAGTGTTTAAAATGATAATACGGAAGTGAACTTCTTGAAGAAAATTTCAAATTGTCAATATTGAAATATATTTTCTATAGTACAAACCAACTTTTTAAATGCACCAGACAAGTGTTTCGGCTAGTAAGTCCTTATCAATGCCGAAATGCAAGTGATCGGACAGAAAATAATACATGAAAAAGTTTGAGTTTTTCTAACACTTTTTGTCTGAAAGAAAAGTAACTTACTTACTTTTTTGCAGATTTAACTTGCCATATGAAAAGAAACGATTTATAATACTACTTTGAAGTAATGATTGTCACAAAGCACGGAAATAAGAGAGAACTTCATGACAAAATCCAGAGTTTATAGAGGCTCTTATTTCATGTGATCTCTTCATAGACTACGGGACATATTTGACTCATGCTCATGGTCCCAGCAGTCAGAGGATCCAGCATATGGCTTTTAAAAATGATGCGTAAAAATAGAGAAAACCAGCAATTTTAGGAAATCTAGGGGGATTATGTAAATATGTATATGAATGTGGCAATGAGTTGTGCACGGAATACCATTATATGTTCATAAAGCATTATCATAAAAAAAAAATTATGCATATCGAAATCCAGAGAATGATGACCATGCTGAATGGATCTGAGTACAACTGCCGGGAGTATTTGGCTTTATCTTGACTTGGTCTCCCTTGTACAGCTTTCTGATGATTGTCTGACTGCCTGAATTATCTGATGATCCACCCCAATTCCATGATATCATTTCCTCATTAACTAACATAACGGTCCTGCATTCTGTCCCTTGAATTATAACTGTAACGTGAAGTATATGCGAGCGATCATATATCCGGGGTTCGCCTCTGATTTACACAGAGATATACCATTAGTTTTCCTTAGACTGTCTGTCTTAATACAAATGATCGGAGTAAAACAAACGAATCAAATATATGTACATCAAATGATTGGAGTATTAACAATGAAAACAACAAATGAACTTTAATGTGACCAACTTCGCCCTATTGTTTATATTACAGCGCGTACTGTCAACAGCGCTCAGCCAAGCTAACTTGCACGTCAAGTGACGAGTGACGCGCACCTCTCCCCAGTGCTATGCACTGTATACTGACAGATGACTGCCACGAGCCTTGGCTCTCCTCCTGTCCCTGTCACTGGCAAACACCGAGTGATAGACACTCGATCAGTGAGCACACGTCGTGTCCCAGACAAATGGTTGTCCAACCAGCCAGTCACTCTATATGTAGTACGGCTCTATTCGGGCCTTTAGCCTTATTCAGGCTCACTACAAGTAAGAGTATTAAGCTATACTGCTTACACAGGTAGAGGCTTTAAGATGCGATCGAGACATTCACACCAAGCGAAGTAAAAGAATAATGAGAGAATCGGGCTTTATATACTGTTGGGAAAGTCTATTATGCTCAACAAAAAGGGTACATCAGGATATGGACGATTCCAATATATCTTAGTCAATGAAACGTTTAAAAGATAGAGCGACTATTTACATAAAGCGTCTTTGTGGGTATTCATTTATGTTACACAACCCACGCCTCCGATGACATTCGTCCTCGAATGTAAAATCATAATCACATGAAAAAAAAGAACAAAACCTTAAAAACAATCAAACAAAACAATACCTATGCTAAACTATGTATATACAAGTCAGACTCAAAACTAATAGTCTGTATCATAGTCTTTCAGATATGCAGGCGGTCTCCTGCTTCTGAATGGTCTGAATGGAGGATCTGAGGCTGCTTCATTGCCAATGTCATCATGAATTGAGTTGTCATCCTTTACAACTGACTCATCGCCTGGTTGGTCTGCAGTTTGGTCCAATCCCGTTTCGGGGATGTCTTCACCAATCAGTGTTTGTCCTCTCAAATGCCGCATTCTGTCGACATTTATCACTTGGTCTGCTCCACGCTTACCACAGTCTACCAGATAGTTTACATCTGACATCTTTTTCTTGACTGTGTAAGGACCATTCCAGTAAGTGGTAAACTTCGGTGACTTGCCTGGTTGTGTCCTAGGGAAGAACACACATATCTTGTCACCCGGGGAGTACTTTTCCCAGTGAAGTTTCCTATCATGGTAGTGTTTCTGTCTCACCATGGATTGCTCAGTATGTATTCTTACATGTCTGTGGGCATTTTCCATCCGCTCCTGTAAAAGCCAACACCAATCAGTCTGAGGGATTGCCCTTTATAGGAGATGACATCTCGAACATTATGTCAAGAGGTGTGGATACCTCTCTACCCAACATAAGGACGTTCGGGGTAAAGCCTGTGGTTTCATGCTCAGATGAGCGGTAAGCCATCATAACAAATGGTAACTGCACATCCCAGTCACTGTGATTATTGTTCACAAACGCACTTAGCATGGCTGTCAACGTGCGATTGAATCGCTCCACCATGCCATCTGACTGTGGATGATAAGGTGTGGTGTGTGTTTTCTTAATCCCCAACAGCAAGCACATTTCCTTGAAGAGGTTACTCTCAAACTGACTACCCTGGTCAGAGTGCAATGCTGCTGGTACACCAAACCTGCATACCACTTGTTCAACCAAAATCCTA
This sequence comes from Pinctada imbricata, assembly GCA_033119305.1. NCBI lineage: Eukaryota > Metazoa > Mollusca > Bivalvia > Pterioida > Pteriidae > Pinctada > Pinctada imbricata. The sequence continues at coordinate 44,696,338 of VSWD01000010.1, forward strand.
GCAACAGTTCTAGCCTCCATGTTCTGCATTGGGAAGCTTTCCGTCCACTTTGCATAGTAATCCGATATAACCAATATATATCTGTTGCCAGCCACAGTAATTGGAAGTTCACCCAATATATCAATTGCAATACGCTCCATTGGATAACTTGTCTGTACTAACTTCATTGGTGCCCTCTTTGTCTTGTTTTCACCCTTGCGTTTAGTGCAAAATTCACATCCATTGACGTACTGCCTTACGTCAGTTTGTATCTTTGGCCAGTAATAGCTCTGTCTAGCTTTCTCAAGGGTCTTTCGTATTCCTAGATGACCAGCTGTCCTCTCATCATGGCAATACTGAAGGACAGTTCGACGGTGCTTGAGTGGAACAACTGCTTGGTATCGCACTGTAGTTGTATCAGAATCGATATCTTGTCTGCAAACAATATCATGCATCTCAGAAAGTCTGTCAAACTGGCTGTATAGGGATTTCCAATAAAGGAAAGTAACTTTCTCCCTCCATCAGTTTAGAATCTGGGTCGTGCCTTACTGTTTAACCATGATTTAACTTTCTGCAGGTCTTTGTCTTCTTCTTGTATGCGCTTCATGGATATGTCAGCTATAGAGGCACTGCACACGTGACTTGCTGTCCGGTCACCCTTGTCCCAACCATCATGGTAACCACACTGTCTACAAGGTATTCTGCTTAATGCATCAGCATTGCCGTGCTGCTTGCCTGGTCTGTGCTGGATTGTGAAGTCAAACTCAGACAGAACTTCCAACCACCTTGCTAATTGGTTTTCCGGGTTCTTGAACTGCATGAGCCAGCGCAGAGAGCTGTGCTCTGTCCGTATGAGGAACTTTTTTCCATATAGGTAATGGCGAAAATGCTTAACGAAGTGCACGACAGCCAGAAGCTCCTTGCGAGTTACACAGTATTTGCGCTCCGACTTTGACAAAGTTCTGCTAGCGTAAGCACAAACCCTTTCTGATCCATTTATGTTCTGGGACAGTACTGCACCTATTGATTGGTCGCTGGCATCAGTGTCCAGTATGAGAGGCTGAGATAGATCTGGATTTGCCAGGATAGGTGATGATGTCAAAGCTTCTCTCAGTCTGTCAAATGCGTTTTGAAATTGGTTCCTTTCTTTGTCAACTTGTGTAAAGGATCAGCTACTGAAGCAAAGTTGGGTACAAACCGTCTATAATAGCTGCATAAGCCCAAGAAAGGTCTCACTTCAGATACGTTCTGAGGAACTGGCCAGTTGACAATGGATTGCGTCTTGTCACTGCTTGTAGTTATTCCAGCCTCTGATACGACATGCCCTAAGTACTCGACTTCCGATGCAAACAGTTTGCATTTCTTGGCTTTGAGCTTGAGTCCTGCACTGGCGAGACGATCAAATATACTTGAGAGATTGCCTACCATTTCTTCAAAGGTTTTACCTACAACAATTATGTCATCTAAGTAGACAAGGCAAGTCTCAAACTGTAATCCACGAAGTACTGATTCCATTAGTCTTTGGAATGTGGCAGGGGCGTTGCAAAGCCCGAAAGGCATGACTGAAAATTCAAAGAGGCCTTTTCTTGTCGCAAATGCAGTCTTCTCTCTGTCATCATCATTGACTGCCACCTGCCAGTATCCCATGCATAGGTCCAGGGTAGAGAACAACTTAGCCCCAGAAAGATGATCAAGCGACTCCTGAATGAGAGGCAAAGGATAAGCATCCTTTATTGTTACATCATTCAGTTTGCGGTAGTCAACACAGAAGCATGTTGAGCCATCTTTCTTTTTGGCTAATACTATTGGAGATGACCAAGGGCTCTTTGAAGGATGTATGACCTTCTTCTCAATCATAGCATCTATATGCTTTTCTACTTCAGCGTGCATATGTTCAGGTAAACGCCTAGGAGCTTGCTTAATAGGATGTGTATCTCCTGTATTTATGCGATGCTTGATTGACTCTGCTCTACCCAAGTCCAAGTCGTCTTTGGCGAACAAACTTTGGTACTTAATGAGGAACTTTTCAAACTCAACACTCTGCATATCGGTGAGCCTGGATTTGGTATTCTCATACAGATCTTTCAAATGACCAGACACTGCTGTATTCTCTCCAGGTAGAAAACTGTCATCGACGAATACCGCAGCTACAGGTGTATACTGTGCAACACAAGTGCCTTTCTTGATGGTTTGGTCAGTGCTTTGCAGGTTCATTATACGCACTGGTACTTTATCTGGGCTGTCAGTCAGAGTTCTGGCTGTTATGCGACGGTCTGACTTTGTGAAACTTTCTATAGGTTCTACCATGCCAAGCCCAAGATTAGATACAACTTGGCCATCCATTGTCTGAACACGACAAAGAGTGAGTACTTCTGACATGGGTGGAACATGCACTGATTGCTCCAGTAGAACTCGGTAACAACCGACTTGACCTTCCATATTCATATTGATTGAGCGTCCATCGAGATTAATAGAACTGTTGACAATGTCAATGTGACAGGCGTGACTCTTCATAAAGTCCAGGCCAAGTATACCATCAATACCAATGTCTGCTACAACAACATTGTGATCTGTACATACACCGTCTACGGATACAGGCAATGTCGTCTTCCCCTTAATTCTCAGAGGAGTCCCATCAGCGACAAGCACGTTGGTATGGAGCTCATCAATTGGTCTATCACCCGCTATTTCAGGTGAAACTATCGTCACTGCTGCTCCTGTGTCCACCAACAGTTTTGCTGCTTTGTCATTGACTACGGCATTGATGAATAAGCCAGTTTGTCCGGCCCTATTAGCACTGTCCATTGATCCCAAGGAGAGCGAGCGTGAGCTACCCTCTTTTGGTTTTCCTTCTTTACCACCTTTCTTAGACTCATTACTCCTCTTTTCCTGCTGCTGAAGGAAAGCCTCACACTTCCTCTTTATGTGCCCTTCCTTCCCGCAAAAGTAGCACTTCACTCTATATCTACCTTGTCTCTGAATGCCAGGATGCGTGACTTGACCGCCTTGTGCCTGCGCCTGAAGGGTCCTAGTTTGACTCTCCTTCATTTCCTTTATCTCTTTGCGCATGTCTGCCAGAGCCTTATTAGTCTCATCAACCATTCTCTGTATTGGTGACATGTCATTGTCTCGTGAGCTATCTGTCGCCCTAACTAATCCTCCTATTTCTTGTCTGCTCTTTTCTGCACTATTAAATGCATCTAATTCAACAGCAAGGCAGACAGCCTCGTTCAAAGACTTGGGTCTTGATTGCTTAATTCTGAGACGCATGTCGGAGCTGTGTAATGCATCTATAAAGTATTCCATGGCAAGAGTTTCGCGTACATCAGAGGGTGCCTTAGCATACGCTAAGTTTGTCAGCCTCCGAACATCTTGCCCTAACTCGGGGACAGACTCTGAAGCCTTTTGTTTCCTGTCCTTAAGTTGAGCCCTGTACAAGTCCCTCTGGTTGGCGGGGGCATATCTGTCTTCTAGTGCTTTGCAGAGCTCAGTAAAATTTTTGCGTGATGCGGCAGGTAAGTTACCTAATACCGCCTGTGCACCACCGCGTAATGCAACTGCAAGGTACATTCCTTTTTCATCATTGGTCCATTCATTCAAGTCAGCACATATGTCGAAGTGGGACTTGAAGTCTATCCAGGAAGATTTTTCTGAAAATTTTGTAAAAACACACATTTAATTTGCAAAACATCTTTTATTTTAAATTTGTTTTCTTTTATGACTTCGGGCTCAAAACCTACCAGCACGAGGACGCAAAACAGAAAATAACAAAGAAATGGCCTTATAAGAATTTCAGTTATCTCCAAGAATAGGGACGCGTGGTTGTTTGTAGATCTTTTAGAATATCTCACTGGCTGTGGCAAAAGAAATTGTGTTGGCTTCATTGTTGGTATATTACCTTAGCCTGTTGATATACTACATGTGTATCTATGTCCATAGACAGCATTTATATTATATATACCGGGTTAGGTATCTCATATGAAAATCACTTTGGCTTGGAATACTACCGATAATGCCGTGTTAATGACCCTACACTGCAGGAAATTTGGAAGATCTAGAGAAAAGAAGCGTTATATTCTTGGTTCCACTCCGAAGTCAAGTCAAGTCTCACTCTCATATCGGGAGTCCGCTTCTTTTCATGTGGTGGAGGTTTTTGTTTGTTTGATTTGGTTTCTGTTTTATCCTGATTTTGTATGCTTTCAGTTTCTGATTTTCTGAATTATCGATTTTGTGATGTATACAGGGATATGGTCATTATCCATCTTTGTCACTTTTTCTTGTTTGATATGCTTAGTAAAGGTACATTTGATGAGAGTGATCTTGGTCCTTTGTTGGTATGCGAGTGTATCTCAATGTGATACAGATCAAGTTTGAGTTTGGTTCTGATTGACCTACTTTTACAAGAGTTATCGCCCTTGGATTTAACAAATTTCATGAAATTCTCAGTTTTCCGGACTTTTCTTCCACGGTATTGCTGAAATTGAAATATTTTCTCATATGTGAATACATCTTAGTGTTATACAGATTAATTGGAGTTTGGTTTCGATTGACCAATCTTTGCAAGAGTTATTGCCCTTGCACTTTGCAAATTTCATGAAATTATCAGTTTCCCTGTCTTTTTTCCATGTTATTGTAGATATTGAAAAAAATGTGAATACATCTTAGTGTTATACAGATCAAAATTGAGATTGGTTTGATTGACTCATTTCTACAGGAATTATGGCCCCTGGACTTTGTCATGATTGCAAATTTTATGAAATTCTCAGTTTTCCGGACTCTTCTTGGCTGTTGTTGCAGATATTGAACCGACTTTTGGTACGTGGATACATTAAAGTATGATACAGATCAAGTTGAAGTTGGGTTTTGATTTACCTATTTTTACAAAAGTTATGACCCCTTAGCAAATTTCAAGAAATTTTCTGTTTTCCATACCTTTTCATATGTTTAACGTCTTCAAATTCATTATCATCATTTTAGAGCAGATAAATTTACAGCATCGACCAGACATGCACGCTTTAGATAATAAACCCTCGTCAGTGATCCCCAATCTAAAAAATGTAATATGACCAAACTCTGGTTGCAGAGTTAGGATACTTTGTGTTCATCTTTATGAACTACGCATATGTTGCGTTTTAAGTAGACAACAGGGAGAACATATACCTTAAAACTTGCAAAATATATCATCAATTGTCAATAAAATATATTTCAGTCAGTGGTATTTTTATTCCATCAAAGAGGGCTTAGAAACAGGGAATTTTTGCTTCTTATTTCGTCAGATATTGATATAAGTTACAAAGATGAAATATTTTTTTTCTTTTATGCGTGGTATCATATGATCCTTAGGTACTTTTATAAAAGGTTTTTTATAGAGTGACCTAGACAATATATCTTACTTGAGCTTCGCTCAGGTGAGCTAAAAAGCATAACATATATTATAAACATGGTGTAAAGTCTATAAGAATTTCAGTTATGTTCAAGAATAGGGACGCGTGATTGTTTGTAGATCTTTTAGAATATCTCACTGGCTGTGGCAAAAGTGTTGGCTTAATTGTTGGTATATAACCTTAGCCTGTTGACATGCTATCTATGTCCATGGACAATTTAAAACCAATTTTCTGCACTAGACACGTGTTTCGAATATTAAATTCTCATCAGTGATGCATCCAGCACTTTGGCTTGGAGTTACTACCACCAATGCTATTTTGCCACTGAACAGACCCTACACTACAGGAAATTTGGAGTCGCGCACTGTTTTGCGGATAAAATTTACAAAAAAAAATCAAACTAGAGGGCGCCTCTAAAATGAATTTGGCTGTGTCTAAAACCACTTTGGCTTGAAGGACCACTAATGAGGATTTACTATATTACTCATTCATTCATGCAACTGTTGATATCAATGAAGGACACATTCCCGATAAAGCTAGCCTGCTGGGGAGACAGTTCTTCCCAAGCATTTTCCTTCTCAGGGTAGCTTCGTTCACGAAGCTTATACATCTGCGCTAGTTCTATTCGGAGTATCCGCTGTTGGCCGCTATCATAACATGTTTCAACTGCTACTTCTGATGGTGGTATCCTTTCAATCCAACATGACGTCAGTCCATCAGTCCTGCAGAACGAAAGTACCTTTTTGAATTTTTTGTATACCAACTTCATAGGTTTGTTCCCTCCACTACTTTCCGGTTCACTATTTGTGTAATGAAGCATATTGCGGATCACGATGCGCCTTAGAGACGAAGATGCAGAAATATCTTCGAACACTATGGTTCGAAACATTGCCACATGGATCAACGAGTCACCAATGAGTCATCCAGAGGTCTTGCCATGGACCCCAAAGTCACAACACAGCCACCAAATTGATGAAAGGGCATGAAGTCAAGCGCAAATGACCACGTACATTTCTGATGAAGCTAGCCTACCGGGAGGCAGTTTATGTTGTTTATACTCCCAAGCTCACACTTAGTAATAATGAGATTAATCATATTTTGACAAGTCCTTTAAATGTCCATATCCAAAAAGAACTTAAGTTTGTCAAATAAAACATACTATTCTATTAAGAATATTTTCAATGCACTTGACTTCATACCCCTTATAAGCTTTGAACTTTTGCTAAAAGAGTGCACTTTGTGTTTGAATTGTAAACGTTCTCTCTGATTGACGATTTCAAAGATGTTTCAATTTATAAGCCTTTACAAGTATTATGTCTGCGATGGATTTACCATCAGCTTTAGACTGCTCCTTTTTCATACATGTTTTTTTTTCCTCAAATACTAGTATTTCAAGTTGAACATGATGAAATTAGCCTAAGATTATTCCATTTAATACCCCTCCCCCGGCCTCTAAATCGGCCTAGGTGGTTTTCGCCTCAAATTAAATTCAATTAATATAGATACAAGTATTGCTTGGGGGTAACATCTAAATCAAGAACTTGCGAACTTTATAATGCTCAGGTCATCTCCTGTAAAGGTCCTTTTTCAATGAGAGTATTGAGAAATATAATGTCAGTCAAATCTATACGTCATCTTACTTCTTTTCCATAATTTACAGTAAAAATATCTATATATCCGTACATAAAATTGTCTTAAAGAAAGTGGAGGCTGAACAAGAACCTCTGGGTCGAAACCTCTCAGGTCTGAACAAGAAAAGGGCCGAAACCTCTAGAAATCATTACCGGCAGTCATGACTGCCGGTATACTGTAATCAATCGTGACATACTTGCACGGATAAAATGACTCTTGGCAATATGATTGGTGGACAACTACAAAATATGCAAATATTCGTCAAGGTTATTCTGAATCTGTACATAAGATGCTTCCATCAAGTCCGCTGAAGAGTCTAGATGACTTGACAAATGAAAGTCATATCGTATCAGTGCATTTTCTTCCGAAAGATGCATCGAAAAGTCTTTGTACCGATACGTCCTACAACAAATCACAGATCCTCGGAAATTTCCGTAGCTTGAATCGGAAATAAAAACGGAAAAGCCCGGAAATGTGCGATTGGTCTAACAAGAATAAAAATCGTTTATTCCATTTCTTTCTTACTAGAATTTTACAACATTTAATGTCAGCTAACTGCCGGCAAGCTTTTTGTAAAAGCTAATACTTGTTTTTACCGTCACCTTCTTCGGACTGATGAAGGATACAAAATAAAAAATATCGAAAAATCAAACACGGACACCCTGACGTTTTAGGAGTTATCGATCTAACCTGAGGGATCCTCTACCTTAAACACAGCCAAAAATCAATTTTAGTAGCGCCCTCTGGTTATATATTTTGGAGATTAAATTTGTGCATTTACTTTGAGAGAGTACGCGGCTCATTATTTCTTGCACAGGAACCTGTCGTTTTAATAGAGAAAATAAATCATTGTTCACTCCCTCATGTCTCTGTGTTAAATTAATATCACAATTTTCTCCAGGAATGAAACAAAATCGAAAAATTCTAGACATCGATTTTCCCAACATAACTTTGCCAATATATCGTCTACATGGGATACGACAAACGAATTGCGACTTCCAACACTTAAAATGATATATCATGTTATAAAAACAACAAACATTACTTACAATAACACAGGCAGATAGATGCTTTAGCTCCTTTTACATGGACAATGTTCCCTCTTGATTACACTGTTTTCTCCAACGCCATTAGACATCAACTTCCTGTGTGCAGAATGAATTGAACATCTCCCGCCTCTTATTAGGAGCACTGTTCGAAAACGTAGCTGTATGTTGGAATTTTTACACAACAAGAGACAAGGAACAACTGATGGAACAAAGGTGACACTACAACACAGTGAAGTTAGAGTATGAGAATGTATTATTTCAATATGTCTTAATCGTCATACATGTATCTGTCCTGTAAAATTAGTTAAATAGATTCACATCGAAGAAATACCGTGGATATGATCCAAATTTCACCAGACGGACACTAAGCATGCTACTTGACCAATCTACAGTTTTGTACCAGCGCATTCTTAAGACTTGCACTTTGACTGACTGTGACGACGGGACTCCATGACGGGCCTTGTCCAAGCCAGGGCCCGACCTGTCCTCTCTGAATGTAAGTCGGGCTCCTCGGGTGATAACATACATGTGCTCGTTACAGCCGGTATCGTATAGAGAACCTTCCCCCATAGAGACTCTTCCCCCGGAAGGTTTTCTATATAGAGACTCTTCCCCCCGGAAGGTTTTCTATATAGAGAATCATCCCCGACGGAAGGTTTTCTATATAGAGAATCATCCCCCAGGGGGAAGGTTCTCTATATAGAAAACGTTCCCCATTATAGAAAATCTCCCCCCCCCAAATCCGGAAAACCATACGGATTTTTGATATCGTCTTTGGTTTATGACTTTCTACCTTGCAATATACACGATAGATCCATTGAAATTTAAAGATATTGGTATTTCAAATAGAATTTAAAATGTTTTCGAGGATTCTTTTGGTACATTTTAGGACATAATAATTTTACGTCTTTTGGTACATTTTAGGACATAATAATTTTCACAGCCCTTGGCCATACTTCATTATTTAGATTGAGGATCACTGATGAGGGTTAAAGAACCGAAACATGCATGTCTGGTCCATACTGCAAAATCTGCTTTTAAATGATGTTTATATGAATTTGAAGACGTTTAACGCTTTAAATTGAGGGATAATATATATCCATATGAAACACCAAACGAAAAATTAAGATCAAATTGAGTTTTATCCTCCTCATATGTTTTTGTGGAAGGAGTTAATAGCCAGATCCTTGGAGTTCCATGTGAAATGGAAACATCAAATGTTTCTAAATATATTTTTTCTGTGATTAATATGTTTAGAGTACAAGATTTAAAAACCGTATTAGTTCAAAATATTAGATTAATGATTCTAATATGACTTGATTCTTTTTCCCTATTAAGACAACAGACGCGAGCCGGGCTCTATTCTCCAATATAGGCCCTATAGCGATAAGCCACGCCTACCCATTTTCTGAAAGCAGATAAACCGGCAGGAACTGGTTTTTACCAAGAATCGATTTTGTCGTCTGTGTTTCATTGTTCATCAAAAGGTCTAAGTTTGGTCATCATTAGAATAGAAATAAAAAATGACAAGCCGGGCTCTATTGTCTCATATGATGCCCTCGCGTCCTCAGCCAATCACATTTATCACATCGCCGCTCACGCGGCTCGGTAATAAATGTGATGCGCTTAGGACGCTCGGGCATTATGAGACAATAGAGCCCGGCTTGTCATTGTTTATTTCTTAAATATACAATCACTCATAAATGTATACAAAATAAATATATAAATAAAATGAAATAAAATAAAAATAAATTTTTTCGACTTCATGCTTTTTTGGGGGTTTTACGCGTGACATTGTTCCGAAGTGTTTCGTCAAGTTTATGTCTTTTTAAACAAGAAAATTAATATGCTAATGTGGCAGACGGTCGATCTTAGTCGGCACCTTTTGTCCATTAGTCTTGTTCATTTTTGTGTGGTCTTATGTGTATGGTATTTCGATGTCGTATTTTGTGTTAACTGTCCCTTTTGTGCTTGTCTACTCTATGTTTACGCAAAGGGATAGTAAGAGCTTCAACCGAGTCTTGTTGCAGATCCCGCCCTTTCTTGCAAACAGCACATCACACAAATTTCGTTGAATTGATGGGTTCTGTGATATAAAGGTATTTTCTTTAGTTTTTGTCAGAATTTTCGCATAGAATTGATCTCCCCGATGATCGGCATATATCTGCAGTTCTGGCGGCCGATATGGAGAACAGCGGAACAGTTTGCTTACAATTAGCTCAGTATTTCTATCTAAATGATAAACACTTTCTCTTGAAGAAGGAGTACATATTTTAATAACATGTGTTTGGCTAATTCAAATCTTAACCTCGTATTTCTTACGTTTTGAATTTCAATTATGAACTGTGAATCAGAAATTGTCTAAATTCGGAGGGACATTTTCTAAAGTGAAGAACATTACCCCTGTCAATCCTATACAGTTTGTCTCTGGTTCTCTAAATAAAGTGAAAGTCAAACAAAGAACGGTATGGGGGAAGCTTTTCTATGGTAACAAAGGGGGAAGGTTCTCTATATAGAAAAACTTCCCCCAGGGGGGAAGCTTCTTTATTATAGAAAACCTTCCGGGGGGAAGGATCTCTATGGGGGAAGCTTTACTATATGACAGCGGCATAGCACGGACTGTATTACGTACGCCCTCTTTTTATATCCATTTACATATTCATCTGTGCTGCCTGGGCCCCTGCGTTTTGATGTGATGTTTTTGTGTGTTAATCTGACCGTGAGGAGGTTGTTTTACACCACAATTGTACGTTCTTTGAGACCTCTGGATAGTCGGATAAGTGAAAGGGTTGAGCGCACGTAATCCAGGATAACCACACCATTTGCTACTTGTGTGTTTATATGTCGTATGCCTCTTTTAAGTGTCTTCGTGTGCTCGTCTTTGTGTTTTCGCATTGGGTGTTTAGACATATACAATGCATGTATTCAATATATTTTCATTTTCGTGCGTGAACATCGACGGCAGGTGCGGCTAGCCAACAGGGGATGCTTACTCCTCCCGGGCACCTGATCCCACCTCTAGCTTGTTAGGGGTCCGTCGATGCTCCATTTGGTGCTCTATTGTGAGTGCTGTTGAGATTATCGTCAGGATCTTCTTTAACTCATTTGTGTCACACTTATTCCCTTTGCCGTGTGAAGCTCGTAAAAAAGTTCCCCGCGAGGGGTTTGACAGTAAGTGTTTTGAATTTTTTCCCCTGACATTGTCGCCATAGCACTTTCTATATAGACAGAACCATAGACAGTGCATGTATTTCATATATTTTCATTTTCGTGCGTGAACATCGACGGCGGGTGCGGCTAGCCAACAGGGGATGCTTACTCCTCCCGGGCACCTGATCCCACCTCTAGCTTGCTAGGGGTCCGTCGATGCTCCATTTGGTGCTCTATTGTGAGTGCTGTTGAGATTATCGTCAGGATCTTCTTTAACTCATTGGTGTTTTGCTGTTGGGTCTGCAGCAGAGTATGGTTGGAGATCCCTTCCTTTCTTTTAAAGCAAAAGTGTACCAGAGAATCCATAATAATATGTGAATTGGCTGACTGATTCCCTTATTTATAAAAAAAATATTATGCAGGGAAAAAGTTTAGTCTTAGTGGAAACTTGTCTCTCCATACTTATATTATAAATAAACACAACCCCAATCGTTGCTGTTGTTTAATATTTATTAAAAATAAGTGGGTTTGTTTGTTCATACGAATATATCAAAATTATGCTTTATTAAAATTCAACTGCATGAGTATACTCAGTTGAAGAAGAGAGACAGTACAAGTACATGACTGATGCAAGACAAGAATATGAGTATAACAGATAGATATCAAACTTAATAACCTAATGCGCGTCCAGCACGCATTTAATGAAAGTCGTAATTTAAAATACTTGCAACATTCTAAATCTTCTATAAAGCAACATAAAATCTACGGAAAATTGAGAATTGAAGGGGTATGTATCAATCAGAATCATTAGTTGAACGAATCGATGCTCATTCCTACTCATAACAAGTCCTTTAAGTAATCCTGCCAAATATACCATTTACCAATTTTTCCTCTGAATGAATGTGAATGTTCCATGCTAACTTGATGTAAAGTTGCGATGAGATCGTATTGAAGACTATTTCACTTATAAACTTGAGAGAGAGAGAGAGAGAGAGAGAGAGAGAGAGAGAGAGAGAGAGAGAGAGAGAGAGAGAGAGCGATTATCCTAATACATTCCTGCACATAAGATATCAACTCATATACATGTACTGCTTTTTATCCACAGAAATAAACGTTATCTGTAAAACGTAACATTAATTTTAAATTACTCTGAATTTCTTTAGGCAAACAACAATAATTATTACCAAGTAAATTCTAAACTTCCGTCGTCTCTAGATTATCATATTCACATCCATTATTATGGTAACTATAATCAATAGAAGAGACACTATTTCGATTTTTATCATTGTCAAATTGTTGTAATGCTAAAGTTAGTGGATCACGGTCATCGTCTGCATCCTCTCCAAACATGTCCATAGTTACCTCCCTTATCTCTTCTTCCATATGGTCACGTGGTGTCTCTACTGCCTTGCTTTCGTCTACGTCATTTTGGTCCAATGAATTGAGACTGAAAAATGAGGATATCATTAATCTGACTTCGTTTAGCACAGTGTCCAGATATTCATAAAAATCAGGCAAGGGGGAGGGTATAAGAGTGACGCATATAAATCTTTGCTGATTTTTTCATTCCTGTTTTGAGACATAATAATGTGCGTCTCTACTAAATTTCAAGAAGATGATGCTGAAGTAAAAATAATTTAATATCAGGTTTGAAAGGAAAATGTGTGGCGGAATTTTGTCCTCACTGTATATAGTTCCACAAAATTCTTACTACACTACGGAAGCCAGTTCGTGCCATGTTATATTTTTTTACTATCTCGTAGTTAAGAGAATCTTTTCTCGCAGTTATACGAGAAAACTTTCTCGTAATTACGAGAAACTTTTCTCGTAGTAACGAGAAAGTTTTCTCGTAGTTACGAGAAAAAATTCCCGTAGTTACGAGAAATGTTTCTCGTAGTTACGAGAAACTTTTCTCGTAGTTACGAAAAACATTTCTCGTAATTACGAATAGCTTTTCTCGTAGTTACGGGAAAGAAATCTCGTAGTTACGAGAAATACTGCGTTCGAATTTTTTCTCGTAACTACGAGAAAAGTTTCTCGTAACTACGAGAAAAAGTTTCTCGTAACTACGAGAAACGTTTTTCGTAGGTACGAGAAAAGTTTCTCGTAACTACGAGAAAAGTTTCTCGTAACTACGAGAAAAGATTCTCGTAACTACGAGAAACGTTTCTTGTAACTACGAGAAAAGTTTCTCGAAACTACGAGAAAAGTTTCTCGTAACTACAAGATATGTTTCTCGTAACTACGAGAATTTTTTCTCGTTACGGTAACTACGAGAATTTTTTTCTCGTAACTACGAGAATTTTTTCTCGTAACTACGAGAATTTTTTCTCGTAACAACGAGAAACGTTTCTCGTAACTACGAGATAGTAAAAAATATAACATGGCACGAACTGGCTTCCGTACTGCACCTTCATGTATATCTTTCTTCACAATTCGAATGCTTTTATATTGAATATCATTCAAAATCTAGTGCATTTTATCTTCATCGTTCATTACTATAAGAATTAAAAGAAAATAAAACTATGATCGCTGAGCGATATAAGTACCCCACCGGCAAAAATTTATGTCCTTCAACTATGCCGAGAACTCATCAATTAAACATGAACTTAATATCCGTGCAGCTCAGTTCAGAAATAAGAAAACTGAGGATTTATCTCCTTTATCGATGAAAGTCGAACTTGGTCTGTACCTATCCAAGACTAAGCTATGTATCACATTTCACCTGAATATCTCTATTTGTTGCGGAAAAAGTCCGGAAAATTGACAAAAACTGAATTATGCAAGTCATCAGGGGGCATAACTCCTCGAAAAATAGGTCAAGCGTCATGAATGTCGAACTTGCTCTGTAACTATCCAGGACTAAGTTGTGTATCACATTTCACTTGAATATCTCTATTTGTTGCAGAAAAAAGTCCGGAAAACCGAATTTTGCAAGTCACCAAGGGGCACTACTCCTAAAAAATAGGTCAAGTGTGACGAAAGTCGAACTTGCTCTGTAACTATCCAAGATCAAGCTGTGTATCAAATTTCACTTGTATATCTCTATGTGACTAAAAAAAGAAAATTGGACAGACGGACTGACAGACCGACGGACAACGGACAGACCGAGAGGAAACTAAGAGTCTCCTTCGGCAATGCCGGTAGGGGACTAAAAAGCATAACGAAACTATACACAAGTCGCTGTACATGTACTTGACAAAGTGTAAAAGAAAAACTGCTTCCAAAAATCAGGCTCCGGGAATAAACAAGTCAAATTCAGCGCAGCAAATGAACACGTTTCAGAAATACCTGTTAGAATCGCTGATATCATCTAGGTTGTCCATGCTCTTTCTAACTTCATCCTCTTTGTTCAGAAGCGGATTCGCTCTAGATGAGGAGAAAAAAAAGTTCAGGACAATGTTGTAAGTATCTTAAAATCAGTATCGCTTATATTAAGTAATCTTGATAGTTTTTTTTTCAAAATGATTTTATTTTACTACATCTACATATTTTCATTATTGACATTATTGATCTTTTCCCCATTCTTACTCACGTTGCTGAAAATTTGTTGCTGCCTGGTAAACTCAAATTATTGTTTTCTTCTTTTAATTTAGCTGAAAAAGAGAAGATGATTTTTTATGAGGTCAATTATATCACATAGAACATTTTTAACTGCATTGATTTTATGAAATGCGTTTTTCATGCCACGCCTAAAGTAGACAGTCGATTGTGTAATACTATTTCCAAAAAAAAAAAAAAACATTGAGAGAGCCTGATACGATTTCTTCCTGTTATTTTTTGATAACTGAAATATGCTATGTCAAAGAAATATAACTCCTTAAAAAAAACTTATGTGTACAATTTCTTGTACTTTGCCTGTAAAGATTTTGCTAACCCTATGTATGTAGCTATAACTTACATTTGCTATGTGCCTCTGCAGCTCTCAGACGTCTCTTATATCTACAAAAAAATGAAAATATTCAAAACACAAAAATATGATATACAAATGAATACAGAGATATGATGAGAATCCTGATTATTCCCTCACCCCTTAATTGCATCATGAGCATTTTAAACACATATTCTAATATGACTTGATGAATGAGCAAAAAAAAATTCTTTTTGCTTATTCATTCATTATCGTGAATTCATTCATCCGTTTGTTTAATACGTTCATTTATCCATTTACGTTCTTGCTCAATCATTATCATAAATTCATTCATTCATTTATTTGCCTGAATTTGTCACGTCTTATTGATTGATATTTTTCAACCCTATATGTTCATACTAACACTCAGTCCACATACATTTTTTTTATTTGAAAAAAGCAGTATTTTTATCTTATTAAAAGATCTAGCAAACATCTCGATTTTCCATCTGTAACTTGCTATAGCCTACATGTATTTCTGTCTTATCCACAGTTGTGTTGATCATATTATTCATGTATCATACATTTCATGTTTCCACCTGTATTTAGCCTCATTTTTCCATGTATGTCTTGTCCATATTTTTGTTCATCATATTCATATTCATTTTCATTTTGTATTGTTTATCAAATCATTTTGTGTTATTCTGTCGTCACATTGCATGCAGTTGTTTAATTCTGTCTGTTATTGGAGAGGAACTCGTAAGTTTGAAAACTTTTTTTTCCAATCCATTTGCTTTTTAATAAGATAAAATATGTTTAAACTAAAAAAACTATGACTTGATTCTTTTTCCCTATTAAGACAACAGACGAGAGCCGGGCTCTATTCTCCAATATAGGCCCTATAGCGATAAGCCACGCCTACCCATTTTCTGAAAGCAGATAAACCGGCATTAACTGGTTTTACCAAGAATCTAGGACTAAGTTTGGTCATCATTAGAATAGAAATAAAAAATGACAAGCCGGGCTCTATTGTCTCATAATGCCCTCGCGTCCTCAGCCAATCACATTTATGACCTCGCCGCTGACGCGGCTCGGTCATAAATGTGATTGGCTGATGACGCGGCTCGGTCATAAATGTGATTGGCTGAGGACGATCGGGCATTATGAGACAATAGAGCCCGGATTGTCATGTTTTATTTCTTAAATATAAGATTGATGAAGCGATTGTAATACTACAGGAATGTCCATCATTTATTCATTATCATGATTATACGTACTTGGATGATGTTCTAATGTAGAAAACGATGACGATGATCAAAACGAGGAAGAGGAGAGCAATAGCGGCCATAAAGTAATATTTCTGGTCGATATCAGTAGAAGTTGCCTGTGCATCCGTTGTTTGTAATGCCTGAATAAAAGAATCATCTGTCATGTTTAAGTTCAATCTATAAATCTGATTGATTTTACACTTTCGATACTTCCCCGCATCCCCATTCTCAAAATCATTTAGTTTTGGATGATCTGACATATGCCAACGACAGAAAAATCGCTGATACATGCCCTTTACAATTCTAGTAGGCATGTACATGTACGTTGTCCATGAATTTTTCATTTGATTTCTATGACTTCTACTTTGCATTTCGCCTATTTTGCTATTCATTTATTCTTTAAAATGAACAATCTAAATTCATCCTATCTTATTGTAATTGTGCTTTATTTATCTAAAACGTACCTGCATTTTCTGAATCCCAAAATTTTTAGCGTCATTCAATGCTTTCAAGTCTGGTCCGTATTCGTCTATCAAACTACAAAAGCAAATGCATTAGTACTTGGAACGTATTAATAGGGAATGCATTTATATATTTATAGGAGAGAAAGATTGAGAGAGAATGAGGAGAGAGAGAGAGTAATTTTGAGAAACGCTTGTCCAACTTACGAATCTATTTCCTTGCTTTCTAGGATTCTATCGTTATCAGCAGGATCAGTGACATAGAATCTAAGATCGGATCTGAAGAATAAAGGAGAAATATGGCTGTATTTCCA
Organism: Pinctada imbricata; assembly: GCA_033119305.1. Taxonomy (NCBI): domain Eukaryota; kingdom Metazoa; phylum Mollusca; class Bivalvia; order Pterioida; family Pteriidae; genus Pinctada; species Pinctada imbricata. Next base: position 44,713,425 of record VSWD01000010.1, read on the forward strand.
AGCTACATGTATCTAAATAAATAATATGATTCTTTTATTCCTTTCTTACTCTATATTCTCTTAAACACATTTAAGATTTATTTGTCAACAATTCATTCATCCATTAAGATAGTTTTTTAAAATGATTTTTCCTTTTTATAAAGCTTGTGGATTTGTCAAAGAATCTATATTATTCATTTTAGTTCTGTTATCATTCAATTTAAAAAATAATCGTAATATTGAGTCTGAAAAACATTAAAATATTCCAAATATGGTTTCTTTTCTTTTTATCTACTTACTGCCTATAAGAGTTAGAGCAGTTACTTACGAATCAGTTAGTGCAGTCCCTTGTTGTATGTGAGCAGCCAAATTCACATAAACAAAGTTGTGTTTTGTCAAATCACTAAGACTCCTAAAAGATGAGAAAACCTTACAACAGAGATCATTGCAAAAGAGTCTTTTAGTATCATAACTAAGGATTCTTTAGTTTTCATCAACGAAACTTTATTGGAATCACTCCTTATTCCATACCGAACATTTGCGGATGTTATGTTAAATATAATGTATGGGAAAGGAGCAGTAATTGTATGTCCTTATCATGACATTGTTATGGAAATCTCCCAAGTGTATGACTAATGCAGATGGGTGATTTTTCTTTAGGAAATATAAAAAAAAAATCTTGAATATTCTTTCATTCCAACGTTTGAAGCATTTATAGTTTTTTCCCTCCAGGGACGGTATCTGACGTAAACGCATTATGACGTAATAAAATTCCTACAAAATCGTCTTTTTTTCAAGCATGTTTCCCTGAATTTGATGCTTATTCCAATAGAATTGGATGACGTAACAATCAATATACGTCAGCTTCCGGTCCAAGTAAGAAGGGAAGGAAAAGACCGAATATAGCATGTCTGCGTCAGTTTGCATCTTGTATTTGAAACAAATCAGTTCGTTCACGCAATACCAGGTGTTCCTGCATTGCAAAATCCTATCATTCTACATTTATAATTTGTGTATACATCACAATTAGCATTTCATAACTTACTCCAGAATTTCGTCTTTATCTTGATTCACCTTTGAAGTCGTTCCCGTGACATACATTATTCCTAGTTGGGAATCTCCGATCAGATTAATCTACAAACAGAATTAAAAGAAATTTCGAAATCATAATAGCCAAAAATGCTGATGAATCTGAGAAATTATTATCGCATTACATATGATTAAAACGAATGATCGCCCTCTACTTTTATATCCATTTTCATATCCATCTGTGTGTTCCCCGGGCCTCATGTTGTCTTATTTGTATGGTCATCTTACAGCGAGGGGGTTATTTTCCACCACTATTGTGTATTCTTCGAGACCTCTTGGTAACTGGAAAAGTGAGAGGGTTATGCGAACGTAATCCGGATAACTACATCATTTGCTACTGACGTAGCGGATGGCTGTCCTAAGTCGGCCCCGATTGCCAGTCTGTCTCGTTGGTTTATATGTGGTCTTATGTGTTTGGTGTTTCTGTGTTGTTTTCGGTGTTTCTTAACGTTTTGTGACTCTTGCTGTACATGTCAACTCTTGTTTTTTTGCATGGATTGTTTTGGTGATTTGCTGTGGGTGATGCAACCGAGTGTTGTTGGGGATCCCCCCTTTCTTTACTAATAACTAAACATTTGATATCCTAGCTACACATAAATTCTGTCATTACTACTATGGAAAACAACGAATAAAATTTCACCTGTGCAGTAAGAGATACTTCAACTTCGAAAACATTACAAAGTCAGATATGAAAGTTTCGGACATATCAAATCCTAATCAGAGACGTATAATTCTGGAATATAAACAAAAGGTACATGGCCGAGTGAAAGATGAAGCTGATAAAGTAATCAGAAAAGTAATTCGAAGGCCGATGACTGTTCTGTGTCGTTATGGATAGAAGAGTAAACCAGACTTTGGGATCCTAAACTTTTCTTGATGATGCATCTTATTTCAACTAACATACCTCACTTGTCTAGAAATATATTCTCAACTTTTGCCTATACATGAATCTTATGCTACAAAATATATATGGGAATGTAAGTCACACTACCCAGTAGGCGATGCTTTCATATTCGGAAGGAGAATCAAGGGGTTTCTTGCGACATCAATAATTCCTTTTCATTGTTTGTCCAGACATGATCTATCTTATGTTTTAAAGTCTATTTTGGACAAACCTTGACTCTGGTTGTATCGTTTCCGGCGGTGTCATTGCTCAAAATCCTGAGGATAAAGAATCCTCTCATATCCGCTGTAAATTGCATGTTACTTCGGACCTTTCCATCCGTGTCTACACATATAGCGTGCAGTTGACCATCTTTACACTTAGTAGTTATTGTTACTTTTTTAACCTGACTCTTGAATTCTTTTGGCTCTGTAGATATATTTAACATATAGAATTCGTGTTTAGAGTTGACTAGGGTGTCCGGATCTGGTAAGACGTACTCCTGTCAAGAGAAAATACCGATCTATTGATTGGAACATCATTATTGAGAAGGAGAATTTTTTTTGGTAAAATATATAAACTCTTTTGTTCCTCTAATATTCAGATTTCATGAAAACTGCTAGGTCGAAATTGAACTGAAATCTTCAGTTCAGAACTATTTGCTAATGCATGGTCTATTTGTATTAAGATACCCTTAAAGACGCCACATGAACTATTTAATGTTAACCTCCCCTAAAATATATAAGACTTTCAACAAAATGGAATAAGCATTGAAAGAACAGTTAACATTATAAGAATCCCCTGTAGGGATATTCAACTTCCGCACTTATTTTGAGAATTGTAGATTCTGAATCTGTAGAACGTTTTTGTGCCGATTTGGTATTTCTAAACTCTTTCTCCCTACTTTAACCACATCGGTATGTAACATTCTAAGAAATTATGAAAAGTCTTACTGTTAAATCAAGTATAGTTCCATTAAAAGTTTTGTCTCGAAGAATACTGGAGGAGAAGGACTTCTTTCTGAATTCTGGAGGATTGTCATTTTCATCATTTATTTTTACGACGAGATTCATTGAAGTAACATTCCTTGGCTTTAGCTCCAGTTTGCATTGTTCATGTATATCCCCTGCTGTATTTGTTACATCAGTTGCTGTTATAGTTAAGTTAATCGTGTCTAATTTTTCTCTGTCCAGTTCAGAAATTAAAGTAACTTTACCGGAATCCCTATCCACGGTAAAATTGGAAGCATTAGGTGATGAATCTGAAAAATAAGAGAAACATAAATAAATCTTTTTGAAATATAGAGTTGTTTCTCATTAATTTTGTACATTTATCTAAATTCAAGTAATTGTGACGTCATCAAATTTTATTGAAACAAGCGTGAAATTCAAGCAAATGGGCTATGCAAATATGAAAATTGTAAAAGAATTTCATAAGGCTGCAATGCTTTAAAGTAGCTTACGGTCACAAATTGAACATGTGCCAGCTCAATAAAAAGACGGAATCTATGAAGAAATTGCAATCGTATATATTTGTACATAATTTGGATCATACCATGTAATTGGAGAAGAAAATTAACATCTCACCATCTAGAGAATATGCTATTTTTGAGTTGGTGTCGTTGTCGTAAGCCTTAACTATTGCCACCACTATGTTCTCTGTGTTTTCATTTACATATACAGTTTTACGCTGCTCTTGTTCACTGAATTCTGGGGGATTGTCATTGACATCAATGACCTTGATCTGGATGGGTTTTGTTGACGTCCTGGGCTTCGGTATTCCGTGATCTTGTATTCTTATCGTAACCTTAAAGGTAAAAATCATGCCTCGAAATTTGTAATGGCGTTCGAAAAGAAACTCAATATAAATAATATAAACAAATTGAAGAATATGTGTTTTCTGGGAATAGGGGAACTATAAGGTTTACGTAGTGACAGTTGATGTCAAACTCAAAAATAGAAAATACTGCTAGGTAACATGAACGAGTCAAATATGCCCCACCGCCTTGTGGATACTTCTATATTATTTCTGTTATTTGGCACGACAGAATGTTTGCGATAAAACAAAACTGAAATGCAGGCTCGACTGGAAAGATTCGTCGCATTTTTTATAATAGATCGATTGCTATTAATCAATGAAATAAACCACGAAAAAGTGATCAGCGACTGAATGTTACCTTAGTTTTCGTATATTGTCGATACTTTACATTTGATTGCTGATGACGTTTTTATGTTAAGGTTGAGAAAACTTAAAGCAACCTGTATTTTGAAACAGGTGGCGCGTCGTGCATTTCGATTGTTGTTGTTTTATCGTACGTTTGGAATCATGGTCAAAGTAGAAAAACAGATAATGCAATGAAGTGGGACAATTCTATGGCTTAACTATACGTCGTCTGTCACATAAAGAATGACTGTGATAGGAGTATCGTGTACAAAGACCAGAATAAAATGTAACGAAATTATAGACGATCCATATACAATGTTAACATTAAAGAATTTCACAAAGAGACCGTAATTATCTCATTCGAACAAAACTTGACGTACCGTGTAGTCAATCTGTTTCTCACTATCTAGTTGATTTTGGAGAATTACACTACCATTATCATTGTCAATGAGAAAGGGAGGGAGGCTAAATCCAAAAGAACCATTTGTATATTCAAAGCTGTACGATATACGTCCGTTCTCTCCATGGTCCTTGTCAGTAGCATTTATAATCGTCACTAAAGTTCCTATTTTGGCACACTGAAAAAAAGATAATCAACTCATGTCATGATCAATCTTTAAAAGAAAAAAAATGCAGGATTTGAATTATCTTCTAGATGAATATGTGACTCTCAAAGCAATAAAACGATAATAAATCTTTATAACTCACCTCAAAAATACCAAATTCGCCATCACCATTTTGAAAATAAAATTTTGGGTCATTGTTATTCGTATCTCGTATATTAACGAATACATCAATCGTGTTATTCAGTGATGGACTACCGTGATCTGTCGCTATTATTTCTAATTTGAATAATACTACGTTGTCAAGGAAGCTGCCATTGGTCAGTATGCGGCCAGAATCGGGGTCAATTACGAAAAGGTCAGAGCTGTTACTTCCTGATCCAAGAAAATATGTAACATGTCCACTTTCTCCTTCGTCGGGATCAGAGGTTCCAACAGTAAGCACAGTGGTTCCAATCGAAACCGTTTCTAGGATCTCTGTTCGGTTTTTAAATGAGCCAAACGTTGGTGCGTTGTCGTTTACATCTAGAACGTACACCTTAACATCCGTGGTGTTGACATGTTGTAACTTGACATCAGATGGATTGTCTCTGGCCTGTATCTTTATATTGATAATTTTATCTTTTCCTGTGATACTTTCTCTGTCTATGTTTCCGGTAACTTTCAATTCCCCCTAAATGTCAAGAAATTGATTACATCTGTATTAAAAGTGTTCACGTTGGTGGTAATTGCGCACTGTATACATGTACTTTATCATTATTAAGATTCTTTATTTGATTTAATTTTTATATTTTCTCTTAATGACAGCTAACATGATAGAAATCCAGATGATGTATGCACCATAAGATACAAAATCATTTCCAAAAAAAAAAAAAAAAAAGAAAAAAGAAAAAAGATCTAATCGGACATCAGTATCAAAGAATCGAAAAGACGAAAAAAATTACATGTATATTCGCTATTGTCGAAAAACAGAGTTACTTCCCATTTGAGATGGTATCTAAAGTAGACTGATTATGACTTCATCAAATTCTATAGAAATAGTCCTAAAAGTTTGGGAAATGACGGCATAAGATCGACGTTATCATACCATTTTCATGACGTCACAATGATTTTACGTCAGATACCGCCTGTAAGGGGAAAATCTCTGTATTCCGCAAATACCCAATAGAAACACTTACTGTTGTTTCATTCACTTCGAAATTCTGAATGACAATGTGATCTGTAGATACGATATGGTATGAAATCAATGCGTTGTTCCCAATGTCATTATCACGTGCCAGCACGGTACCGATCACGTAACCTTTGGTTGTGTAATTGCCTTCTGTGATGTTGAACTGGTATGTGTTATTAAGGAAGAAAGGTGTGTTGTCATTTGCATCGAGAACATTTATGTCCACCGTGACTGTTGCATTGTTGACAGAATCAGTAGCTGTTACCTCTAACATGAGAGTGTCATTCTTTTCACGATCTATTTTTGTGGGCTCTTTTAATGTTATTTTCCCTGCAAGACCAACAAAGGCTTTTATTGACTCATTCATACTTTCTAAGCTATGACTTAATTTATTTTACGCCATCCCACCAATGTTTTTTGACACAATTTTCATTTGATAAAGCCTCTGAATACACCTTGCACACAATTTTGAGCTTCTCGCGCCTAAAAGTTTGAAAGTAAAGCGGCACTACACAAGATTATTTATTAAATAGTTTTGGCTGGAAATACCACTGATTAGGATTCATTCCTCGAATCATGCATGTCTGTTGTACATTATATTGAATTAATTTTTATATCAGAGTTGGGACAATTCATTTTTTCTCAATTACTCTATTCGAAATTATCGATCCTTCCGCAATATAACCCTCCCTGCTATTTTACATGTATGTATATTTGTATTCTTTGGTGGTAAGATGTCTTTGCAAATTTAGTCGGTGTATAACCCCTATAAGGTGTTCCATAATATCCAGCTGGACTGTAGTTTTTAGTTTTCAGGATTTAATGATAATATTTTGTTTAAATTTAATAATTATTTTTAGCTGGAACTATACACAAACCAACAAACAGACTGTAGATAAATTAATTATAATTGAGTTTATTTAAGAAATAAAAAGTAAGTTTATGAAGCTCCTTCAATTATTAAGTTTAAGCAATCATTTAAACGTTTTAAGAAATATTTTTGCGAAAATCTTACCTTCTCGATGGTCAATTTGGAAAGCATTGAAAGGATTTACAGATAGGCTGTAGGAGATTTCTCTATTTTTGGCTGTAATGTCGCGATCAGTAGCTTGGACAGTGGTCACTATAGCTCCCTTCACAGCACTTTCTGATAGGTTGGCAAACAGTTTTACCTCGTCAAAAGCCGGTGCCTCGTCGTTAACATCCTCCAGCGTTATAGTTAATTTTGCTACAAGACGCATAAGAACTGTTTATACTTTTCTTCAATTGAAAGTTTTGTAAGAAAAAGATGAATAAGCAAGAGAGGAATAGTCAAATCATGAATATCTTAAATAGTAGAAATGTAAGCAAAGAATATTCTCACAAAGAAAGCCAAAAATGCAGTAAACATGATTAGGAAACGTATAATACAATACGTTACCTATGTCATACTGTGGAGTGTTCAGTGTTCCATTTACATCCGTTACATTTAGCGTTAAAATGACTTGTGTCGCCGTTTCAGCATCCAGTTTCGAGGTCGCATAAACCGATCCATTGAGTTCATTAATTTGAAAATAGTTCTACAAAAGTGTGTTCACATATACATTGAAACGTTGTTACACTAATTTCGTTTTCTCGTGATTCAAAGAAAAAATACTCGCGTTGAAATATATTACTGCAAGACTGTTGCCATATTTCGTTTGCATTAAAAGATACTATCCGAATTGGTTTGTTGTTCAAATTTTCTATAGATTATAAGCTTCGTACTAGATTTGAGTTTTCTAAATAAGTTATTGATTTAAAAAGAAATTCTATATGATTCATACCTCAACAAGACTTGCATTGATTTTCTTATATTCAAAATCAAATGCTTCTATTTTTTCTATATTGTAATGAAGACTATAATCCAAATCTGCATCACGTGCCCCACATGTGATAACCGACGTTCCAACCGGTAAATTTTCTTTTATCTTGGTACTGAAGATGTCTTCATCGAACTTTGGTTTCTCATCATTTACGTCATCGATGTCAATAGAAACAAACGTCGTCCCTGTGAGTTGAGGGTCACCTTTGTCGATTGCGATAATTGTGAGATTGTATGATGGTATCGTTTCTCTGTCAAATTTTGCATTTAGTTCCACTTTTATATATCCGGTACTACTGTCAATTCTAAATTTATCGGACCCTTTCTGTATGAAATACGATAGGTCGTTATTCGGTTTTGCGGCATCTCCATCCGTCGCAATAACGCTTGTAACGTTATCACCTAAAACACAGATGTTCTATAAAGAAACCGATTTTATGTAAGAGAGAACAAGACCCATTCTTTTGAAAAATACATCTACTTAAGAAGAAAGTTTGCAGCATATATTTTCCTTAACATTTTCTTGTTGGTTTCCTCCACAAACAAAGTTATTTGTCGAAATTCGCTTTTAGCTCACTCTAATTTTCATAGTATAACAAATCTTTCATTCATAATCATATTACTTTTTTTTACAATAATAGCAACGTTAAAAACATATCTTACCTGGCGTTGAATCCTCTGGTATATTAGCATGAGTCAGATTTACAGTAAACTGTGGTGTATTATCATTTTCATCCTGAAATATGACACATTTATGTTATAATGTCAATCATTTGAAAATTTAGAATGAGAAATCTTAAACATAAAATAATGCAAAAAATGGAAATGAAACTTTATACCATTTTTCGAATAAATATCTTAACTAAACTCACGATAACTGTAACATCAAGGGTTGTAGTTCCTGCCAAAGACGGTTCGCCATAATCAGCAGCGGTAATGATAATAGAAATCCTTCGAGTATTCAGTGTTGCTAAAGCTTCATAATCTACAGACTTTGTTATTGATATTTGTCCTGTTGTGCCGTTTGCTTTGAAATGATCATGAACCAAAGTTGGGGACACCTTTTCTATGCCATATTTGAAAAACGAGTTGTTTGTTTTTCTTTCATCGTTGTCGGTTGCCTAGTTAAAAAACGTAAAGGACATAAAAAAAACTTACACATTCACAACAAGGACAATATTACTTCAACACTGATACATGTGTGAATGACCGACAAATATTAGTGTGGTGATAAAGGGATATCAAACAGAATACACATGTTTAAAACACAATATCATTTTATTGTTCCAAGTATTGAGATTATCGTAGGCTATAACCATACAAAACACCGAATTTGTTACAGTTAGGCTATAACCATACAAAACACCGAATTTGTTACAGTTAGGCTATTACCATACAAAACACCGAATTTGTTACAGTTAGGCTATTACCATACAAAACATCGAATTTGTTACAGTTAGGCTATTACCATACAAAACACCGAATTTGTTACAGTTAGGCTATTACCATACAAAACATCGAATTTGTTACAGTTAGGCCATTACCATACAAAACACCGAATTTGTTACAGTTAGGCTATTACTATACAAAACACCGAATTTGTTACAGTTAGGCTATAACCATACAAAACACCGAATTTTTTACAGTTAGGCTATAACCATACAAAACACCGAATTTGTTACAGTTAGGCTATAACCATACAAAACACCGAATTTGTTACAGTTAGGCTATAACCATACAAAACACCGAATTTGTTACAGTTAGGCTATAACCATACAAAACACCGAATTTGTTACAGTTAGGCTATTACCATACAAAACATGGAATTTGTTACAGTTAGGCTATAACCATACAAAACACCGAATTTGTTACAGTTAGGCTATAACCATAAGAAACACCGAATTTGTTACAGTTATGCTATTACCATACAAAACACCGAATTTGTTACAGTTAGGCTATTACCATACAAAACGCCGAATTTGTTAAAGTTAGGCTATAACCATACAAAACACCGAATTTGTTACAGTTAGGCTATTACCATACAAAACACCGAATTTGTTACAGTTAGGCTATAACCATACAAAACACCGAATTTGTTACAGTTAGGCTATTACCATACAAAACATCGAATTTGTTACAGTTAGGCTATAACCATACAAAACACCGAATTTGTTACAGTTAGGCTATTACCATACAAAACACCGAATTTGTTACAGTTCGGCTATTACCATACAAAACACCGAATTTGTTACAGTTAGGCTATAACCATACAAAACACCGAATTTGTTACAGTTAGGCTATTACCATACAAAACACCGAATTTGTTACAGTTCGGCTATAACCATACAAAACACCGAATTTGTTACAGTTAGGCTATTACCATACAAAACACCGAATTTGTTACAGTTAGGCTATTACCATACAAAACACCGAATTTGTTACAGTTAGGCTATTACCATACAAAACACCGAATTTGTTACAGTTAGGCTATTACCATACAAAACACCGAATTTGTTACAGTTAGGCTATAACCATACAAAACACCGAATTTGTTACAGTTAGGCTATTACCATACAAAACACCGAATTTGTTACAGTTCGGCTATAACCATACAAAACACCGAATTTGTTACAGTTAGGCTATAACCATACAAAACACCGAATTTGTTACAGTTAGGCTATTACCATACAAAACACCGAATTTGTTACAGTTAGGCTATAACAATACAAAACACCGAATTTGTTACAGTTAGGCTATAACCATACAAAACAACGAATTTGTTACAGTTAGGCTATAACCACACAAAACACCGAATTTGATACAGTTAGGCTATTACCATACAAAACACCGAATTTGTTACAGTTAGGCTATTACCATACAAAACACCGAATTTGTTACAGTTAGGCTATTACCATACAAAACACCGAATTTGTTACAGTTAGGCTATTACCATACAAAACACCGAATTTGTTACAGTTAGGCTATAACCATACAAAACACCGAATTTGTTACAGTTAGGCTATTACCATACAAAACACCGAATTTGTTACAGTTAGGCTATAACCATACAAAACACCGAATTTGTTACAGTTAGGCTATAACCATACAAAACACCGAATTTGTTACAGTTAGGCTATTACCATACAAAACACCGAATTTGTTACAGTTAAGCTATAACCATACAAAACACCGAATTTGTTACAGTTAGGCTATAACCATACAAAACACCGAATTTGTTACAGTTAGGCTATTACCATACAAAACACCGAATTTGTTACAGTTAGGCTATTACCATACAAAACATCGAATTTGCTACAGTTAGGCTATAACCATACAAGCACCGAATTGTTACAGTTAGGCTATTACCATACAAAACACCGAATTTGTTACAGTTAGGCTATAACCATACAAAACACCGAATTTGTTACAGTTAGGCTATTACCATACAAAACACCGAATTTCTTACAGTTAGGCTATTACCATACAAAACTCCGAATTTGTTACAGTTAGGCTATAACCATACAAAACACGGAATTTGTTACAGTTAGGCTATAACCATACAAAACATCGAATTTGTTACAGTTAGGCTATAACCATACAAAACACCGAATTTGTTACATATAGGCTATAACCATACAAAACACCGAATTTGTTACAGTTAGGCTATAACCATACAAAACACCGAATTTGTTACAGTTAGGCTATAACCATACAAAACACCGAATTTGTTACAGTTAGGCTATAACCATACAAAACACCGAATTTGTTACAGTTAGGCTATTACCATACAAAACATGGAATTTGTTACAGTTAGGCTATAACCATACAAAACACCGAATTTGTTACAGTTAGGCTATAACCATAAGAAACACCGAATTTGTTACAGTTATGCTATTACCATACAAAACACCGAATTTGTTACAGTTAGGCTATTACCATACAAAACGCCGAATTTGTTAAAGTTAGGCTATAACCATACAAAACACCGAATTTGTTACAGTTAGGCTATTACCATACAAAACACCGAATTTGTTACAGTTAGGCTATAACCATACAAAACACCGAATTTGTTACAGTTAGGCTATTACCATACAAAACATCGAATTTGTTACAGTTAGGCTATAACCATACAAAACACCGAATTTGTTACAGTTAGGCTATTACCATACAAAACACCGAATTTGTTACAGTTCGGCTATTACCATACAAAACACCGAATTTGTTACAGTTAGGCTATAACCATACAAAACACCGAATTTGTTACAGTTAGGCTATTACCATACAAAACACCGAATTTGTTACAGTTCGGCTATAACCATACAAAACACCGAATTTGTTACAGTTAGGCTATTACCATACAAAACACCGAATTTGTTACAGTTAGGCTATTACCATACAAAACACCGAATTTGTTACAGTTAGGCTATTACCATACAAAACACCGAATTTGTTACAGTTAGGCTATTACCATACAAAACACCGAATTTGTTACAGTTAGGCTATAACCATACAAAACACCGAATTTGTTACAGTTAGGCTATTACCATACAAAACACCGAATTTGTTACAGTTCGGCTATAACCATACAAAACACCGAATTTGTTACAGTTAGGCTATAACCATACAAAACACCGAATTTGTTACAGTTAGGCTATTACCATACAAAACACCGAATTTGTTACAGTTAGGCTATAACAATACAAAACACCGAATTTGTTACAGTTAGGCTATAACCATACAAAACAACGAATTTGTTACAGTTAGGCTATAACCACACAAAACACCGAATTTGATACAGTTAGGCTATTACCATACAAAACACCGAATTTGTTACAGTTAGGCTATTACCATACAAAACACCGAATTTGTTACAGTTAGGCTATTACCATACAAAACACCGAATTTGTTACAGTTAGGCTATTACCATACAAAACACCGAATTTGTTACAGTTAGGCTATAACCATACAAAACACCGAATTTGTTACAGTTAGGCTATTACCATACAAAACACCGAATTTGTTACAGTTAGGCTATAACCATACAAAACACCGAATTTGTTACAGTTAGGCTATAACCATACAAAACACCGAATTTGTTACAGTTAGGCTATTACCATACAAAACACCGAATTTGTTACAGTTAAGCTATAACCATACAAAACACCGAATTTGTTACAGTTAGGCTATAACCATACAAAACACCGAATTTGTTACAGTTAGGCTATTACCATACAAAACACCGAATTTGTTACAGTTAGGCTATTACCATACAAAACATCGAATTTGCTACAGTTAGGCTATAACCATACAAGCACCGAATTGTTACAGTTAGGCTATTACCATACAAAACACCGAATTTGTTACAGTTAGGCTATAACCATACAAAACACCGAATTTGTTACAGTTAGGCTATTACCATACAAAACACCGAATTTCTTACAGTTAGGCTATTACCATACAAAACTCCGAATTTGTTACAGTTAGGCTATAACCATACAAAACACGGAATTTGTTACAGTTAGGCTATAACCATACAAAACATCGAATTTGTTACAGTTAGGCTATAACCATACAAAACACCGAATTTGTTACATATAGGCTATAACCATACAAAACACCGAATTTGTTACAGTTAGGCTATAACCATACAAAACACCGAATTTGTTACAGTTAGGCTATAACAATACAATACACCGAATTTGTTACAGTTAGGCTATAACCATAGAAAACATCGAATTAGTTACAGTTAGGCTATTACCATACAAAACACCGAATTTGTTACAGTTAGGCAATAACCATACAAAACACTGAATTTGTTACATATAGGCTATTTCCATACAAAACACCGAATTTGTTACAGTTAGGCTATTACCATACAAAACACCGAATTTGTTACAGTTTGGTTATTACCATACAAAACACGGAATTTGTTACAGTTAGGCTATAACCATACAAAACATCGAATTTGTTACATATAGGCTATTACCATACAAAACACCGAATTTGTTACAGTTAGGCTATAACCATACAAAACACCGACTTTGTTACATATAGGCTATAACCATACAAAACACCGAATTTGTTACAGTTAGGCTATAACCATACAAAACACCGAATTTGTTACAGTTAGGCTATTACCATACAAAACACCGAATTTGTTACATATAGGCTATAACCATACTAAACACCGAATTGTTACAGTTAGGCTATTACCATACAAAACACCGAATTTGTTACATATAGGCTATAACCATACAAAACACCGAATTTGTTACAGTTAGGCTATTACCATACAAAACACCGAATTTGTTACAGTTAGGCTATAACCATGCAAAACACCGAATTTGTTACAGTAAGGCTATTACCATACAAAACACCGAATTTGTTACATATAGGCTATAACCATACAAAACACCGAATTTGTTACAGTTAGGGTATTACCATACAAAACACCGAATTTGTTTCAGTTAGGCTATAACCATACAAAACACCGAATTTACATATAGGCTATAACCATACAAAACACCGAATTTGTTACAGTTAGGCTATAACCATACAAAACACCGAATTTGTTACAGTTAGGCTATAACTATACAAAAACATCGACTTTGTTACAGTTAGGCTATAATCATACAAAACACCGAATTTGTTACAGTTAGGCTATAACCATAGAAAACACCGAATTTGTTACAGTTTCCGTTTTCTTACTTTCCTGTTTTCCGCTCGACTGAAGTGAAGAGAGTTGCTTGCAAGCAGGAAACGTTTACGACGCTTCCATGATACTTAATCTCAACTCCATTGTAGAAAGTTATGAAAAATGTTTGATTCTTTTGTAAGGTTTTACAAAATTTTGGGCTTTAAATTTGAATTTTATCAACTCATAAGTCGAATACCATCTCCCGAATCAAAATGAGAAGTTTTGTCAACACATGTATATTCATTACATCATACAAGCTGTTGATTTCCTAGAAATTCTTCCACATATAATAAAATGTCACCAAAGACAAAATGTATTGCTTTGCCGTTTTTATACGTACTCTGACGATTAACTCGCCGTTGGAAAAATTTAAGGAGTTTTCTTTGAGTGACGCCGTATAGATGGGTCGCTCAAACATTGGTTCATTGTCATTAATATCTAGGAGATTGATCTGAATGGAGACAGTTGTCCGTCTGCTTCCTCCGTCTTCTGCAATGGCCGTTAGGTAATAGACATCTTTGATTTCTCTATCTAATGTTGTATTATCTCCATTTGTATAAAGGACGCCTGTTTGAGGGTCTATTCTAAATCTGTGAACAAAGAAACGGAGGAAAGTCCTAAAGGTTTCAGCAACAATCTTTGAACGAAAAGTAAACAATTAAGGTATCTGATGTATAATAGGGCATTTTTCCATGCCTGGTAAGGTACTATAACCTATATATTTTCTGAAAGGTTATAATGCCCACTGCTCAGAAATAATAATTTTGGGGCCAGAAAAACAAAGGGGAATTACTGCTGAATCATTTAAATTGTCTATTTTCTCTATATAACATATGCAAAATAACAAAGTTGTACAAGATATTTTCCCCTTTGATTTTTAAGATCTGAGAGTCTAATATCTATACTCAGGGCATCATTACCTTTCAGAAAATACATAGTTTATAGTACCTTACCAGGCATAAATTTTATCATACTTTACAATGGAGATTACTAAAACGCTATGTAAAATGACTCAATTGTACAACGAATACCTTAAACAAGTTTACATACTAAAAGTTAATGTTATTGGAGCACTCTTTGATTGTTATTGGCTGTTTAGAATCAATGAAATATATTGTCTTTTGATCTTTGAAAAAAAAAACTTTTGATTGAATTCAGCATTATTGGATAAATATTTCGTTTTGATAAAATTCAATGCTTGATCCACCTAAACAATGTTTAATGTGCGAAAATTAGTCAGAAATAGTATAAATGTCTGCTTGAAGTATATTTATGTCTAGAAATCAATTACGATAATAAAATTCATACTTTCCGTTCCCTCCTCTCAGCATAAATGATATGGTTCCATATTTACCACTGTCTTCGTCCGTGGCCTAGAAAATAACCGGTTTTAAAATGTTGAAGAATTATTAAGATAAAGTAAAAGAAGAACTTTATTCAAGTGACGGCTTAAGGAATATATATCTTATTAGACACATAAAAATGTTTCTGAAATATTATGTATTAGCATGAAATAAAATATATTAGCACAAAAGAAGTGTATCTTTTCTAGAATACTCACATTAATTTGACCGATTTCCGTATCATTCATGGCATCTTCAGTTACGTTGAAACGGTATTCATTTTTTGCGAATATAGGATCGTTATCATTAACGTCAATAATGTTGATGTCAACATCACAGGAGGCCGACCAATGCTCTGATGTGTCTATTTCTGTTGCTACGACCTGATGAAAATATGACAAAGAATTTATGTCATAAGTTTCATTATTCTTTCATAAGTTGCTTGTTGTATATCATTCATCATACTCAATAGTCAACATATGCTATTTTGTAAGATAGGGAAAATAGAAAACATAGATCCTATATCGTGGCTTTCTTTAATCCAATTAAAAAGCCATCTACTTCTTTTACAGAACTCCTTGATTTACCAATTGGAGATGTCCCTTTCAACGAGCAATATAACAAAATAAAAAGCTGTCTAGTACGATTAAAGGGCTTTCTATAAGAACTGTGGAGCTCTTTAATTGAATTACAGAGGTCTGAAAATAAATTGGAGAGCTAATTGAATTTAAGAGCTCTCTAACTACAACAATCGACTAACTATACGAGGATTGTCCGTATAGTTCGTGGACTGCTTTAATAAAAGCTAGCAAACAATGGTAAAATGAATGAAAGTATCATTTTCATTAAATTCAAGGTTCATATTAATAATATGCAAAAGTTCATCTCAAACAAAGCAAAAATAGTTATATTTCTATATAATATAAAAAGGACACTTCCTCATACCCGGAGCACTAGCATGAGAATACTTGACGTTATCCGTTATAAATTAATTTGACAATTCTACTCTCCTCGCTAAATTTGGATTTCTAAGAATTTTAGGATCCCATCCAGCACAGACATGAGTCGTTGTTGGATCACGAGATGATATCTTATGCACGATTTTTTTTTTAATTTGAAAGTTACCTGCAATTTCTCAAATTATTAGTCGCCGATCACTATGAATCACGTCACTTTCTTCATTTAAAAGTATTCCTTTCTTTTATAGAAAGTCTTCTCTAGGACATACCGTCCTGAAAAATGTTCCTAACGTCCAGGATTCTCTTTGCCACTTGAAGACTTACGAACAACTAGTTAAGTATAATTTTCCGACTGTTTAAGGAATCTATGGGTATCTGTCGGTGTTTTTCTGAAGCCTATACAAAATTTTATCACTTCTCTCTGCTCCGCCTCTCGGGAAAACGTCATTTTTTCGAACAATGACGATCACGTCTTATTACTCCGGTTTTCTTTGTCATCTTGAAACTTTGAACGTTCAAATTTTGCATGTGTGATGTCATAACTATTCTCAACATCACAATGGAAAAATTATCGTTTTATCCGTGGAATTTTACAAAATGCAAATGAAATTAATAAAATGATAAACAACATAACTATTTCGGTTAAAATTCACCGTGCTCCGGGTCACCATCCCATGTCTAATTACGAAGTCCTAGTTGCTATATTAAAATCAAAATATGATAATTGTTTACATTTTGTAATTCGCAAATAGTATATGACGATAAATATACTAAAAATAAATATCTTTGACGCTGATTTTCCTTAATTTAAGACTGTCCACGAACTTTACGGACAGCCCTCGTACATTAAAGAGGTCTACAATTGTTTAAGAGAGCTCTCCAATTCTTTTATACACCTCTGTAATTTAATTGAAGAACCCTTTAATTCTTTAAAAAAGCTCTTTAATTTATTGAGGTGATCTCTAAGTATTTGAGCTTTTTTTAATTAGACTTTCCATACCCATTGTCTAAGAATGAGTCTCATGTCTTTGAAATACATGCATATCTAACATCTGTGTGCAGATGATACTATAACAATTTTGAAGAACTATTGAATTTAGATATAATGTGCTTATTTACCTTAATGCCCATGCTTTTCGTTGTTTCATAATCAAATCTGAAAGTGTTTGATAGTCGTATCAATATATCTCCACTACCATATATCTCCGATGGTGTCGCTTCTAGAAAATAACACGATGTTCCATTGTCAAACTGTACAGTGAGGTTCAGATGACTGTTCTTACCCTTGAGAATAAAATAAAGCATATCGCTTAGTGCGTAAAAATTTGTGAGAGTATGGTTGTGTGTCTATTGTCCCCTCGTTGTGGTAATGGTTTACTGTGAATTACATAAAGGTGAGACAATTGCTCTACATAATGTCATATTCTTTTTGTGCCTCGAGCGTCACTGATACGAAATTTTCTTGTAATGCGCATATGGTGCACTGAAATTTTATGATAGAATATATACTTCAATATTGGCAGTTTATTATATTCGAATTCTATTATCTATTCTATATCTATTCGCATACCAGGGCTTAATAGAATTGGACGAAACACTCTCGTATCGTCTTCCATATAATTGCGTGTCTTGATAATAAGTGTTTTGAATATTTTCCCCTGACATTGTCGCCATAGCACTTTCTATATAGACGTGGCCTCAGAGAGTACATTTATTTTATATATACTTTTCATTTTCGTGCGTGAACATCGACGGCGTGTGCGGCTAGCCAACAGGGGATGCTTACTCCTCCTGGGCACCTGGTCCCACCTCTAGCTTGCTAGGGGTCCGTCGATGCTCATTTGGTGCTCTATTGTGAGTGCTGTTGAGATTATCGTCAGGATCTTTTTTTGCTTCTGTACGCTAATTATATCTAGTGTACAAACGAAAAGCTATGTTCTATTTGTTAAAGTTCACGTTCCTTTGTAGAATATAACAAGTTTTGGTTTTAGTCATCTAGCTTCCACATAGATCAGAATTACCTGATCTTTATCCTGAAGTTTTATACCAGAACCGTTTATAGTGATGGGGATACTAGCAGTGCCTTCCATGACATGAGCATCGTAGTGTGAGGAACTGAACTCAGGTTTGTTGTCATTAACATCCTCAACGTTTATAGTAATAAGGGTAGTAGATGTATTTTTTCCATACTGAACGACATTGTCTCCGACTTCATAGGCCTGAAATATAAACGATTGATAGCACGAGATGCATATGTGAATAGTTTTGTATGGCTTTATTTTAACTTTGCATTTGGTTAATTTTAATGAGATAAATGATCACAAATGTACACATAAATATAGATGGATCTAACTACTAACTGTAACATTTATTAAGCAATATCCACCCAGATCTTTAAGGACGCCCTCATCTCTATCCAGAATTTTTGTAGCCGTCACACTGCCATCTTTGGTATTAATTTTAAACAGGCCGCGACAGCTGCTACCTGACAAATTGCAATCATAACATAACGCCGTGAAGATAAAGTAAACAATGTTAAAAACAGAATAAGTGATGAAACATAAATAGTTGAGAACTGTTATTATATATAATATGATTCCATAAAGAAGAAAGTATATGTTCAGTTCTCTTAATTATGTTCAAATGAACAAACTCATTTTTGATCGTTGGCAAATTGTTATCTTCTCTTGGTCTATTCAACGGCTTACACGTACCATTTTCAAGGTGGTATTCTATTTGATTTGGTACTCCGGTATCCCCGTCTGACGCTTTGACTTTAAGAATCTCACCCTAAAAAGATACAAGCGAAAGCTGATAGATGAACCAGATAATTCCTTTTTGCAGTTCAACAGCAATACAATAACCATGCAAGATAAAAGTAATGATCCGGCTCAAAGTACCAGTCAGAAATTTTATGAATAGCTAACTTACTGATAGGTGTCACTACCGTAGATAATTTAACATATGCAGTCAGAAAACAACACATAGACAGGTTATTAAGGTCTCTGACCTTCATGACGTAGTATTGACAATCAAGATCCGTCATGAAGACTTATATCAACAGTTACCCATTCACATGTGTAGACGGTGTAGTTCTATGAAAACCATTCTCGGCGAAGAACGTTAAGATTCCCGTTTTCGATGGATTAGTCGTGATACGATTTAAACTTATTTTCAATGTGGCATACATGTATCATAGTAGTTTGATAAAGAGGCAAATACTTCAATTGAACGAACTAATTAATTTGGCAGTACATGCAGGATAGAATAACGCCAATATTGTTATCTTATACATACCAATGCAGATAGATTTGATGTTTCTGGTATATAACGTAGGTACGGTAATCCTTGAAAAAATGGCGGCTTGTCTTGTACATCTTTAATCTTAATTAGAACATCAGCCGCAGTACTTTTGTTGTAGTGATCCTTGAATAAAGAAAAAAATATCAAATATGAGAATCACTTGAATTATTTTCCTGTAAAAATTGAAATTAATATTTGTTGCATAATAAGATCATTCATTCCATCATTGTTTATAATAATTCAAAAGAATGATACAACTCCTTTTCCTTCTAGCTCTTCATACTTTCTAAAACTTTATTTAGCCTTACAGCAGCCGTAACCGTGTATTGGTAAAAACTCAGCGTCTCATAGTCCAGGTTCCTTTGGATTTCCAGTATGCCCGAATAAATACCTATCGAGAAAGCTCCATTATATAAAGCCTTTGCCTAAAATGATATAAACAGATAGTTGATGTTTTTAATAGATAAAACGTAATTTTTGTACGTTACATTAAATATCATAATCGTGTTTTTTTTTGCGATTTTGTTGTCCAGAAATAAAGTTTACAGATTATGCAATTTGAAGCAAATGAATTGAAACAGTAGTGATTATACGCTATAGAATTGCTAATTCCAAAAAAACATCTAGGAAATATAATTATATCCTTTTTATCATTTATAGAAATTCATAAATCAGCAAATGTCAAGGGAAAATAGATATGTAACCAATTCTAACGAATTAAGATAATAAGAATACTCACCTGACCTGATGGCTTTGAATATAAAATTAATAATATTAGGTCATCGCAAGTTGTATCTTCAAAGTAATTATTTCAATTCAATTGTAATAAAGCTGACTTGTAGAGACAATTCGATCACAATTTTTACAAATGTGCTGATATCTCTTTTGTAAAGAATTGACCATATATAATATTAATGATGCTAGAAGTCACGGTAGCGAATCACGTATTATACAAATGATCATTTACATTGGAATCCCCTTTAATTAAACAAGGTAAACACTGTCTTAATCTACCGTTTACGAATTTTAAGAACACTTAAACAAAATTTTTTTGCTTATTTACGTGTGCACTATACCATAACATGTAAAATAAATTAGAAAAATTTCAGTTTGAGTGTTCTCTATATATACCTATATTCATGACAAGAATCGATAGCAATCATATAAATGATAATGATGCTCACATGATAGGCCTTATATAGTTTGATATAAAGTAGATTTATAGAGTGTTTA
Source organism: Pinctada imbricata (assembly GCA_033119305.1). Lineage (NCBI taxonomy): Eukaryota > Metazoa > Mollusca > Bivalvia > Pterioida > Pteriidae > Pinctada > Pinctada imbricata. Next base: position 44,734,651 of record VSWD01000010.1, read on the forward strand.
CCGTGTTTAATCGAAGGGGATTCCCATGCAAGAGATTATTTGCATGTGACGTGATTTGCTACTGTGAAGATACAAGAGCTAAACATTCTGCAAAGGAGCAAAATCTCTATCCACAATGGAGCAAGTTTCAGGTGCTCGGAAACAGTAAGCCAGCAACATTGGTCGCTTTAGTCGAATTCATGGTTCATAATAGAGACAGACAACACTTAACAAGTTGGTCTTAGATGCTTCTTTAAAAGGTCTATTGATGTTTATCCTCATATCATTTACGAGCGTTGTATGTTTCAATGACAACTGAAACAGCATCGTAATGCATCACTGTAGAGACTGATAAAACTACAGGACAATAAACGTGATAGAGAAAAATATACATTATTCAGATTGGCAGATGCTTACTGTGAGATAGTACCGGACTTGGCCTCCCAGTCCATTATCCCTGTCTACTGCTTTAATTGATGCATCTATTGTAGTAGTTATACCAGCATTCTGTAACGAAAATTAGAAGTTGTTAAGACAATGAAACTATTTGAAAGTTTGTATGCTTGTATTACAGGCATCATTTACATAGAGAATAAGTGTCTTAATTTGTGTTTTGTTACGGGTATGCAACACACAGCAAGTGCATTTATCGTACATGTAATGCGCGTTAGCGCATTTCATGCGATAAATGCATTTGCTGTGTGTTGCATACCCGTAACAAAACACAAATTATGACATTTATTCTATATATATGCACCATAGCTGTCTGTTTCATTCTTGTTTTCTGAAATTGCTTTTCCTAGATAAAAGAGTGACGTTAAAATTCATCTCACCGCGGGTTCAGTTTGCAGGTTAGAACAGCCGTCGCGGCATGTTTCTTTAGATCTTATGCATTATGACGTCACAAGTGTTAATACACGAATTGCAGCACGTTCCTTTCAATAGTAACATCTCAGGGAATTACAATGGCTGTGCATATATACGCAATTAAATATTTCCTGCACAATGGAAGAGAAAAAACCACAGAGGGAACTTATAACAGTGTTTTGATACATTGATGTTTATATCGATCAACATGATCAAAGACCTTACATTTTTTATTTATGCTAACGAATAGCAAAAAAAGTTGAATTATTGCCTTATCACCCTCAAGTATCTGGAGGTACTTAGAAATTTGAAAGAAACTTTGGAGTAGTCATGTTTGCTTCCCTTGCTGTTAATTCACCCCTGTATTTTTGAAAGTTACAGGATTGTGCATGTGTAATACAGGGAACACACACTCTGGAATCTTTCAGAAGCAAATGACATGTAGTGATTCGATATGTTATCATTTTAATGCAAGTTTTTGTATTGCTCGTTGGTCTAATTCTTGAATCCTTTATCATTTTCTACACGATAAAGATGATAATTGGTTTGTCATATTTCGATCTCATATATTTCAAATCACTATATACGTTGTACAGTACTAAATCTTAAATCTACGGTGATACTTATACTATAAACATCACAGATTTATTTTTACCAATCAATTACTTGAGAAAACAAGCTCGAAGTTCTATGAAAGTTCCATATTCATAAAAGTATAAACTGGTAAACAACTTAGTAAAAATAGCAATCCAAGGAATGCTTGTGTCGCCTGCGAAGCGGATTTTTTTTATTGAAAATAGGTCAAATATCAAGGGCAAGGTCAATAGGTAAAAAAATATGGAATGTTTAGAAAGGTCTTTTCATAAGGAATACAAATGTGAAATATCAAAGCCCTATCACTTACCACTCAAAAGATATAGCCAATCTTACATTTGTTGAAAAGTAGGTCAAATATATAGGGCAAGTGCACGAGGTAAAAAATGATGGTATGTGAAGAAAGGTCTTGTCACATGGAATGCACATGTGAAATATCAAAGCCTATTACTCAGCAATCAAAAGAAGTAGCCAATCTAAGATTTTTTGAAAATTAGGTCAAATATCTAGGTCAAGGTAATGAGGTCAAAAGTTATGATATGTGTAGAAAGGCCTTGTCACAAGAAGGAATACACATATGAAATATCAAAGCCCTATCACTTACCAATCAAAAGATATAGCAAATCTAAAAAAAATTGAAAAGTAGGTCAAATATCTAGGTCAAGGTCACGAGGTCAAACTAATGATATGTGTAGAAAGGAATTGTCAAAAAGAATACACAAAAGAAATATCAAAGCCCTATCACTTGCCAATCAAAAGATATAGCTGATCTTGGATTTTTTTTAAAAAGTAGGTCAAATATCTATGTCAAGGTCATAAGGTCAAAAAATATAGTATGTGAAGAAAGGGCTTGTCACAAGAAATACACATGTGAAATATCAAAGCCCTATCACTTACCAATCAAAAGATATAGCCAATCTTAGATTTTTTGAAAAAGTAGGTCAAATATCTAGGTCAAGGTCACGAGGTCAAAAATTATGGTTTGTGTAGAAAGGTCTTGTCACAAAGAATACACATGTGAAATATCAAAGCCCTATCACTTGCCAATCAAGAGATATAACCAATATTAGATTTTTAGAAAAGTAGGTCAAATATCTAGGTCAAGGTCAAAAGGTCAAAATTTATGATATGTGTAGAAAGGTCTTGTCACAAGGAATACACATGTGAAATATCAAAGCCCTATCACTAACCAATCAAGAGATATAGCCAATATTAGATTTTTAGAAAATTAGGTCAAATATCTAGGTCAAGGTCACAAGGTCAAAAATTATGATATGTGTAGAAAGGTTTTGTCACAAGGAATACACATGTGAAATATCAAAGCCCTATCACTTACCAATCAAAAGTTATGGGGTGTGACACCCAAGTGTGACAGACAGACAGACAGACAGACAAACGGACAGACGGACAACGGATAAAGTGATCCCAAAGTGTCGCTGTGCTTCGCAGGCGACACAAAAATAGAAATTGAAATATTTAATCTTGACAACGGTAGATCTTTCTTCGTATTAGAATTGATGGACAATCTTTGAAATCCAATGTTTTCTGTTCCGAATATTGTTCAGAAGAAAAAAGGGGCAATATGTTATCAAAGAAAAATGAAAAGATCAAACTATAGTATTGTCTAAACAGCAAAGTTACGGGCGGAGCTTATTCAATCAAGCGAATGAGACGAATCAATCAAATTTAAGGATAGATAGACTATGAATTGCATACATTAGTAACTAGAGTAAATACTCATTAACTGTATTTTTAAACCTTATATCACCTGGTCAAAATTAAACTCTTCTGATGACAAGGTGAACATAGGCCCGTCCGGTCAGGTCAGTTTGCCATGACGAAACATGTACCAGAGAGCAACCTTTTTCGACATTAGAATATAAGAATATAATGATCGCTGAGCAATAAAAGTCCCCTACCGGCGGCATACAGGATCCCGGACCTTAAGGAAAGGCTATAATAATCGGATTTTTGAATTTTCAAAATTTACTGAAATAATCATATAAATTGTTTGATCTATGTCTGAACAATAACTTTCATATTCCTTTCTGCTAGGATATAACCCTAAGCGCTTGCAAAATAAAACACACCCACCCTTCGTGAGCTTTGGTTGAACAGTGCACAAAAAACTCAGGTTGTTATGAAAAATTTCACCTTAATTAGGTATGAGCGCAAAATAGAATGGCTAATTCAGACAAACTAGTGAAAGATAGATATACAACAAATTCTCCTTCAAAAGGAATTAGCCATTCTTTTTTGCGCTCATGTTGAAATTAGAGAAAATCAGAGAAAAAATACAGTGCACAAAGTACAAATTAGCATGTAAAACGCCTTTTACATATATCGATCTATATATCTGCATTGATTTTTACCTGAGCGAGGGCGGTTTATCCGGATATTTCGGCTACCCTCTAACTGTATAGACGTTACATAAATTGTGAAGAGATTACAAACGAAAAATTCATAATTATTCTTACTCATAAAATGTTAAATTTTCTTCTGGTGTAAAAAGACATTAAATCTTTATAATCAATCGATATATAGATGATCCAAAAAGGGGCCTTAAGGTCCGAGATCCTTTATGTACTGAATCTCTTTTCACGAGTTTATTATCTGCAACAGTCAAGAGAAGAGCGGAAAACTGAAAATTTCATTAAATTTGCTAAGTCAAAGGGCCAAAACTCTAGTATAAATAGGTCAAACTTGGTCTGTATCACACTAAAATGTATTCATATACCAACAATCAGTTCATTAATCTGCAATAAAACTGAAGAAAGGTCCGGAAAACTGAAAATTTCAAGAAAATTTGCTGAGTCCAAGGACCATATCTCTTGTAAAAATAGGTAAATGGAGACCAAACTCAAAATTGGTCCGTATCACACTAAGATGTATTCATATACCAAACAGCAAATCATTATCTGCAACGGAACCGAAGGAAAGTTCAGAAAACTGAAAATTTCAACAAATTTGCTGAGTCCAAGGGCCATAACTCTTGTAAAAATAGGTCAATGAAGACCAAACTCAAATTTGGTCTGTATCACACAAAGATGTATTCATATACCAAACGTCATTGATTATCTGCAACAGAACTGAAGCAAAGTCCAGAAAACTAAAACTCTTGTAAAATTATGTCAATCAAAACCAAACTCAATCTTGATCTGTATCACATTGAAATATATCCACATACCAATAATAAGTTCAATATATGCAACAAGAGCGAAAAAAGTCCGGAAACTGAAAATGTGACAAACGGACAGACGGACGGACTGACAGAAGGACAGACCGAGAGGAAACTAAGAGTCCCCTTCGGCGTTGCCGATAGGGGACGAAAAAATCGTAGCACCAACCATATTTCGGATAATGCGTCATCATCAGTAGTTCAAGCTTGAGTGATATAGAGAAACAAATATTCAGAGAACTTGTTTGTCCAAAGAGCCGCTCCACATGCTGTGTAGGTGTCTATTCAAAAGCTTAATTGTATAAAAACTGTGGCCAAAAACCACTTTCTCTTAGCTTTCTTTAAACGATATTTTATTTCTGATTGGTTCCTGTATTATCATGATTATGTATGCCCTTCTGTTAATGATTTTCGAATTTTCCATTTTGTTCTCTATATAGGGATATGGTTCTTGTCCATATTTGTCATTAAATAGGATACAAGCAAGTACATGTAAGTAAATATCACAATTTGAGATCATGTACTACTTTAACAATTGATTTTAAATGATGAATGTATTATTACCTCAGGTATCTCGCACTGATATGGAAGATTTTGAAAAACTGGTGCCTCGTCATTAACGTCTGTCACAAAGATGGTGAAATCTTTGGTTGCCTGTTTAGATTAAAAGAGATTATCTTTTGTAATGCCGAGAAAAAACATTTGATCTTTCATAAATTAAATGAAGATAAAGAAGAAGATAGTAAAAAGTAAATAGCTAAACTGAGGAAGAACGTATAGAAGGTCCAGCTAAATTCATCCAATTATCAACGTTTAAACATGAACTGTTGGCGAAAAACTCACAGCTATACATCCACTACAGCCTACACTACAGTCGCAAGCTTTTATAATTACTGTTCTTTGTGATAATGTCTGAAAAAATAAGTAAATCAAATCGTAAAGATATGCTAAATCACATTAACGAAGTTTGGACATAAAGAAATTTTGGAAATGTTATGATGATCGGTTGCTAAGCATGCGTTGTTATTTCCTGAAAACACACAAAAAGATAGAAGTGTTGCAAAGTAAATGTGAATGAAATATTTTCTTAAGATGACACAGACTGAAAAGTCTACAATATGCATAACATTTTTACTTATTCATTTATTCGTAGAACATTGACTCTAATTCTGAAGTTAAAAAAGAGAACTTGTCCTTGAACTTTCCAGACATGCTTGTACATTGTCTTATACATAAGATCATAATTATATATATCCATATTTTTTTTTTATTAATTGAGTGCATACTTCTTATCAAGAATCATAAAATTTAGTGTAGACTTGACGATAAGTCGAAACTTTGTCAGACAATCCATAGGAAACCTTGAAAAAGCACTTGTTATCTAAAGGTTTTCAGTAAGTTATGTGCAGCAGTTGGGTAGAATGAGATAAAGATGATCCTGACGACAATCTCAACAACACTCTTAATAGAGCACAACACTGAGCATCGACGGACCCCTAGCAAGCTAGAGTTGGGACCAGGTGCCCGGGAGGTGTAAGCATCCGCTGTTTGGCTAGCCGCACCTGCCGTCGATGTTCACGCACGAAAATGAAAACAATATCTACAAAACATGCTCTGTCTGTGGTTATGTCTATATAGAAAGTGCTATGACGACCATGTCAGGGAAAATATATTTTAAACACTTACTGGCAAACCCCTCGCTGAGAACTTTTTACGAGCTTCAAACGGCAAATGGCATAAGTGTGACACAAATGGGATAAAGAAGATCCTGATGACAATCTCAACAGCACTCTTAATAGAGCACCAAATTTTGCATCGACTGAGCAAGCTACAGGTGGGACCAGGTGCCAGGGAGGAGGGCGCATCCCCTGTTTGGCTAGCCGCACCCGCCGTCGATGTTCACGCACGAAAATTAGAACAATATCTACGAAACATGCACTGTCTGAGATTTTATACAAGTGCAAAGTGGTTCACAAAGTCAGATCCATATTTGTCATTTCGTTTGATGTATGCGGTCGAACAAATTTTAACTTTGTTTTGCAATTGCTTACTAAAAGATATTTTATGAGCGGTTGAAAAGTCGAATCAACTGAGTTAAAGAAGATACTGGCGATAATCTTGACAGCACTCACAATAGAGCACCATATTGACCATCGACGGACCCCTAGCAAGCTAAAGGTGGGACCAGGTGCCCGGGAAGAGTAAGCATCCCCTGTTGGCTAGCCGCACCCGCCGTCGATGTTCATTCACGAAAATGGAAACAATATATAAAATGCATGCACTGTCTGACATATCAGTTGGCATTTATCTTGTTTATCGCATCGGGCAAAATTGAAGAAAATTGGGCGAGGAGGGAATTTCTTGATATTTCTAACAATAGAGTAAACTGTCAAAGCCAATCATGTTGCGAATGGGAAATCAAACATGCGTCGGCAAATATTATATCACTTTGCCGCAATCGCATTCGGTAGAAAACACAGTTTCAGAAGATTATCTTAAGAACTTGCACTTGCTTTCTGTTTTTTTCTAAAGACTCTAAGTTATTTTAGAAACTCTAGACATAGGTTGCGGAGGAATCGATAATATGTTTGTCATAATAAACAGTTTGTCAGAGAACCTTTCATCCGTTCTTCTTTTTATGAAGCATCTATACATTAACCTCTATCTCTAAATGCTTGATGATATAAATCTGAAATGACAAGATGTAATGTGATGTGTGATTTCAGATCTTAAAAGAAAATTAATGTTCTTTTTTATCTTACAGGCCGATTCAAAAATACATTCGAGCTGTGAATAGACGATATCCGTATGTCTGTCCATCAACATTTTGATTTATGAGTTTGGTTGCTTCTGCGTAGTCTCACAATTTTCGTAGTATTTATGAAACTCATAGTTTTTTTTTCCAAACTGTCCGTTTCTGTCTGGATGATTGACGCATAAGTGACATAAGACCAGAATGAAAAACACTTGGTCTTCTTTGGTATGTAAAACATAAGTTGGTACAAGAGGTCATCCTCATTTGCTTGTACAACTCAAAAGGACAAAGAGAAACTTGCACCGAAAGGACTTATCTTTACACATGTTCAAAACGTTTTTGTAAACATTTCTTTTTAACTCCATAGTTTTTATACTTTGAAAGATATTAGTTAGAAACTTACCTCTCTATCAAGTGTTCCTTTAAGTTTTATTTCAGCTGTCGTTATTGTGTTTGTTGATATGATGTTGATATCGACAAGATCTTGTGTGTCTTTGTTCGCACTCATGATATAAACTATTTTCCCGTTTCTTCCAGTTGCTGTAACATTCATGATGACTGTCCCTAAAGCAAACCGAGAAATGTTGTAAAATGGAAAAGTTTATTATCTGTTATTGAAATTGCAGATGTCAGGATTTTAAAACCTTTTAATTAGATTGAATTTTATCTAATGGATGTTCGATGCGTCTTTAAAAAAACATTGTATCCGTGTATATATTTAGATATGAAAAGTCGCATTACAGAACCTATAATAATTTGTATTCACCTTAAGGAGCTGTTAAGGTAAGGGCCGGATTTAGCCCTGAAATCACTTAATTATTTCTCGTGCGCTATCCTTCAAATTTAGATGAAAGTTTGTCAGGATAAAAATATAAAGTATTATAAGATTCATGGTAGGTATTTTATTTAAATAAATTTTGGGAAAGATGTTATAATTACGGATTGAATAGGTAGGGTACAGGCGACGGAAAACGTTGAATATCGATCGAAAATGCACAAAAATGCATTATTTTACACATTTTTACATTTATTATGCTTCTGTTACCTTTTCATGTCAAAATTGGATAAGCAAAATTACATTTGAGGTTATTTTATCAATATAATCGACAAACTCTGCAATCCAGAAACTGACAAACGGTTTTATTTCGTTCTTCTCAGCCACATATGTGGCTTTCTAGCGCGAAATACACACGGTGTAGAAATAGACAACTTTCTCGTTTATTTCCTTCCAAACGGTTAAATATTTGATCGGAACATACTCTGAATAGATTGTTCCGTGATATAAAAAGAAAAAAGATGGCAATATAACCTACTTTATCGCTCTAGAGGTAAATCTAAAAATAGTCATCCATCCCCCCTTTTTTCGTTTTTCGCCTGTGGGACATTGTTCTCCTCCTCGCTTCAGAACCCCACTTGCATGGCTAGAAAATGTGTTTTATTGATATACACCTTTGGTGAAAGTTGCATTGTAAAGCGAGGGGGGAGACGATATTGTATAAAACTTTTCCGTTTTTTATTGATTTCTGTGTAAAAAAAAAATGCTTATTTTGACCCAAATATCGGTCTTATTTTGCATAAATTATCCCATCTGACAGCAGATTCATATGCAGACCAAGTTACTTGAAAGGGCAGGGGGCGGTAAGAGGCTTTCTAGGCCCAAAATCGATATCAATTCCGAAAATTAAAAAAAAAATGAAATTTATACTGAAATTGATTAAAGGAAGCTTGTCTTCAATATATTCAACTTGAAAAATGTTCGATTTCATTTTTTCATTAGAGTAATCCCCCTTTGAAATCACCTATGGAACCGGAAATGAACAAAAAAGCAACAAATCTTCGCTTTTGATGGCGAAATTTGACTTGGCCACATCAAAACAACAAGTTCATATTTTTTCTGTATATCCGTTCAAGTATTTTGTAAATGTTGTAAAAGTATGAATCTGTTGTTTTTATGTGGCCACACAGAAAACGGAAGGAAATCAATTACTGTTACCAAGAGATCGGGTCTTTTTGGAAACAGAAAAACAATTTAACTTCTATAATACAGGAATAATTTGAGTCAAATTGATATCATTTTATAGATTTTGTTTTTTTGTTAATGATGATATTGATCATTTATTCTTACATGCATGAAATCAAATAATACCGACAAAAATGTCTTCCATGCTTCATAAACATCGACGGCGGGTGCGGCTAGCCAACAGGGGATGCTTGCTCCTCCCGGGCACCTGGTCCCACCTCTAGCTTGCTAGGGGTCCGTCGATGTTTAATTTTGTGCTCTATTGTGAGTGCTGTTGAGATTATCGTCAGGATCTTCTTTAACTCATTTGTGTCACACTTATGCCCTTTGCCGTGTGGAGCTCGTAAAAAAGTTCCCCGCGAGGGGTTTGACAGTAAGTGTTTTGAATATACTTCCCTGACATTATCGCCATAGCACTTTCTATATAGACATAACGTCAGACAGTGCATATGAATTTTATATATTTTCATTTCCATGCTTCATAAACATCGACGGCGGGTGCGGCTAGCCAACAGGGGATGCTTACTCCTCCCGGGCACCTGGTCCCACCTCTAGCTTGCTAGGGGTCCGTCGATGTTTAATTTTGTGCTCTTTTGTGAGTACTGTTGAGATTATCGTCAGGATCTTCTTTAACTCTTTCAAATGTGTATTTTCCTCGTAAAGTAACCGACTTTCAGGACAATAGAATGACGTCATACTGAATATATGATGTCATATATGCTCGTGACATTGATTTTGCTTGTATGTTGCGAAAAATATTCCAAAGTCAAAGAAATCATATCATATACATATTTAAAAATCAAAATGACAGAGTATATCTAAAAGGATACAGCGGATATAAAATAAAAAATAGATTTAAAAAATAATCCTGTACAAACGAAAAAAAAAAAATCCCCAAAACAAACAAATAACATCAACCCCCCCCCCCCCCCCCAAATTAAACACGAAAGTCAACCACAACAAACTTATAGATTAAATGAAGATGTCAAGTACAACCCATCTTTTCAGAAAAAAAAGAAAAGTGAGACAAAATAGAAAATCCGCATGGACGTATAACATGACAAACCCTTCTTTCGCATGAAGAGCAATTTTGACTTTATTATAAATATATCATGAAGAACACAACATTTATGTAATTTGTCTGATTTTGACACTGGAATAAAATTTATTTTGATATTGAGAATTATTGCCATGTAAAATTTACACCGCCGCGTATGATTTGCCGTCGATGAGATGTAGTTATTTTTCAAATTGGGAAAAAAAATATCTGCCATGTCTCAATTACGACTGAGAAATATCCTTTTAATTTTATTGAACATATTTTATAGAAAATATGTTGTCAGTAACGAAAATTATCCAAACGAATACAGCGCATACAGTATATATAAAAATTATATTTTTGACCTGAGGAGTGATTTTACGGTAACGGACATTCTGCGAGCATTGTGTACATACCGATAGTCTATTGTTCACGCCTTGTAAAAAAATCCTTCACAGTAGCACATTCTGTATCTTCATATTCTTTCCTTCATTTTTTTTTCATGATGTAAATCTAAATCATTAAAAGTACAATCCAAGGAATTTGTACATGTATTTAAAAACGTAAAGAACAACCGAAATATAGACGCATCTTAATTTGGGGAGATTTTTTGACATACAATGTATATTGATAATTTCAGTTGGTAAAAATCAATTCGTTTAGAAAGTAGGAAATATTCCTAATAATGTGGTTATATTATAGGGACGTGTATAAAATTTTATCCCTGGTTTTTAATTACAAACAGCGAAACGTACATACTCATTACTGAAATGATGTAAGCAATAGGAATTATTGAGAGAAAACGAAAGTTTGTTAACTGGAAGATATTGTAGGTGGTGCTATGATAAAATTATTAACCTTTGAATGTTTTAATCCACCTTTTTTCTGTGTAAAAACAACATGTGTAATTATATAAACATGCAGTTGTGGATCTAGGATCTCAGAGAAAGGGGGTCCGAAGTCCAGTTTTAAAGATAATTGTTCATAAAAAACAGATAAAAACCAAGAAAAGCCTTATTATTGTGATTAAAGAATGACTTTCGAGTGGTACTGTAACCAGCGATCAATCCGATGTCCATACGTATTTATTTTTTCTATAAAGGCCCTGTCACACCTTCACTTTTTTTGGCCAACGCACGAGTGACGACCTTGAAGGACCTCCTTTTTTTACAATATTAATAACTTATATACTACAGACCTTAAACTTCATAAGATGATTTAGCAAAATTCAGAATTCGCTTTATGAAAGAAATTATGACCATCTATACACGTGTACCCACCCCCTTTCCATTTTCACAGTAAAGAGATGCATGACCACATTTTTGTGAGAAATACAAAATCTCTACAAATGAAAGAATGATATGTTTTCATGTATCAGCACATAGATACACTATTTGTCTATCTAATGAACTTGTTACGTTTTTAAAAATCTTTGCTGAAATTATGTAATATGCAATATTGCTCTTTGCAAGAAAATGTGTGAATTTTGGACTTATTTTGAATAAAAATTGAAATTTCAAGTACTTTGAATATTTCATTTTTAAAAAGTCTTCTTGTTTTCTTGAAGTCTATTATCTCCTCTTTAAATAATCGCCATCATGATGAGTGAATGAGATTTTAATCAGCCATAGCGAAAGAATTGGTCACACTGGTCATCAACGCTTAGATCCGCTATTTATGACCCCGTGCGATGTAGCGCTGTCTTACGGACATACCTCGTTATTATAATGACTTATTTGAATGAAAATACATACATAATGGTTCTTTCTTCACATAAACATGCAGATGATCTGCGTGAAGTGCAGTGACTATGACTTAAGGGTGCATTTTGTGATGGCTCAACGCATTAATTCACTGAGATTCAATGAAGCTCCTCCCATTCAGCTATAGTCTGCATTTGTCTATGGAAGGCTACACCATTGCAGAGGAATTGGTCATGTATACAAAGTTTTATAACAATTTATTAATTTTGGTTTTTATCCTAGACATAGTACATTAATTCTTAACGAAAATTGACCAATGTTTGATGCTTAAAATGAAGGGGGTAAGTTAAAATCGGAATACAGACCGTAAACTACAGGTGAGCTAAAAAATTTTTTTTCTCCCAAATATCTTCGAAAGCCCGTTTCTATGTATTTTGAAAAGACGCATTTATCTCTTGAAGGAGAAAATATTTTTTCTCTCAAAAAAGGCACCTCCTTGAATTTCGTATTGAAATATTCATTATTTCTACAGGTACCCGTTGCCGCCGTTTCGCACATAATGCACCCGTTTTGAATTTATGTTATATATGTCCAAATGATGTAGATTACTATTTAGCATTATGAGCTCTGAAATCCCTCTGTAACATTTTCAAGTACAATCCTTGCAGGTATCACAGTACTAAATGCCTTTTCCATTGAAGTCTATGGAGCACCCACCTCTGTTCAATTGCATCCTACGTCTCTCACAACATTCACCCAGATGATTCACTATATAAGTTTTGTACACGAAGGTTTGAGATACTTAAAAATGACATCTATAGAAAAAGTGACCACAGAGTCTAGAAAGATCTAGCCACTTGAAGATTTAGATCCATTTTTTGCACTTAAATCTAAAATGCGATTTTTGAATTCACATGACTTCTTTTAGATCGATCTTTCATCCATAGCTACAGTTGATAATTTCACAAATGATCCGTGCTTTAATTTCTTATTGATAGACCTTTTATGTGATATGATTAGATTATTTCAATTCTTTATATTCTTTTAGAATTTTATTTTTAAAGTCGGGAACAAGATTTCAATAGCGACCATGTTTTGCCGTGTACCCGAAGGGAATTCCCCATTTAGTACTGTGATACCTTTCAAGGTGTGACAGCTGTATAAGATTTTATGCAGTTTTCAACCAAATTATAAGTGACATTTCTTTCTTATAAAAAAATTGTGGACACTTTCACCTATCTAGTCTTGAAGTCTGATCTTAACTCTTTATTTTAAGTACAAAAAAGTATACCTTGTGTTTATAAATCGAAAAATAATTACACATAAAGTACACAACCCTCTGTTTACGTACATGCGTGCATGATTACCTCTTAGGACCCCCATGGTCAGAATCGCATCAAATTTGATATAAAGAATGATTTCACATATGTATTATTTTCTGAAATGTCTTCGTCTATTCTCAAAGATTATACTTATATCAAATTCAAGTTTATATTGCTTGTCATTGTCAACATTTCATAGTAAACACGTGGTAGCTCTGACGTCAATTTTCGTGACCTGGGGTGTGTTACAAATTTGATTGGCTTATACAGCCATGTGACATTAAGATGCTCACCTTTTCAAATCTGAATCAAATTCACAATGTTATTTTATACATCAATACCTACCTTTGTCATGTTCCAAGTTTCAACAAAATATGTTCATCCGTCTCCATGAAATACGGTGCTATCAGAGGTAACCCTATTGTGAAAAAGCTGGCGAAATGCACAATTTTCCTTGCTTTTAATTTTCCTCATTTATTCGTTTTTAGAAACACAAATTTGCATCAACTATGTCACATGATCTTCATTTAACTTTCTAATTACTAGATTTATCATTATCAATGCTTTTTGTGTATATTTGAAAATTATATGAGCATAATTCAGGTGTCCGTAAGTAAAAGTTAGAAAACATAGAAAAATGCAATTAAAAATTGAGAAAAAAAAGTGTTTAATTTTTTTTCATAAATTTTGGTTTGTTTTATCTTTAAAACATATATACAAGACTCACAGCTCATAAGATAATGCATCTAATCAAATAGCAGCTCGTAATTCACAAAACATAACCCCTACCCCCTTAACTGCACGAGTCCATTATCTTAAAGATATGCCCAATATATTCGTTTAACGGAGTTTACAGCCTTTTTTTGTAATTGATTTTCAACAAAATTCGATGTTTGAATAGTTACCATGAAAAATAGAATCATTACGGCGATAAAATACATTACTTTCCATATTAATTAGAGGAATGAAAATGGCGGGAAGGGGGTTGAAGAACACCCCTCCCCCCTTTTCTTTTAATTCCACGTAGTCTTTGTTGTGTGTCACACATGAATTATGATTGAAATTGACCAGACAATATCAAACATTTATAATTGAGTCGAAATGTTGATATATTGACACCACAAGCGTTCGTTCTGCACAAATTTTACACATACATTCCAATGCGCTCTTAAGATGCTCACCTTTTCAAATCTGAATCAAATTCACAATGTTATTTTATACATCAATACCTACCTTTGTCATGTTCCAAGTTTCAACAAAATATGTTCATCCGTCTCCATGAAATACGGTGCTATCAGAGGTAACCCTATTGTGAAAAAACTGGCGAAATACACAATTTTCCTTGCTTTTAATTTTCCTCATTTATTCGTTTTTAGAAACACAAATTTGCATCAACTATGTCACATGATCTTCATTTAACTTTCTAATTACTAGATTTATCATTATCAATGCTTTTTGTGTATATTTGAAAATTATATGAGCATAATTCAGGTGTCCGTAAGTAAAAGTTAGAAAACATAGAAAAATGCAATTAAAAATTGAGAAAAAAAAGTGTTTAATTTTTTTTTCATAAATTTTGGTTTGTTTTATCTTTAAAACATATATACAAGACTCACAGCTCATAAGATAATGCATCTAATCAAATAGCAGCTCGTAATTCACAAAACATAACCCCTACCCCCTTAACTGCACGAGTCCATTATCTTAAAGATATGCCCAATATATTCGTTTAACGGAGGTCAGCCTTTTTTGTAATTGATTTTCAACAAAATTCGATGTTTGAATAGTTACCATGAAAAATAGAATCATTACGGCGATAAAATACATTACTTTCCATATTAATTAGAGGAATGAAAATGGCGGGAAGGGGGTTGAAGAACACCCCTCCCCCCTTTTCTTTTAATTCCACGTAGTCTTTGTTGTGTGTCACACATGAATTATGATTGAAATTGACCAGACAATATCAAACATTTATAATTGAGTCGAAATGTTGATATATTGACACCACAAGCGTTCGTTCTGCACAAATTTTACACATACATTCCAATGCGCTCTTAAGTTGTGACAGCTGTATAAGATTTTATGCAGTTTTCAACCAAATTATAAGTGACATTTCTTTCTTATAAAAAAATTGTGGACACTTTCACCTATCTAGTCTTGAAGTCTGATCTTAACTCTTTATTTTAAGTACAAGAAAGTATACCTTGTGTTTATAAATCGAAAAATAATTACACATAAAGTACACAACCCTCTGTTTACGTACATGCGTGCATGATTACCTCTTAGGACCCCCATGGTCAGAATCGCATCAAATTTGATATAAAGAATGATTTCACATATGTATTATTTTCTGAAATGTCTTCGTCTATTCTCAAAGATTATACTTATATCAAATTCAAGTTTATATTGCTTGTCATTGTCAACCTTTCATAGTAAACACGTGGTAGTTCTGACGTCAATTTTCGTGACCTGGGGTGTGTTACAAATTTGATTGGCTTATACAGCCATGTGACCTTCAACACGCTGGCGAACGTCGAGGTTTTGTTCGAAATTTCATTAACGTTCTCAACGCGCGTGTAGCGACCTTGTAGCGTATCAAAAAGGTTGACGTGTTGAAATTGAGACATGTGAGGTAATTCTTGATAATGAAGAGCGGTACCTAGCGAGCCAAAGATTTCTTTAATATAAAAAAAAAATCTATTAGAAAAGGAAGTGTTGACCACCAAAAGAGGGGATCGGAGCCCACTCGTACCCCTCTAAATGCGGATGAATCAGATGAGACAAAAAATGATTTCACACGAGAAAAGTGAGTGGGGACTAAATTACAGTGTAGGGTCTGCTGGGGTACCAGAAATACACAGACGTTTTATGCCTTGGTGAAAAGTATCATGATCAAATTAATATCATTTATTGTAAGATTTCAAAAAGTCTACAAAGGGATCCCCAAGTTACCCCTCATGAAATTATATTGAAATCTACCAAGTACATTCATGTATATATCATATCGTGCATATGAACACATTTAACTATCGTTTCCTCCTTTTTCGTAACAAGTTGCAGCTTCAAAGCTTTACATAAAAATTAAGATTATTTAAAGATGTTTATTTATCATTCAATTGCACAAAAATTGATGCAAATTAGCCTTAATAGTGTTAGAATATAGCAGCATGTTACCTACAGACAACGTTATATTACAATGTGATCGTAACGTCATATGACGTCAAAATCAGTGTTAAAATATAGCTGACCATCCTGTTTTCACATTCGTGTAGAATTGCAACGTGATGTCCGATTCTCAAAATTTAACTTGATTTATACTTTGTAATTCCTGTATTTTCTATCCTCAATGTTTGTCCCAGTTCTGAGATTGGGCTGATTTTGACCCTTACCGCCCCTTACCCTTTCTACCGAAAAAAATTCTCAAATTTTGCATTTTGAAATTTCGACTTTTCAGGGCAGAGTCTACGCCTTATCTTAACAGCTCCTCTCGAGATCTCTTCAGTTTTGCAAGTACTAGAAGCAGGGAAATCATTTTCAGTGGAAATTCTGATCTAGAGCATTTCATCAGTAAACAAATCAATTCTTTATGCAAGTATACAATTTGCTTAAATGCTTAACGTCTTCAAATTCATAAGCATCATTTTAAAGCAGATAAATTAAACATTCAATGGTGAAAATTAACTTGTCTGGTCCATGCTGCAAATTTATCTGTTCTTAAATGGTGCTATTGAGTTTGAAGACGTTCAACATTGATACCATACCTATAGTAGAATCCTCTGGTACGCTGGCATATTGTTTATCAAATGTGATTGTTGGCGGATTACTGGTAGCGCCTACAAGCAGATACACATTATTTGGAGATAAATCAATATGACAAGAGATTGAATTCTATTTATTTAATGGTCGTATATAAACCAAATTTGTATTGTCTATATAGTTAATCCAAATTTAAGAATATTCAATAGATCTCTCGTCTAAGTGTTAAGGTGACATGATGTGAAAAACCAAGAATAACAAAAAAAAATTTGATATGAACATAGATGATCATATGCTTATTCAAGGACTACAAAGGGAATGGATACTGAAGGATATCGACATCTTATTTTCCCTGTATTGCTCATGACAACAATATAAAATATTCGAAATGTAGAGTTGTAGGACAGAAGTATTTCTTAGAAATAAAAAGTAGAATATTATAGTGTATGTAACAGATATCTTACCAGCATATTTACTGCTAATAAGGATGAAAATAATTAATGTCAAAATAATCGATTTCTGACTTGTATCTGAACACCCCATACTTTGTATCCTGTATACATAAAAGAAAAAAGAAATCAGATTTACATTTTAGACGGTAACAGAAGGAAACAATATGAAAGTAAACTATGTCAGGTGACAATAATACGGATGATGTCATTAGAATACAATTATAGTATAACAGTTCAATACCTAATTTTCGTTCCCTTGGCTTTTATCAAAAGCAGAAATCTGTCGATATCAAATGGATAAATAAAGTCGTCTTACTCTAAATATGAAATTTGCCATTTCATCCAAAAGTATCATCAAATTTAAAGGAGGCTAACACCCTAGCACCATCCCTCACATGCTAATTTGTTCATAAATCTTATAAAATTATGCTACGGAATCCCTTTCAGGAAGTTTGAAGCCGCACACTCTTTGCAAAGTAAATGCAAAAAATAAAATTCAACAAATAAAACTAGAGGGCGCTACTAAAACACTATTGGCTGTGTCTGAAAATCAATTCGGCATTTGATTAAGTAATACTGATGAGGATGTACTATCCCAAACATGTGTCTGGTGCATTAAGATTGGTTTGAAAAGAAAGTCAAGAGTTGGAACACTTCCGTACTATCTTATATGAAAAAGCGTATGATGTTCCACAGGAAATATGACGATTTCGTTGTAGATCATAGATGAAATGTACAATAATTTTGATATTTGCCAAACATCATGTCAAATTCAAGATTTGTTCCATCATCAATTTATAAACCTGTTAGTCGTATATCGATATATTTTTATGGAATATTACTCACCGTGGGGTATCACGTGATACACAAATGATATGTTCCACGGGAATCCCCTTTGATTGAACTAAGTTAATACTGTCTAAATCTACTTAATACAGAATAGACGTGTATTCGGAGAACACTTATACAGAAATTTTTCAATACTCGCCACATGTTATGATATGGTGCACGGACAGATAGAAAATTTTCTGTTTAAGTGTTCTCCAAATATACGTCTATTCTTGACCAGAATAAATTACCATCATATAATTTATAAAAATGACCATATGATATGCCTAAAATAAATTCATATAAAGTAGATTTAGACAGTATTTACTTCGTTCAATCAAAGGTAATTTCCATGGAACATATCATTTGTGTATCACATTATCGCCATGGTGATTACTAGTGTGTTTAAGTGATCGTTACCGATCTCTTATTAATGGTTTAAAGGGTCATATCGCAATAAAATATGATATTTCAAGATTCAACAAACAACGCTGATTAATCCTGATATCGTACAAGCTGTGAATATTTTATATTTGTTTGTTTTTCTTTTGAAATTAATACAAAGATAGACCTTGTGCGCACGTAATCCGGGAAAACCACACCGTCAGCTACTTTCGTGGCAGATGGCAGTCTAAAGTCGGCATCGGTTGCCCATTGGTCTCGTTGGTTTCATGTTTCTATGGTGTGTGTTGGTGTTTCTTGTCCCTTTTCATTCTTTCTGTGGATGTCTTGCTCTGTGCTTTTTGCATTGGGTGTTTTGAAGTTTTGCTGTGGGTGCTGCAACCGAATTTTGTTGGAGATCCCCTCCTTTCCTTCATTAGTTGCAGTGATACATATAGCTTCGTGGAAAATATGATTACCTTAGGCTAATTAAGAGGAGTTGGAAGTGGTGTGCGAATGTAATACAGGAAGTTATGAGGAAAATGGAGAAAACTTTAACCTCTTACAAGGATATAAATCCTCGACCTTATAACGTATAATAACTTTACATTTGTCTTCATCTGAAAGCAATGGAAGTATCACATGATATTTATATAGAGATATATAAGTAAATAATGAATAAATGATGAAAATACGAGAATACAACTTACGAGATTATTTATCCTCAAATTAGAGAAAACATTAATATTATAACGACTTCAGAAGACTAACATGCCAAGATATGTGTCATCTAAACATAGTTGTGTGATGATAGCCTTCCTGTTCAAGATAATCGAAGTATTTGTTATCGGTAAGTCACGTGACTGATAACAGCATGGTCGATATGAACTTGCAAGTTCAATTGATTTTCCTAAAAACTCCTACTTGAATATTTTCATATCGGGATACCTTGGTCGTCAAGATTTGTCTCCATAAATAAGTATTATCGTCAATCCCCTTGTAAATATAAATAGGACAGAAGGTAATGTTTTTTGTCTTTGAAAAATAACAAGAGCCCCAGGGGGCACAACGCTCACCTGATACCCATGCATGCTCTAATTGACATACTGCTATTGAATACTGATAGTGCCAGTACCGGGATTTTAGCCCACAACCTTTCTAAAAACATTTTTTGCCGGATGCAGAGAAGGTTTTTTTTTTCAGACAACCTTTAAAAGTACAAACAAGAAAAAATAGTCACATTTCAAAACAATAACTTTTTTTAAGTCATATGCCCAACTAGTATAGTTCAATTATGCAACATCAAAAATAAAATCATATTGTAAAATCCCACTTTAATGCGCAGCAGAAAAAGAATAAAACAATGAAATGATTTCATAAATTAAGTTTATTTAAAACTGAACGACCATACCTTTCATTATTGATAGCTAGCATGCCAGAAATATAAAGCCTGACAGGCTGTGTTTGTGAAACGAGAATGCCCCCGGCGGCATCTTTGTTAGTATAAACGCCATTTTCTGTTAAGTATGTGAGAGGTCAGGGTCAGCGTAATATTGGTATCTATGGAAATATCTTGTCACAAGGAATACACATGTAAAATATGAAAGCCCTATCACTAACCAATCAAAAGTTATGCGCAATGTTTAAAGTTTTTGAAAAGTACGTCAAAGGTCAAGGCTATGGTCACGAGGTCAAAATTTTGGTATCAATGGAAAGGTATTGTCACAAGGAATACACAAAACCAAGTAAGTATAAAATAATAAGTGACATTAGAAATGTAAATTTTAGTTCAGATCTCTCTGTTCTTATAGAGACAATAAATCTATATTCAATAATAAAATTTGAACTATTTCACCAAATAACTTTGATTTATATCCAAGGATAGCCCATTTAAGCTTTTACAAAGCTTATTTCCAAAGACACTCACTAGGACTTTTACAATATTTTTTTTTTGAAGATGAATTAAAATGGAATATTTTCATACACTTGAATCTTTAAGACTTGACTTACCACTGCAATAACTTTTTCCCTTGCAACCCCCTCCAAATCAAATTTTCTGACTATTAATGCAAACAACTCATACCCCCCCCCGCATTTGCAGAGATATCTTTGTGTAGTGGTTCCGGTAGTAGCAGGTACCAATAGTTCAGTACAAGTTCTAAGACTGAGCTATTGGAATGTCCCTTTAGCTCACTCGGCAACGAGTCTGACTATCAACCGAACGGCCGGGATTCGATTCCCCGAGTCCGTCTCCTGCGAACTACTTCATTGGCGACGAGGTGAACAATTGGTGTGTGTGGGCCAGCTCGATCTGCAGGAGAGGTCGCAGAACCCTGCCAGGGGTTGGAGAGTGGCCACACAGCGGGGTACATCCACGGCCCTCAACGGAAAAGGGGGAAGGATGTAGTGGTTCCGATAGTAGCAGGTACCAATAGTTCAGTACAAGTTCTAAGACTGAGCTATTGGGATGTCCCTTTAGCTCACTCGTCAACGAGTCTGACTATCAACCGGACGGCCGGGGTTCGATTCCCCTAGTCCGTCTCCTGCGAACTACTTCATTTGTATGCAATAGTCGCTCAGAGCGAAATATTACTTATAGTCCTAATATTGAATTTCTATGGGATATTTAACCAAATCAGCATGCAGCAAGTAACATGTCACACTACGTATATGAATACATAGCCATAGGCCTAGATCCAACTCGAAAACATGTTTATACATCAAAATAATTTAAACCTAGGAATTGATTACTTCAAGAACTATACCATCATGTATTTGTTTTAACATAACCGGTGTTACTAATCTAATTTATGTGAAAAATCGCTGACTTACCTTCACGGCGCTTCGTTGTTTCGGTATGTATATTGAAAGTGAAAGTACTTTCTATGCCTCCCGGTGGGGGCGCTGCGGACACGTGAACATATTGTGCTATTTTTAGAGTCGGCGATCCCTCTTGATATACGTCGAAGGTGTAACTACAGTTAATCATTTTAGCAGGGAATCCCTTCCCTTTTGACTGGTGAACCGGGCTGAATAAAAGGTGTCACCTCATTGGACATAACTATTGAAAATTTAAAAATAGCATATAAAATCAATGTATGATTCCCTGCTGTCTGTAGAAATTGAGTTTTGAACATGATTTTGCCTTATATGTAATCAATAGATCGATTTGAAAATATATAAAAATTAGCAAATTTTCAATTCGGAAGGAGGGGTCATTAAACAAGTGAATTTTGCAGAAAAGGTATGCATGACCCCCTTTTTTCTTTCGTTTTTATACGTGCCAAAGATGACCTAGGCCATAAATATTCCTTAAAAATCTAAAAGTGGATATCTTGACAAAATTCTTTCACTTGTAGGGTACCATGCATGAGTACCTCATATCTACAAAATGTCATGACAATCTGAAGAGTGGTTATAGAAAAGAAGCAGAAAATGTATGAAAATCACCCCCCCCCCCCTTCCTTTTTACATAAGAAAAAAATTCATAAAAAATCAAAAAAATAAAATTTAAGCATAAAATGCATATCAAAGCATTAAGTAAGTTAAATATGATAAATATGTAGTAAATGAGTGTGTAAAATCATACACTTATTGAGTTATTTAAAGAAATAGTGAAAAAATGTGCATTTCTGACTAAGTCCGAAAAGACGTCAAAAACGCGTCAAAAATTTGACTTCGAAGTGGAACCAAAAATAACAACACTTCTTAAGACATCTCTCTAGATCATCCTGATGCTTTCGGTTTGTCGATACATGCTTCGGTTCTGAAGAAGAAGTTTGTCAAAGGAGGGTACCCCCCGTGACCTACTTTTTGCTGTGGTGGCGCCACCTGTTGACAGATCCGGACGAAAAACAACAACACTTGTAGGGGACCATGAGTACTTTATACCTACCAAGTTTCATCAAAATCCCATCAGCCGTTCTGGAGAAGAAGTTTAAAATGTGAAAAGTTTACGACGACGACGACGACGACAGACGCCGGACGACGGACGATGGACGCCAGACGCAACACTATGACAATAGCTCACTTGAGCCTTTGGCTCAGGTGAGCTAAAAAGGGAAAAAAAATTTTGTCGGGATCCCGTCGGGGTTTGAAGCCAATCCCCATGGGTCCATTGGGCATGGAAAACATACATTATACCTATGTACAATCTTAAAAAATATTCCTTAAAAATCTAAAAGTGGATATCTTGACAAAATTCTTTCACTTGTAGGGTACCATGCATGAGTACCTCATATCTACAAAATGTCATGACAATCTGAAGAGTGGTTATAGAAAAGAAGCAGAAAATGTATGAAAATCACCCCCCCCCTTCCTTTTTACATAAGAAAAAAATTCATAAAAAATCAAAAAAATAAAATTTAAGCATAAAATGCATATCAAAGCATTAAGTAAGTTAAATATGATAAATATGTAGTAAATGAGTGTGTAAAATCATACACTTATTGAGTTATTTAAAGAAATAGTGAAAAAATGTGCATTTCTGACTAAGTCCGAAAAGACGTCAAATAAAAATCTCAAAAATGTGAGTAATTTATCATTGAATTTTGAAAAAATACCAAAAAACACTAGTTTGATAGGGTACCTGTGTTGTTGCCATGGAAACATGTAGATATGACCATAAAACCAACATTATTATTACTTGAATTGAAAGAGCAATGATAGGGTACTGATAATTTATCAGTGTTTGTTTTAGATTATGCTGCATTAATGATGTATGTGACTTCAAAACACCCCAAAATGCATTTTTTCAATATTCAAAGTCCGTTTCCATGGCAACCGGATGTGATATTGCAAATTTTTACTTTTGGGTCAGACTTGATCTTATGTACAAATTTTATCAAAATCTGAGACATGCCGTGCCATGCGTCCTTCATAAAGTGCAAATGCTTACAGAGAATAGCTATTAAAGAAATACATATTTCATACTATTAGTGTTGTTGGGGTCTAACCAGACTGTTTTAGTACCTTCGAGCGAAAGAACAAACGGGGGCGAGACAATAAATCATCTCTGAGAAAGTTCGCCCACGTCGGGATTCGAGCCTAGACTCTTCGGATTGGAAAATCGGACTGGGTGTCCGGCACTCTACCAATTGAGCCATGAAACCCCTTTCTCGAACATTCTTTAGTTCATGGTTAGTGCCCGATCACGGTTTGAGTTTTAGATTTTCCAAGACATGATTAATGATTACAATAATTAGAAATAATTCCTTCTAAACAATTATCAATTCACATTGTCATATCATATGCTATACCTTCATATCACACCATTTATCTCTG
The DNA here is from genome assembly GCA_033119305.1 of Pinctada imbricata. NCBI lineage: Eukaryota > Metazoa > Mollusca > Bivalvia > Pterioida > Pteriidae > Pinctada > Pinctada imbricata. Next base: position 44,758,808 of record VSWD01000010.1, read on the forward strand.
ATCTCTTTGTTTCGACGGAGAATCGGCTAATTCGTTCCTTTAGTAGTATAGATGATGTATAAATATTTGTATCAAAATATGAGCAATTGCGCTTTAAATAGAAAGTAAAAATGCATATGTCATTTTTTCAGACGACAATTTTAATGCCTCTACCCCGGATGTCGTAGTCTTCAAGGTATTCAATGGGTAATAAAGGTAATTATGCCAAAAACATTAGAATTAGGTGTATACATCATTTTACATTTTTCTGTGTCATATGATGTCTAAGTATAGGTTAGATGGTAATTTGAAGTTTCTACATGAATAAGAAGTGGGTGGATCGTCAGCGATAGTGTTAGATAGTGAAATAAGAGTTATTTTGAAAAGGGTCATGTATAGGCCATTCTGTGATTTTAGGTCTCAGAATTCCATAAATGGGTGGCCCAACTACTTTTCATAACCCATTGAATACCTTAAAAAATCCATGCTGATTTGAAAGACAAAATCCTTTTCAAACAATTACTAAATTATTTCAGGTTTCACTCATATCTTATTTATTAAGTTGTGTATAATAGTATAATATCATGTATAGATATACAGAAGAAATGAAGCAATATGCGTTTTTTACGGGTATGCAACACAAAGTAAGTGCATTTATCGTGCATGTAATGCGCGTTATGTATGCACCACAGTTGTCTGTTTCATTCTTGTTTACTGAAATCGTGTTTTTCTAGGTAAAAAGGTGACATTAACATTCAGGTCACTGCGGGATCAGTTTGCAGTTTAGAACGGCCATCGCAGTATCTTTCTTTAGTTCTTATGTATTGTTACGTCACGGCCGTTAAATTCATGCGAAATGCAAACATATTCCTTTCAATAGTTTCATCTCAGGGAATATTATTGGTTGTGCATATATATTATATTGCGTTGAAATGTCCGTGATAGACGTTGGAGATCGAGCACTCTTAAATGACTGACAGTGCGTGTGACGCTTGAAAAGCGTGTCCTCTGTTAATGTTTGTTTTACTACAGGAAATCCCTTATGTAAATATGCGCTTACAATTGTTCGCATTCGGTCTAGAAAACTAGATTATACCATGGTATATAGACGTATCCATTTTATATACAATAATTTACCACAGCTTGCTAGCGATGGCATATGAGACTGTTGCAACCATCTAATACTTTATTTTTAGTATGGTATGTGTTAAACGTCATCAAATTCAATAGCATCATTTAAGAACAGATCAATTTGCAGCATGGACCAGACATGCACGTTTCGATTACTTAACCCTCGTCATTAATCCTCAATCCAAACAATGTAATATGACATGATAGACTCGCTACAATTGAAATTTTGACAAAAAGATAATCCATGGTATAATGTATGATATACCATATTATACGTTATGACGGTTCCAGACGGGTAATATGGTCTGATATACCTTGTCTGGAATTTATATTTCCCGAGCCGAAGGCGAGGGGAATATGAGTTCCAGACAAGGTATATCAGACCATATTATCCGTCTGGAACCGTAATAACATTTTTGTCATACTGCAAATCGCTTATAAACTGTCATTTCAAAATGGCGTCGACAGTAAAATTTCTAACTTTTTTATTTGTTGATGGATTGTAAAATTTCCTTCACCATTAAAAAGATCGCTCTCGTAAATGGTTATTCAACTGAATAAACCACGAATGAAATCATTTTAGCAGAAATTAAAATTAAAGGATCTGAAGTGAGAGGAAAATTCAAAACGTTTGAACGTTTTTACGGGAAAAGCTCGCTATGACGTCAAGAAACAATAAGGTATCCATGACGTCACAAAGTTCTATATTTACGGCTGCAGACGGGTAACATAGTCTCATAATTACGGCTAAACAACCAATGAGATTCCTAGAAATTTATTTGCAGTGTGACAAGTAACTTTAATAGCTCTGACTCCTGAGATATTATGCACGTTGCCTAATACTTTATGATAACTTGCCCTGTCATATCGAGTAATTGGGGAATTGATTTGTCGTAAGCCGATGATATCGCGATAGCATCATCCATAAATGGAGAGTTATAACTCTTATTCATTGTTGCAATGTAGAGTTCGACTCGGTGTTTAGTTCCAAGACAGTTCAACACTTTTTTGTTATTGTATTGAATTTTTAACACTACTGATAATGTTTATAGTCATATCGGAAACATATATTACTAGCTGACACACAAATACTATTTTATGAATATAAATGCTCATGAGTCGAAAGTTGTTTTCCTTCTGAAATTAGCTCCTTGATGTGTTTAAAGCAAGAAACATGGCGAACATGCGTTTCTACAGAACTTCTCCGTTCTAAATATTTATTCACCTGCACACAGGTTTAATAGACTAACATATACAAGATCAAAATCGATTTCATTCAAAATGTCTAATATAATACACATGTATCTAGTATAATATTGTAACTAATCGGCAATGGTATGATTTTTAAATGCTCAGTTTGGTATATCTTTTACACTTATGTAACAACTATCCGATTATTGGACCTTTGACGTCAATGATTGAGATGTCAATATTACAGGAAGACGAATAATGCTCAGGTGTGTCCATTTCTGTCGCAACAACCTGAAAAAGTGACGATAAACTGCTTACTTTTTAAATAAAATTAAATGCGAGAATAAAGTGTCAACCAATGTGCCATTTTGTATAAGCAAAACCACACATGATAAAAAATCCTAGTAAGGATACGGTAAAAGCAAAGTGGGTGAGGCTATGCACCAGCATGGATCGGGTTACGGATGGGTGAAGATCAAAACAAGTTACATAATCATAGCATGTCCAATATCTTTATTTACTAGGCTACAGATAAAAGCCGAGGAAGAAGTTGAGCAACCCGAAAGTTTGAAGATTCCATACAGTACTTGTTGTGTAAAAAAGTCATACATGAAAATGAAAAGAGAAAATATAGATAATATAAAGATAAGTAAATTTATACAAACTGGAATGATAAAAAAAATTACACACACCTCAATGCTTATATTTTTCGTTTTCCCGTATTCAAACCGGAATGTTTCCGTAAGTCTTATAAGGATGTCACCGCTGCCGTATACTTCCGGTGGCGAGGCTTTTAGGAAATTTATTTCTCTGCCATTTTCCAGCACCGTAAGATTGAAATGACTGTTTTTACCCTGAAAAATAAATATATGCACATCCAATGTTATTCACTGAAATGAAACTCAGAGCGTTCTTGTTTGTGTGTGGTCATCTAACAGTGAGGATGTTGTTTTACACCACAATTATGTTCTTCGAGACCTCTGGGTAATCGGAAAAGTGGGAGGGTTGTGCGCACGTAATCCAGGATAACCACATCGTCTGCTTTTTTTCCTGGCAGATGGCCGTCCTTAGTCGGCACCAGTTGCCTATTGGTCTCGTTGGTTTATGTATGATCCTTTGTCTTTGATTTTTCTGTGTTGTGCGTTGATATTCCTTATCCCTTTTATGTCTCTTTCTGTACGTGTCTGCTCTGTACTTTTGCATTGGGTGTTTTGGGGTTTTGCTGTTGGTGCTGCAACCTCCTTTGTTTCAGAGCACAACAAATGTACATATTTAGTGCTGCATACCCGTAACAAACAGACAAAGACACTTATTCTATTATACGAGACTTTTAAAAAGCAAATATTATAGCATATTGCAATTTCAATCCATATTTTCCAGATTTACGTATTGAAAATTCTATAGCTTTTTGGAATCAGTTTTACGTAAATAAAAAAAAATCGAAGAAATAGCAATCAGTTATTCAGTCTCAGTCATTAATGTCAATTTCATTTTCTATTTATGTCTAATTTCTCTGATCCTGTCACTTTTAAGAAAAGGTCCAAGCATTCTGATGTCTTTGATGAGATGTATAGGGTATTTCTTTCCCTGATTATATATATAATGATAGATACCACTGAGACGTCCTACTTACTTGGTCATCATCATGGACTTTAATCCACTGACCGCTAACAGATATAGGGATATTAGCAATGCCTTCTCTGACGTGAGCATAGTAGTGTGGATATTCAAATTGTGGTTTGTTGTCATTCACATCCTCAACGTTTATATAAATAGGTGTTGTTGATGTATTTCTACCAAACTGAGCGATGTTTTGACCAACTTCAAATGCCTGAATATGAACATTTCATGCAATGTGTAATGTGTTATCAAATAACGAATTTGAAATAAACAAGCATGTGTATAGATTAGGAATACTTCCGTATTATTGAATTCTTAAGATAATGCTGCCAAGACGTGTCTTAGAAGGACACATGATACTTTATGATTTTCTCATCTGCTAGTTTTGGTGCCCATTTCCACAGTAATGTATTCCAGTTATATGGATAGAGAATAGACACTGAATAAATGAGGGCCAAAAGTAAAGTATCATGTACTTCGATTCTAATTTGGGCCCAAAGATATCCAGGCAAGAATTAACGTTGGATACACTTTATCTACATATTTATACAATTGCTCATGAAAACTTTCTCTGTTAATATTAAATTAAAACCTCGTTTTAATTTTAAACACTTTATTTGATAGGAATATTATGAGACCGGTAAAGATAAATTCAGATACACTGTAATACAGTTTACATTTTATTGCAGAATAGCAAATGAAGAGATCAGTTTTATTATACAGATACCCGTATGCAGGTCATCGATGCTCTCATCAGTATAATCTACACAAATACAGGAATATTCGTCAAAGAATCGCCAGCAATTTGTTTCAGTGTACACCACTCTACACCCAGTTTGAGTGTTTAACAATCCCGACCCAGTTACATTCATCAAGCATTATACACCGCGTGGGATAGAAACGTATGGTGTTGTGATTCCTTACATAGTTTTGGTATTTTCTCATTTTCTAATCAAACTTTACAAAACTGAACAGCCGTTGAAGTAGGGCAACATCTAATAAATCAATCAATATCGTCCAGGAATATGAAAAGTTTACAGTTTTCGCAAACACTTCAAAAGTTTGTCGACGACAGAAAATAATTCCTTATGACGAACTCTTGAAGTGTTGCAAAAGCTACAGACTTTTCAGATATATAAACGATATGGACTTACTTATTAGACATTGCTCTACTGCAACGTCTCATTAGTTTTGTGCAGTATCACTTAAATGATGAGAAAACATCAAAATTTTCCGTGAAGACAACATCATACGTTTCCTATCTCATTACTCTATATCCTTATTCCATACTCACTCATTTAATGTAATATATACTAACAGTAACATTCATCATGCAGTATCCACCAATCTGTTTTAGTATACCACTATCCCTATCTAGTTCTCCTTTTGCAGTCACTATTCCACTTTTTGTATCAATTTCAAAGAAATTACTGCACTTACTTCCTGTAATAAATAATTATTGAAATTAGAAGCTGGGCGAGTAAAATATCCAATTAAGTTCTGCAAACAAAATCCAAAATCAAGTTTATTCATCAAAAGCTTTCTGAATACACTTAATGCACAGCCAATATCATTCCCTCAGATGAAACTTTGAAATGAAACGAGTTTCATATTCGTTTGAAAGCATTTGTTACGTCACATTGCATGGAATCTATTGAAACATGCCGTTGTGGCCGTTCTATTCTCCAAACTGGCCTGAATACTTGTGTTTCCTTTTATCTAGAAAGTAACAGTTTTAGAAAACAATAATGAGACTGACAATAGTGGTGCATACATATAGAATAAATGTCATAATTTGTATTTAGTTAATGGTATGCAACAAGAATCAACTGCATTAAAGCGCAAAACATGTACTTCAAATGTACCTCTTGTCAGTTGCATACACAGACAATCGTGCCTCACATTAAATTCATGTGAAATGAGCATCATGTAAATTTCACATGAAATTTCATGTAAAAGTCATATAAATTTCGCATAAGATTTATGTGAAAAATATTTCACATGAATTTCACATAAATTTCTTTCACATGAATTTCACATGAATTTTTCTAAGTGACCTTCACAGGAAACTGAATTCACATAACATTCATGTAAAAATCTTCACATGAATTTCATGTGAACTTTCATGTAAAGTTCATGTTAATTTCACATGAATTTCATATGAGGTACAATTAGCTGTGTTATCGAAACAAATAACAAATTATGACACATGATCTATAATTGACACTTATTCACCACAATAAGATATATGAGTGAGCGACTGACGTAATCATTTTTGGACGATGCAATGAAATTACAAAATACTATAACATCTCGTTGTCCAAAAATGTTCTAAGATTTAGTAAAAAATAGAACCATCCTAAACTATCGGATATGACACATGCACCTGATTCTCATTTCTCATAGGGGCATTGTTAATCAATATTGTTTAATTGATATACAGTGCAAGCAAATGACATGAAATGATAATGTAAACGAGAGATTAAAACATTTATGGTTGGGTCCTTTTACACCACAATTGTACGTTCTCCGAGACCTCTGGGTAATTGGAGAAGTGAGAAGGTTGTGCGCACGTAATCCAGGATAACCACACCATTTGCTACTTGCGTAACAAATGGCCGTCCAAAGTCGGCACCGGTTGCCCATTGGTCTCGTCGGTTTATGTGTAGTCTTTTGTGTTTGATGTTTACATGTCGTGTGTCTCTTTTCCGTCTCATGCTGTACTCGTCTTTTGTGCTTTTGCATCGGGTGTTTTGGTGTTCTGCTGTTGATGCTGGAACGGGGTCTTGTTGGAGATCTCCTCCCTTCTTTACTATTCATTACAGGTCCATATATACGAATAAAGTGAAGATGAAAAGGATATGCTGTGGAATTATTTTCTTATAATATTTTATAATAGCAGACTCCACAGGCTTTAGGGTCAATGGAATTTATTTTTCAATTATAATGTACATCTAATTTCTTCATTCAGGGTGGCGCTGCCTAAATTACTTTTTTTTAATTTTCATGTACTAGGTTCTCATAACGGGGCCAATGAGCGAAAATCCTCCTTGGCTTAAAATGATACGAAGTAAGAAATTTAAATAAGCTTTGAACGTCAGTTTTAGTCATACTTACTTAGATACTATAACTTGCTCTGTATATGTAACGATTCATGTGATATTTGAATAGGTACTACACCGTGTTTAAAGCGCCACCTATGATGCATTCCGTACTTGCACTTGCATGACTCTGAGGATTATGCATTAGATAAAGTTGTCTTTCCTGTTTCTATGAAGCTGTGTTATTGTTTCCGTCTGTTTGTCCTATTTGCTTTTCTCGTTAGAAAGTTCTGATATGTATTTTTTTTTTCAAGACTCTAAGCCTTTTGGTTGTGATTTATGGAATCTGATTCCGGGTTCTGTATTTCACTCTAATTCATTGACTCTCAAAGTTTCAATTGTTGATAAGTTAATTCAATTGTTTGTACCTACCATTTTCCAGTCGGTATTCTATCTGATTTGGCACACCTGTATCCCCATCTGACGCTTTGATTTGAAGAATGTCACCCTGGAAAAAAACAAGGGATAGTTTGCAGTTTCAAGAAGGATTTCCATAAAATGACAACATGAAGACACATAAAACAACCTGCTGTAGAAGCACTTACTATACACTGATCTCAATATACATGTGTAATTGAGAAAACATATCCGTCCAGCTGAATTGTGAAATAAGTGTGCAAATTTTCGGGAAAGCATGAAACTTGAAAGAATTGTTCTTAAGTCAATACTTTACAATATTAGCTATGGACCCAATTCGAGAAATCAAAATGACCGCTATTTTCAAGATGGCCACAATTTTCATGAAAAAATCTCATTATTCACTTGGTAATTAATCCTTTTTGTACCGTTTATGTAACGATCAAGTCATACTTATTCAAGAAAATGTTAGATTCCCCTTTTATGGTATCTTAATCATACAGGTCACATATATGACGTTACATTATCTTTCTCTGTATGTACAATGTACAAACTTAAGATATTTTCTATCGTCACTGTTACAAATCGTACAAAGTTGAAATTGGTATTAAATGAGAGCGTATTAAACGCTCGTTTGTGTGTTTTCAATTTTATTTGTAAAATTCGTAGGAATTCGTGACTATTGTTAGTTGAATGATATCGGGCAAAAAACCATACTACGCCAATGACCATTTTCGGCTTTTCATAGTGAATGGCTTCACGTTGGTTATCGTGAATATTAATTTTACCTTTGTATCGTGATAATATAACCGAAAGTGTCATATTTTGGTATATGGTGACATCTCCTGCTCTCAAATTGTGAAGAAAAACACCTCAAAATGGGGAAAATGAATAAAAACATTTAAGTTTAGACGTTAACTTCCATTTAAAAAACATAATAATGAGTTAAAACAACTTATTTGTCCTGATTTCTTAGAAGTACTGGTGACAAATTATTTCTTTGTACGAAAATAACAGTTTTAATTTTGCCTATGTGTAAAAGTAGGCTACTTATCAAAACGGAGCAATACGGTCACCCACCAAACACGGAATTAAAATATTGGGACGTTTTATAAGGAAACAATGACCGAGTAGAATTTATTCTTTTTTGTAGTATTTCGAAAGAGAATGGACTTAAACTTAAACTAAATTTTAGCAAAACAACTTATTGATTGGCTTGAAGTATCGAGACTTTACAGGAAATGTATGACAAAGACGGCGAAATATTAACATTTTTTTTTCGATATTTAGGTTCTGAATAACCATATTTGTGTGGAATTCTTGTAATTTAGATGTGTGATTTTTACAAAAAGATATTTTGAATAGATATCCTATTTTAAAAGTAATCGGGATTGACCATTCCATCCCCTCTGTAAAATTTCAGACGCTATAATTGATAAAAATGTTTCCTTTACGTTACGTCATATTGAAATATCATAACTGATTCCCGAAAATATAAATGTGTCAAAAGGAATTTTTTGCTCACATTTTCTAATCAATTGTTTTTTAAATAATTCTAAAAATGACAATTGATGTTTGATTTTAATAAATCAAGCACTTTTAATGACACTGATATGTACTATCTTTCCTTTAATATGAACTCATAACATAGATAGTGTGATCAATAATAACATATGGACTTGATATCAAATAGTACCTATCATTATAAAATATTTAATGGTCTATAGTAATATTAGCATAAATTGTGGACAATATGACAATGTGATGACAGAAATACCGCGGGAACCATGATCTAATACCATCGAATAAGGCAAATATGAAATCTGAATCATATTAATTTAGTATTACGTAACGTAATGTAAATAAATGTTTTGTAGCGAATATAACGTCTGATCAATTAGAGAAGAGAGGATGGGGTATAGTCAATTTTCGTAAGAAACTTGGTAATATCCTGATATAAAAGAATATTAAATCAGAATATATTTTTTGAATAAGGACATACATGTAAAAACTACAAGAACTGCATACTCCATAGCTAATATCGTGAAGAATGGTCTAAAGAACAATTCTGCCAAGTTTCATGCTTTCCTGAAAATTTGCCTAATTAATCCATTTACGAGTATTTGAATGAATCAGCTGGACTATTTGGCTAACAGAAGTCTTTTTAAGAGTGACAACGGAATAAAAGATAGACATGGTATTGTTTATCCGGATAATACGTACAGGAACTCTCCAAGTCAATGGAAATCCTAGGGCTGCGGAGTACACGTATTGCATTAGTTTCTAAGAAGTACTTCCAACAACTGATGACAATTCACTGAATTCAAATCAATAAAGACATATATACAATGTATACGTCGGTCGTGGGTTCGAATCCCGGGCTGCGAGACTAAGGTAACTAGGGTACCTTCACTACCTCGTGATATATATGTCTTTAATTTTGTTGTGCATTTATACATATACTCATATAATGAAAACACAAAAAATTGTATTTCGTACGCCCTCTATTTTTATATCCGTTTACATATCCATCTGTGTGTTGCTCGAACTCCTACGTCTTACCGTCTTGTTTGTATGACCATCTTACAGTGAGGGGAAGATGGCCGTCATAAGTCGGCACTTGTTACCAGTTAGTATCGTTGGTTTATGTGTGGTCTTTTGTGTTTGATGGTTTTGTGTTGGTTTTGGTGTTCCTTGTCCCCTTTGCGTCTCTTACTGTATGTCAACTCTGTGTTTTAGCATTGTGTGTTTTGGTGTTTTGCTGTGGATACTGCAACCGAGTGTTGTTGGAGATACCCTTCTTTCTTCTAAATTCATCTGAAATATAGATACATATCTCCCTGGATAGGGGAATTATTCTCTTCAAATTAATTCATGTCCTGTATATCACAGGGAAATATATTGCTGAAAACAAAATTCAATAAGAATGGACTGATATAAAGAAATTTAAGTTAAAGACAAGCAAAAAAATCAAGATATATCTCAAGCATACCGATGCAGACAAATTTGATGTTTCTGGTATGTAACGTAGGTACGGTAATCCTTGAAAAAATGGCGGCTTGTCTTGTACATCTTTAATCTTTATAAGAACATCAGCCGTAGTGCTTTTGTTGTAATAATCCTAGAAGTAAAACAAACAACTTGATTGAAATTAATTTCCTTGACAAACTTTCTTGTAGAAAGTGTGATGAATATGTACATACGAATTTGCATCATGGACAGGACATGCACGTTTCGGGTACTTTACATGTACCCTCGTAAGTGATCCTCAATCTGAACAATGTAATATGGCCAAAAAGTGTGAAAGTTATTTTGTCCAAAAACGTACCGAAACACGAAGCAGGATGGGTTGGGTATGATGCTACATGACTAACGTATTAGAAATTTCAAGAAATTTTGATAACAGAAATTTTTAAATGCGTTGAAAAAACGATCAACCGAAGATGATCGAACTTGGTTACATGTGCCCTCGGGGGCTGTGCAAGTGTTAAACGTCTTCAAATTCAATATAAACTGATAAAATTCTGATGATAGATTTCAGTTCTTCATTCTAAAAATGATAATGAATACCCATGTCATGGCTATTCACGATCCAATCAAGGGAATTATAATTAGATCACATGAATCATTATACATCGTGAAACATAAAATCGTCTCATAATCGTTTATATATTAAAAATTCAAAAGCAATATTCAACTCTTTATCCTTTCTTACTTTTCATATATTCTAAAAATAACTATCCTTACAGCAGCCGTAACAGTATATTGGTAAAAACTCAGCGTCTCATAGTCAAGGTTACGTTGAATTTCCAGTATGCCTGAATAAATACCTATCGAGAAAGCTCCATTATATAAAGCCTTTGCCTAAAATTATATATGAAAATGGTTAATTTCTTTAATTGTGTAACTAATAAAACGTAATTATGATTACATTGAATTGTACGTTACATTACATTGTAATCGTGTTGTTTTTTACAATCATTGTCAAGAAACATGCAATATTGAAACAAATATATGAAATAGTCATTAAAGGTATAATGGTGAAGATCTTGCTTCAAAAAATTTAAAACTGGACAAATCACAATAAGAATTAGTTCAACTTCATGAAATTATACGCTATAAAATTGTTAATTCTAACGCACATCTAGGAAATAGAATTATATCCTTTTTATCATTAATAAAAATAAAATTATAAATCAGCAAATGTCATAGAAAAATAGATATATAACCAATTCTAACGAATTAAAATGATAGGAATACTCACTTGACCTGATGGCTTTGAACATAAATGTAAATGATATTAGGTCATAGCAAATTATTTCAATTCAATTGTAATAAAAGCTTAATTGAAGAGACAGTTCGATCGACAATTTTTACAAATGTGCTGATATCCCTTTTGTTTAGGATTGATCATGTATCATTGGTGTAGAAAGTACATCGTATTTATGATACTAGAAGTCTGGGTAGCGAATCACGTGATATACAAATAATTATTTACATTGTAATCCCCTTCAATTAAACAGGTAAACACTGACTAAATCTACCGTTTACGAATTTGAAGAACACTTAAACAGATTTTTTTGTTTATATACGTGTGCACTATACCATAACATGTGAAATAAATTAGAAAAATTCCATTCCAGTTTAAGTGTTCTCTATATTTATTGCACAGTGATGAGGTCGATATGATGATTTATGGAGTGATAAAACCAATATCGACCGAGGCCAAAGGCCGAGGTTTATATTGGTTTTATTACTCCATAAATCATCATATAGACCGAATAATCTGTGCTATAACTGTTTTATCATATACATGAAGAGTGCAAAATAAAATGGTAATTATGATGTTCTGCTTCCCTAAAGCACTGCGCACTTTCTCATTTCTTTTTTTCAGATCTAGTAAAATGGTTTACCATTCATTCTTTATTTTATTTTATTTTTTTTTTCATTTTTAAAAAATTACTGCCAAATATCATGCTCAGTCATGTCAGAAACACACAATTTGCTGCCGACTACCATTTGATGCATAAACCGGAAACACGTCAATATGACCAGTTCAATACGATGATTAATCGCATTGCACGTGATCAAGTTTTGGCCAATGGAAAATCTTATAAACGTTACGTAAATTAGATTATATGATAAATACCTATATTCATGACCAGAATCGATAACAATCATATAAATGATAATGATGCTCACATGATAGGCCTTATATAAATTGATATAAAGTAGATTTATGGAGTATTTACCATGTTTTATCGAAGGGGATTTTCGTGCAAGATATTATTTGCACATCACTTGATTTGCTACCGCGAAGATACTAGATATACGAAACATAAATCAAAGGACTGAAGGTCCTGAGAGATACTTTTTTTCAAAATTTATGGTCAGCAGATGAATGTTGAATCATTTTATTGTTTAGGTATTTAAATGATGATGATTTTTTTACATAGGATTTGAAGCTTAATAATGAAAATGAATTATTCATTTCTATGTGCTCAATGTGTTCTATAAACAGCACAAACTGTTTATATTTACTAGAAGTGGTATTCTTTAAATTACTTTTTTTCTCATGACTGAAACCTGGAGCAGTGTCTTTAATTAATTAACCCGTTTGGTTCTGTAGAAACTAAAAAGACCATGGTCATGCATGTCTAAATTACTGACTGTCTACCGTATATTTGATAAAAGAGCGGTTGCATGTACTAGGAGATCCAGCGTAACTTTAAGTTTATTGTTCCTGGTAATTTCTAAAAAATCTCATTTCAATAACCAGAATTTCCTATGTCTTTCAACAAGATCGTGCTTTGTTTCTACTTTCGTTTCTCATCGTTTCGTCTTAATATAAGGAAGACAACTCTTATAAGTTACTCCTATCAGAAGATATTACTACGCCACCAACGTGCAGTGAAAGCAAGAAATGTATCGTTGATATTTTGTGATACATTTACTTTATATGAAATTGAATTTTTTTTTCAAGAAGGACGATATCCTTTTCTTGCTTTTTGCATGTGTCAGACAGCAAATTCTAAAATTTGAAAAAGCACATTGTAAAGCGGCGGTATCTCAATTGAAGCAGTTACCGTAACAGTAAGATACTTCCTGAAAAATATTCCGCAAAGGAGCAAATCTCGCTCCACATTGGAGCAAGTTTCAGATGCTCGGGAACAGTAAGCATATCCTGATTGCTAGCAACATCGGTTACTTTAGCCGTAGGGGGAAAGGTCAAATTCATGGTAAATAAGAGAGACAGGCCACACTTTACAAGTTCATCTTAGATGCTTCTTAAAAAGGTCTTATTGGGCTGATGTTTAACCTCGCATGAGAGTCATATGTTTGAACGACACCTGATACGTAATCAAAATGCAACAGTATGAGTTGATGAAACGTAAAGGAAGATAACGTGATATAGAAATAAAGGTGTTGCGATGATATAAGTTATGATGGTTCATGCTTACTTTGAGATAGTAACGGACTTGGCCTCCCAGTCCGTTATCCCTGTCTACTGCTTTAATTGATGCATTTATTGTAGTATTTATATCAGCGTTCTGTAATGAAAATAAGAAGTTTTCATGTAAAGTGTCAAATTTCGTATGCTTGTAGTGCAAGTATTATTTACACCAATTGAATCTTCCCTGCAAAATGGAAGAGACGACACTTCAAAGGGAATTTATTACATTTATTGGTGCATTGATGTGTATATCAATCAACATGATCAAAGACCTTTTATTTCTTAGTTTTGCTTACGTATAGCAAAAGTTTTAAGTTCTATTAAATCTATAAGTTATTTGCCCTCAAATGTCTGGAGGAAATTTGAAAGAAACTGTGGAGTAGTCATGTTTACTTCCCTTGCTTTAAATTGCATCCCTGTATTTAAAAAAGTTACAGGTTTGCCTACATGTTATACAGAAAACCAGACACTCTGGTACCAGTATCCAATACAGCAACGACATTTTGTGATTCGATATGTTAGTTATCATTTTTATTTTATGTTATTTTTATGTTTTTGTATTGTTTGATGGTCTTATTCTTTAATTCTCTATCAATTCGGCGTAACAAGGATATTGATTAATTGTCATATTTCGGTCTCATTCATTAAAATCACCACATACGTTGTAGAGTACATTTACTTATTCAAAAGCTTAATAAGATGAAAATATGACCAAATATGACCAAATAAAACCTTAGCCATCAAAATTTACTAATTTTATGACCAAATTTACTCTTAGCCATCTTTAACAATTTCTTATCTGGTTTTCCTCATAGGGTAATAAGATGATTTGAATTCAAGGGATAGGGATAATTTTATAGAGTTTAGTGGATTGGTTGATGTATCAGCTTTAATAACTTAGAACATTGATATGAAATGATACAAGTGTAAGTAAGAAAATATCACCATCTGAGCTCAAGCACTGAAATTGATTTTATATGATGAATGTATTATTACCTCAGGTATCTCGCATTGATATGGAAGATTTTGAAAAACTGGTGCCTCGTCATTAACGTCTGTTACAAAGATGGTAAAGGCTTTGGTTGCCTGGTTAGATGAAAAGAAATCAATTTTGTAATGCCGATAATCATAAATAAAATGAAGATAAAGAAGAAGATGATAAATACATGATCCATCTAAAATGAATCTAATTTAAAACAGTTCGAAAGAACGAGTATCCACTTTTAAAGATATACTATTTGCGAATACTCACAGCTATACATCCTCTGCAGCCAGGACAGTCACAAGCTTTTAATATAAGTGTTATCTGAGATAATGTCTGAAAATATGAATATATCTTATTGTAGAAGATAATTATGCTTTAGAAATTATCTGATGATCAAATATTGGTTAGAATGGAGGAAGCTCCTGCCTCTGGTCGTGAGAGCTTATATTCTCCCTATGATCTCTCCCTTTTTTTAAATTTTCGTGCTTATCATCATTGAATCTTAAAAAAAAAAACTTTTCAAAAAGACCCTTGACTGTAGGGATATCTTTATCGTCTATAAATTCGAATGACCCCGACTTTAGCAATACCTCCTATGGAAAAGTCCAAAAATTCACGTTCTTGATACTGTAGAAACATTTTATTCATGTTTTACATGACAAGAGATAAATTTTGAAAATAATTCAGAGGTTGGGGTAAGGGTCGATGTAATCAAATGGCTATAGCAAATTTTAGTATCTATTATTTTTTAAATAAATTTCATAGCAAAACGTTTAGGAAAGATAGATTTTCAATAAAGTGAAAGTAGTGAAACAAAATATCTCTCTGTGGAAGAATGGGAGAAATCAAGCCGGCAACTGGTACAGTGGTTATGCTAAAGTTGATCAATTTCTGATTTACTTTTAATCAACAAGTAAACATAAATATTCAACTCACTGGAAAGAAATCTCATATAATCTACCGTATTTAGGTAAGAGGCGGCTATTAACCATGCCAAGTTTCATTGAAGTATTTTCTTAGATATGCATTTTAATAACAAAAAAACCTCCCCTGAAATTTAGCCGTCACTGGTACAGTGTAAGTGATTATAATGTACCAGACACTTGTTTCGGAATGATCCCCATCAGCGATACTTCAAGCTAAAGTGATTTTCAGTAGCCAGTAGCGCCCGCTAGTTTGAAAATAAACCGTATAAATATTGTCTACAATACAAATCAAAATTTAACTTATTGGTCGATTTCAAGAAATCGACCTTACTAGATTTGTAGACCGGATGCTGTCAATAGGAGAAAGTTTCTAATTGAGTCCGTCATATTCAATAATGCATCATAGAATTATCCTTATGAATGAAACGTTTTCATGACTAGTGAAAAACACGTGACCAGAGACAGGCATTCCCATGACCTCCCACTTATTTATCCACTTCACAAAAATAGGACATGTCGTCATGACCAATAAGTGAGTGATACAGTGAACCCTATGCCTTCAAAATTCATTTCTGGATCCTTGGATCCATTGCAACAAAGAAATACGCGATCACAACGTATGCTAGGATTGCCAGTGGGCTAAAAAGGTTCTAACCATTCATCCGACTTAGCTTTTTCTCGTTAAGGATATACCACTTTGTTTGTTTGTTTGTTTATTTTCCTACCAAAGACAAATTGATAAATGAAACAAAGAAATTAATGAGCGATTAAAAAAAAAAGTCGACAAAAAGTGTACGAGTCACAAAATTTGATTGAACTTTTTAGAAGTTTACCTCCCAATTCAGTGGCGGATCCAGGGCCCCTTTTGCCGGGGGGTCAAGGGGCGAATTTAGCCGATTTTTACTAAAAATGGGCGAAAATATGCCTGTTTTTGGAATATTTTGGGTTAGTGCCGGGGGGGGGGCGGACGCCCTCTCCGCACCCCCGTAAATCCGCCACTGAAATTCTTATACATGTAATCGGAACTCTCCACTTTTCCCGCGAATGCACCCAGAAAGGCTTCTGATTGGTCAATATGTGTTATAATTGAATTTTCCTATGGATCAAACAATTTCGATCTGAATGGATATGAAGAGTGTTGCATCTTGAGTTGTCCAGTGTAAATGTATCTATTTTCTAACTATAGACATGCGTTTCTATAAATACTACTCTTTAATCTTTATTTTAAGAGTAACAGATTTTAATTTTATGTCGACGAAAAAAAAATTATTGTGGGATTAAAGAGATGTTGATATCGACCAAGCTTTTTTGGAAAGCTAATACTTGTCATTATTATCAGCACGAGTACATGTACCGAGAAACTTTACATTTTCTAATAGATCAGATCATAATTCTTTATATATCCATCATTTCGGTGAATAAAGTACATACTTTTTACAAGGATTGTAAAATTCTGTGTACACTTGTAGATAAGTAAAAATGTGTCTGACTTAGAACACATGCTATACATAAGTTTTCATGAAATTATGTGCAAAGTGCTTCGCTGGGTGGGTGCAGGGTGGTCATGATGGAGATCACCCCCTTTTCGACATAGTCAGATCGATATTTGACATTTCGTTTTATCAACATGATTAATGTGGTCGAACATTTTACTAGTGTTTTGAAAGGGGAAGTAGAATCAACATATCACTTGGCGTTAATCTTCATTATCGCATTACCAAAAAAATACAACAACAACAACAACAACCCCCCCCAAAAAAAAGAAATTGTGGAGGAAGAATACCGGTACTTGCAGTTATATTACACCGCGTGGGATCGAAACGTTTGATGCTGTGATTCCTTACGGAGGTTTTTGATTATTTTCTCATCATTTAAGTGATACTGCACAAAACTGACGAGACGTTGCAGTAGGGCAATGCCTAATAAGTAAGTCCATACCATGTATACATCTGAAAAGTCCATAGTTTTTTGCAAACACTTCAAGAGTTCTGCAAGGTCAAGAACGTTTCTGTCGTCGACAAACTATTGAAGTGTTTGCAAGAACTATAAACTTTTCATAGACCTAGACGATATGGACTGATTTATTAGGCATTGTCATACTGCAACAGCTCATCAGTTTTGTAAAGTTTTTAACTTTGAAAATTAAAAAAAGATTAGCAAAAAAACTGTTAAAGGAATCACAACACCATACGCTTCGATTCCACGCGGTGTGTTAGCGGCATTTGTTTTGTGTAACTGTTGTGAATGATAAATAAAAAAATCTGACATTCGGTTGAAAAAAATAACTTAAGAAGAGAAGCTTTATAATTTGTATTTGCTTCCTATTTTATAATTCTTTGCGTTTATAAAGAAATTCTAGACATGGGTTGCGGAGAAGTCGAACATGTGTTGGCGTGTCCATCATTCTTGACGGTTCGGGTCGAGCAATACTATTTCGTCAGAGACTCAGAGTACCTTTAATCCGTCCTCCTTTTAGAAAAAAAAATCAATGTTTTTACCTCTCTCTAAATGTTTGATGTCATTAAACTTCAATGACAAGGTGTAATGTGATATGTGACTCCAGGACTTATAGGAAGAATGGTTCATTTTTGATTGTAATGGCCATATCACAAGTATCTTCGGAATATAAATAGACGATATCCGTATGTCTGTCCATCATTATTGTGGTTAAGTTAATGGTTACTTCAGAGTATGCAACTGAAAAATCTTAAACTTTTTCATATCATTTATAAAACTCGTTCATTTTCTCAAATTGCAAGAATTCAATTCTCAGGAACATTTCATATCCTATTATTATTATAGAAAACTTGCAGTTAAGGACTTGTTTAACACATTTTCTTTATTTTTTAATTCATAATATTCATACTTTTTATTACAAGTACGTGTAGTTAGTTAGATTTTTACCTCTCTATCAAGTGTTCCTTTAAGTTTTACGTCAGCTGTCGTTGTTAAACCTGATACTAATATGTCGATATCGACAAGATCTTGTGTGTCCTGATTAGCACTCATGATATAAACAGTTTTCCCGTTTCTTCCAGTTGCTGTAACACGCGTGATGACCGTCCCTGAAACAAACCGAGAAATATTGTAAAATGGAAAAGTTTATTATCTGTTATTACCTCTTTATCTGATTGAATTTTATCTGATGGATGTTTGATGCGTCTTTATAAAAAACAGTATCTGTGTATGTATTTAGATAAGAAAAGTCGCATTACAGAACCTATAATAATCGGTATTCCTCTTTATTCAATATCACTTCAGTTTGCAAGTAGGGGAATCATTATCAGTGTAAATTCTTATCTAAATCATTTCATCTGTTGATCAAATTATTCTTTACGCAAGTATAAAATTTGCTTAAAACATTCAATAGTGAAAATCAACTTGTCTGGTCTATGCTACAAATTTATCTGTTCTTAAATGGTGCTATTGAAGTTGAAGACATTAACATTGATACCATACCTTTAGTAGAATCCTCTGGTATGTTGGCATATTGTTTATCAAATGTGATTGTTGGCGGATTACTGGTAGCGCCTACAAGCAGACATACGTATGTCATTTTGGAGGTAAAACAATATAACATAGTTTGAATGTTAAACGTCTTTAAATTGAATAGCATCATTTAAAACCTGATAAATTAGCAACGTGGACCAGACATGCACGTTTCGGGTAATAAACCCTCGTCAGTGATCCTTAGTTTAAACAATGTTATATGGCCAAAAAGTATGAAAAAAGTTATGTCCAAAAATGTACCAAAATACTTAGTAGAATGGGTGGGATATGATGCTACAGGACCCACGTTTTAGAAATTTCAAGAAATTTTGTAACAGAAAATTTCAAATGCGTTGAATACTATAGTCGTATATAAATCAAATTTCTATTGGCTATACAGTAGAATATTCAATATATTTCTCGCCCGAGTGTTAAAGTGACATGATTTGTGAAAAATCAAGAAATACATCAAAATTTAAATGTATACATGGATGGTCATATGCTTATTCAAGAACTACAAAGGGAAGGGATACTAAAGGGATGTTGATACCTTATTTTCCCAGTATTGCTTATGACAACAAAATAAGATATTCGAAAAGTTGTCTTAACTGGACAGTTGAAGGACAGAAGCAAATAAGTAGAGTATTATAATAGTAGTAGTAGAAGTATACGTTATAAATATCTTACCACCATATTTACTGCTAATAAGGATGGAAATAATCAATGTCAGAATAATCGATTTTTGACTTGAATTATCTGAACTACCCATACTTTGTATCCTGTTGACATAAAAGACAAAAAAAATCAGATTTAGATTTTATACGATAACAGAAGGAAACAATATCAAAGAAATTATATAAACTATGTCAGGTGACAATAATACGGATGATGTCATTAGAATACAAATAAAGCATAAACATTCAAATACCAAATTTTCGTCCCCTTGGCTTTTATCAAAAGCAGAAAACTGTCGATATCAAATAAATAGAGAAAGTCGTCGTACTCTTAATATGAAACTTGTCATTTCATCCATGCTTACTCCTCCCGGGCACCTGGTCCTACCTCTATCTTACTAGGGGTCCGTCGATGCTAAATTTTGTGCTCTATTGTGAGTGCTGTTGAGATTATCGTCAGGATCTTCAATAACTCATTTGTGTCACATTTATGCCCTTTGCCGTGTGGAGCTCGTAAAAAAGTTCCCCGGGAAACATGATCGCACTTTCTATACAGACATAACCTCAGTCAGTGCATGTATTTTAGATATTGTTTTCCATTTCGTGCGTGAACATCGACGGCGGGTGCGGCTAGCCAAACAGGGGATGCTTTCTCATCCCGGGCACCTGGTCCCACATCTAGCTTGCTAGGGGTCCGTCGATGCTCAATTTCGTGCTCTATTGTGAGTGCTGTTGAGATTATCGTCAGGATCATCGTTAACTCATTTGTCATTTCATCCAAAAGAAACATCAAAATTAAAGGAGGTTAACACCTTAGCAACATCCCTCAAATGCTATTTTGGTCATAAATTTTATAAAACTATTTTTATGGAAATATGGTATCCCTGTATGGATCCGATTTCTCCAAGATACTCCAGAGTTTGTGGATCTGAAAGTATTTTCTGAAAGTATAAGGTCCTACTCTAAAATGAAATAGGTTTACCCTTTGCCATTGACGTATTTCGTGAAGATTTTGAGCTAAAATAAAAAAAGAAATTATCAAAAACTGATGAAAATTGGAAATACTTAATTTCATCCAATATTTTGGAGTCTTATATCCTCTGAACATGAATTCATATCAAAAGTAGTTGATAAATGTTTAAAAAGTCATCACATTTGAAATTTGCAAATTTTGTCGAGGGTTTTTTTTTGGGGGGGGGGGCAAAATCCTTGTTCTTCATACTTTTTTCAGTTGAAATGTAGTAAATTCAAGAATTGCAATCAGGTAGGCTTCTTTTGCCAAATATCATATCATAACTAACTAAGAATTTTTTTCTCGTAACTGAGAAATTTTTTCTCGTAACTACGAGAAACTTTTCTCGTCACTACGAGATTTTTTTCTCGTAACTGAGAGATTTTTTCTCGTAACTACGAGAAACTTTTCTCGTCACTACGAGATTTTTTCTCGTAACTACGAGGTAGTAAAAGAATATAACATGGCACGAACTTCCGTATAATTCTAGCCTGATATCGTACAAGTTGTGAATATTTGATTTACTGTTTGTTTTTCTTTTGAAATTAATACATTAGTTGCAATGACGCATATAGCATGGTTGAAAATATGATAACCTCAATTAAAAGGAGTGGGAAGGGGTGTGTAATACAGGAAGTTATGGGGGAAAAGGAGAAAAAATTTTAACCTCTTACAAGGATAATAACTCTTTACATTTGCCATTACGACTTTAGATCTATCTGAAAACAATGGATTCATCACATGATAGTTAAAAAGAGATATATGTACATAACGAACAAATGATGAAAATATGAGAATACAACTTACGAGATTATTTATCCTCAAATTAGACAAAACATTAATATTATAACGATTTCAGAAGACTAACATGCCGAGATATGTGTCATCTAAACATAGTTTTGTGATTAGAGCCTTCCTGTTCAAGATAATCGAAGTATTTGTTATCGGCAAGTCACATGACTGATAACAGCATGGTCGGTATGGACCTGCAAGTTCAATTGATTTTCCTAAAAACTCCTACTTGAATATTTTGATATCTGGATACCTTGGTCGTTAAGATTTTCTCCATAAATACGTATATCATCAATTCCCATGTAAATGAACGGAGGGGTCGTTTATGTCTTATTGAAAAAAGAAACTACAGATATGTCGTTCTCGATACAAAAAAATAATGAAAAATAATATAAACATTTTTCAAATGAAAAGAGAAATACAAAAGGTAGCCGGAATTTTCTCTTATAGATAGTCATGTAAACATTTATATGACTTAGAGAATTCAAAAAATCTTTCTTTTTCTATCTTTTTAAAGAAAATATATGTGCGGAAATGCTGTATAAATCGAAAGTAAAAGTTAATTATAGGTATAACTATCCACATTTATCACATCGCACTGATTCTTCGATAAAAAGGTTAAACTTTATTTATTTTACAACTTTAAACAAATAAGTTATAAGTTGTACAATTTATACTTCTGCCTAACGCTGGCTCAAATGTTGACGTTAGGGGGTCCTTGGAGAGGTAGGGAGTCGGAGTACTCGGAGAAAAACCTCTTGATACCAGATTTGCGGCCCATACCCTTTAGCTAAAACCCTTTTGCCGAACCTATACAGATTTTGAACATGACAACATTGTGTAAAACTTTATTAACAATGTAATCGCGAACCTCCGAATGGAGGCAGGACCATGTGCCTGGGAGAAGTGAGCGTCCTCTGATTGTATGCGACATCCACCGCGAATGCCAAATAGAAACGTGTCAAATCCATCAATGTAGGTAAAAGAAAGGCGCACTCAAGAATGTCCTTTATAATTCAACGTAAGATTGATTATCCGTCTTTTAAAATCTAAATTGTCATCAAAATTTAGATATAGAGGTTAATAACACTCTGGCACCATCCTTCCAATAGTTTGCCAAATTTTCTCTGTTTTAAAAAGTACCATTCTGAATAGACCCTATATGCAATTTGAACCCTCAAAATAAGATTTATGTTCAAAATAGCATTGGAGAGATGGTACTAAGATATTACACTCCTTTAATTTCGATAATGTTTTTGGATGAAATGACAAAATTTCCGAAATAGCAATGTCAAATTGATAAAGGGCAAATACAAAGCTTCTTTCAGGCGACAGAGCTGGAAAAAAAATTAAGCAATACACTTAACAAACTTGAGTAGTTTTGACTTATTTAAGTACTATTGATGAGAATTCATTGTCAGAAGCATTCTTGTCAGGTGCTAGCCAATTTTGGGAATAACATGTAATTACGTATCAGTACAGGAATAACATGAAATCCCTAAATTTCAGGTATTACGTGAAATCCTTAATTACACTTATTCCCTGTAACATACACACTTCAGATGCTCTGCATGTTGAATTTTTTGTGTTGAATGCTGCTTTATATAATTTCAATTCCTTCTGTTCTGTCAAATATTCATTAAAGTTTAATATTTTTAATGAAAGTTCAAGCTAACTGGAGGAAAACACTGAGATGCATGGTAAACAAGAAGAGCCAATAATGGCATTGGTCAACTATAAGGTCAAGATAAAACATGAGACAGGAAACCTACCTATTCTTGTCAATCTACATGTAATTTAGCCACATATTTAAATGAGATATGTCATCCTCAGTGATATGATCAGTACATCACATTTTGACTGTCCTGATTATTAAGATTATGGGCAAATTGTTTCACGTCTCAGTATATCACTTTAATGGTAAAAACGAACTTATAATTAAATGGGATATAATTTAGAACTTTGTACGCAGTGGCGGATTTAGAGGGGGGGGCCCAGGGGGCCCGGCCCCCCCCCCCTTTTCATCCAAAGTTATTGATTCAGAATACTCTTTTTATGCTTAATATCTTTACTTTTGGGGAAATTTTCGGCACACTTAATTTTTCATTAGCTGTCTATTTTTTCGTCTTCACTTTGTCTTGAACTTTCTTTGTCATCGTGTTTGAACGGATTCATATGTCATAAACATATACAAAATTCAAAATTAAATTAACACTTGAATAATTACCAAATGCTTCATTTTCATGGGCCAATCTAACCAGTTTAGACAGGTGGATAGTGGGGTTGCAATGCCCTAATCTTCCCAACCTTCCCCAATTAGTCAAACAAAAATAGAGGATGGAAAATGAGAGAGATATTGTAATCTTATGACAAAATGTAACCATCTATTCCCAAAATTTCCCGGCTCGCTCCGCTCGCCAATTTAGAATAATATATACATGTATGTATATATACATGTATGGATGACTGAACCAAAACAAACAAAAAAAGAAAACTTCAATTCTTAAAATTTTCCGGCTCGCTACGCTCGCCAGTATACCTATAAACTTAAGTAAACGTATCAAGAAACTCTATCTTCTAAATGCAACATGCAGTTGGAATGATCCCCCCCCCCCCAACTTATTAATTAAAATCACCAGTCTTGAGCTTCAGGTTTAGGAGGTCTTTTTTTTTTTTTCGTCTTCGACTTTTTTTTTTTTTTTTCTTTTTTTTTTTTGCTTGTCAGTTTTTCTTTGAACAATTTTCTTCTAGCTGAAACTTTGCCCCCTCCCCTTTCTGAAATCCTAGATCCGCCACTGGTACGCAACACAAATGTTTTGCAAATGGTAATGTTAAAAGATTAATACCAGGAACATAGATGCCAAGTACATTTACAGATGACTTAATTTGTTCATGAAGGTGACTTTCTTGTGCAAGAGTTATCTTTCTTAAAATCGTCATTACAAAGGGTTCAAAACATCTAACAAAAGAAATATCATGTCTCATTTACTAATTAGTTTCTACCGGCAAAATCGCAGAAGACACGAGGTCTATCTGTTCGTCTGTCTGTCCATTTGTCGACATTCACACGGTCGTCATGTTTTTATCGGATTTAGCGTTGCTTTTTGTAAAGATATTCGCTGAATTGGTTCGTGAGTTCGATTTAGTTCCGATGTAACACATACCGATATTGGATATCCGTCGTTTTGTAATCAAATACAAGTACGTGTTCGTTCTGAAATTAAAATATACAAAAGCAATTTGAATTGATTCACAAGCAGTAGACTTTTGAATTAAGAAAAGAGACTAGGAAGATAACACAATAAACCTACAGCCAACTATACCCTCGGGCAACGACGGCCATCTGCCACATAAATACCTCTGCATCTAATTACATGGATGTACCACTGATGAGGATTTACTATCCGAAACACGTGTTTGGTGCATTTAAATTGGTTTGAATTTTTTTCAAGAAGGTAAAGAGTTGGATGACTTCAGTATTATTATTATAAACTCTATTTTTCTTTTGCAGTGTGGAGCAGTAAAACTTGTTCCCTGTGACTGGATGTTTAGATCCAGAGTGTTATAATTACGTCTTTCCAGCTCAGTGGCCTGCAAGAAAGTTTTGGCCCTTCATTAATGGGGGGGGGGGGCGGACAGAGGGTACCTCTCTCCCCCTCCCGCCCCCTTACCTCCCTCCTGCCTCCGTTCCTCCCTCCCGCTCCTTTTCAACCATCCCTTACCTCCCTCCTCCCGCCCCTTTCTCCCCCTCCCTTCCATTTTCCTCCTTCCCTCCCTCCTCCATCCCCCCTCTCTCCCTCATCCCGCCCCCTTTCTCGCCCCTCCATTTCACCCTATCCACCCCTCATTAATTAAACATCATATATTATATTGCTATTTCGTAAACTTGTCATTCCATCCTAAAATATAATCGAAGTTAAGGGAGGTTAACATCCTTGCACCATCCCTCCAATGCTATTTTGAATAAAAATTTTATTTAAGTACGCTACTAAATCGACCCTACATGATATTTAGAGCCGCACACTCTACGCAGAATGCATAAATTAAAATTCAAAAAATAAAACTGGAGAACGCTACTACAATACATTTGGCTTTGACATTTGACCACTAATAAGGATTTACTATCCTGTCTTGTGCATCAAAATTTGATTGAAATTTTCTTCAAGAAGGTAAAGAGTTGGATCACTTCCGTATTATCAATAGCATATGGTGTGGTTTTCCGGATTAAGAGCGCAAAACCTTCTCACTTATCAAGTTAGCAAACGGTCTCGAAGAATGTACAATTGTTGTATAAAATAGCCTTCTCATTGTAACATTACGACGCAAATAAGACAGTTAAATGCATGGATCGAACAAGGGAGTAAAAAACAGATAGATGTATACAGGTAGTTGATTAATCAAAAGGATAATGACGAACAAAAACAATCCGTGCTCTGTTGGATGGAGCGATTGCACTCATGTTAGAGATTTCCGATTATTGTTCATTTGACATTGATTATTGTGATAATTATCAAAGAAGCACCCATCAGTTATTCATTCTCAAAATCGAAAAGGCAAGGCAAAATCATCAGAATTGCCATTGGAACGGCTGCGAACCTCGTAATGATTAACGTTCTGAAGTGAGACCAGGTGCCCGGGGAGAGTAAGCGTCTCCTGATGGCATGCAACACCCGTCGCAACAGCACCATGAAAACTTGTCAAATTCGGTGATGGTCACGATGTACCTTTATGTCCATTCTTGTTTGGTGACGATGGCAGCCATTCAATCGCAATCCAGAATGTCGCTGATCATTCTGGAAAGGGGAATCCAACATACTCTCATTACAAATGTATATGATGATGTGAACATCACAGGAAGCCGAACAATACTCTGATTTCTTAAGGACTCACAAATTGCACTTGCTGTACTTGAAATGTAGACAGTGGAAAGACATTCTTAAGATATACAGGTGTCGGAACACCATATGTAGATTGTTTTTATTTTCTGCAGAATTAAATTCAATGAGATAAAGAAGATCGTGACGACAATCTTAAAAAAACTCACAATAAAGCACCGAATTGAGCATTGACGGACCCCTAGCAAGCTAGAGGTGGGACCAGGTGCCCGGGAGAAGTCAGAATCCCCTGTTTGGCTAGCCGCACCCACCATCGATGTTCAAGAAAATTAAAAAAAGAATCGACAAACCATGCAGTGTCTGAGGTTATGTCTATTATAGAAAGTGCTATGACGACCATGTCCTCATCGCGGGGAACTTTTTTTAAAGAGCTCCACACGGTAAAGGGCATTAGTGTCTACATCAACATGAAAAATCTTTATTCATTATTTTATATCCATGGACTACTGATTTTGGAGTGACATTCGTTGAATAAATGTATTTTTCCACCAATTCTCCACAAATTCTTTATATACAAACATATATGTCTTAGTGTTAAATCTTCTCTTGTTGTTGTTACCAACGTTCAGAAAGAAGTTTCAACATGAGTCTTCTGAATTTCATTGCATCTTGATCTGATGTCGAGAAACAGTAGTCGAAAATACCTTCCGAATCAGATTTTTCATTCGGCTATCACCTCTACAAACCTATGATATCAAATACAGGAAATGGATGAGTGGGTTTTCCGTCAGTCTTCTACAGGCTTATACAGCACATTTTATTTTTCGATGCAGTTCAAGCCAAAATGAGTCAGATAACTCAAAATGATACATGTAATATGGTTCGTCCTTTTTAAGCATGCCGTATTTGCTTGTAGACATTCTATACAACATTCTTATAATCATCAGGAATTGTGATGTTACCGAGTTTATTATTTTTATTACTCCGAATGAAATCCTTATTTTTTTATACATGTAATTCTTTTTTTTTTCTCTCTCTGTTGCAGACACTTTTAAAGACACGGAAACGCTACTCAGGCCAAAATGTGTAAATAGTGTAGACATTGAGTTTACTATTTTTACCATATAAATTATACAAAATACGCTGTGTAATAAACGTGTTTCAATTTATTATTATATTTTATCACATGATACACCCGTTATGCAGTTTCATAAAGCTATTTCATAAATATATGATATGATAACACGTTACATATCGCTCTGCTTGAATGCGATTGGTCAAATTTGGAACCTAATCACACAGACTTTGACAAGTGTGACCTTTCAAATATCGGTCAATAGTTAAATTCAGACGCTGATTCAATATAAATGATTAAAATTGTTGTAGAATTAATCATTGCACTAAAATACTATACAAATTTGAAATATTTTTCTTTTACGCAAAGAATATATCTATACGAAGGGAAAGTACTTCTCATTGCGTAGCAGACGACCTGTAGGTCACGGCGTGGTTCGCCTCTAATTCTCAGAAACGTTTATTTCACGTTAGAAATACACATATTTAGACAATATCAGGTGATAAAAAGAATCTCAAATGAATTTTTATTCGCCAAGGATCGGGGATATAAAACACACAACTCGTTTCGTAATACATCGTATGAAATGAAAATTCATTTGAGATTCTTTAGGCGCCAAGGCTCGGGGATATAAAACACGCAACTTGCTTCAATATACATCGTATGAAATGAAAATTGATTTGAGATCATATATATATGAAAAATAAATTAATTACCTAACATGTTAGAGGGGGGACTTTGAATAAGCATTTGGATAACGCTATATTTAAATTGGTGGGGAGGAAGCGATTTGTTCAATTATGATGGCACAAGGAGCGATCGAATATTTGATGGTCATTAAGGTTTAATCCTCTGTAATCGCTTAGGAGAACGTTTTCTCTGGTTATTGCGGACATAAGGCGACTTTTAAATCTTTTGACGTTTTGCATTTTTGCAACATTCTGTCTAGTATATAGTCTTCATAGAAAAAGCAATCCGAAAATAATTTGGAAACCTTTGATTCTGTTAAACATATATTCATATGGAAAAGGTTGCTCATATAAGATAAGTCATCCTAGACTTGCTCAAGTCCTTATATTAAATAATTTTGAAATTAGATACAATTAAACACTTTTTATTGATAGAGAGAAATATCCATAGTTGTCTTCTCTGTTTTGTGATTTTTGCAACCAATTGCTCATTTCTTGTACTTTTAAAAGTGACATGTCTTTTCTTCTTGATATAAAATTAATTAATAATTACAATTCTCTTCATATAACTTTACTTGATCTAAGGACTTGGGCAAGTCTAGGACGCCTTATCTCATGTGAGCATATGAATATATGTATAACAGAATCATATAGGATCGGCACTTACATTTTACATGTATCATTAATAAAACTTCGCTTCTTGAATTTTATCACATTGTAAAACTTTCATTTTCTGACATGAGTATTTATTTACAACCTTCTTGACAGCTCCTTTCTTTATAGATCGATCGATGGAAATCTATACTTTTGTACTCTCAATCCAGTCTTATCAGTCATGTGACCATGCATTGCCTTATAAATAATCTTTTACGATACGGAAGTTCGATTCGCATTCGTTTTTATTTATATAATAGGGCGAGGATATCATATGATTTGAGAATTTCTGTGAATTATAATGCGAAATTTGCTCCTGATGATGTTCAGAAGGAAATGTAAGTAATTGAGAGTTGATATGATAAGATAATTTCTTTCATTTCAAAATGTACTTTTTATAATACTGATTAATAATTAAAAATTTTGGAAATGTCTAAATATTATTAATCATCATATAGATTTGAATGTTTATAGCATATTTTAGAATATTATTTCATTAAAAAAAGAATAGCACATACTCAGCCATTTGACGGTCTTAGCAATAAGTATATTTCTTGTCTCTTTCCTTTTCGAATATTTTAGACTATAGTATTCGTAAAGCATCGCTTCCTTTCTTTTTATATTGCAATTCATATATAGATTTCTAGATTTATTCTTTGAATTTTATTCTCTTCTTCATTTTTCTTTATGTTTCAATTCATTTATTTTTCATTGAATCGAAGATAAAGTCTCAATTTTGAAAATAACCAGAACGGAAAACATCGGAAGCATATACACGTACTTCTTCATATTATTACACACGTTCTCTTACAGTATGTAACAAAGAACGATTGGATATTGACCTTATCAAAATAAAATGGAGGATACAATCTGCTATCAGTGACGTTTATTTACACTTTTCAATAGAACACAGTTGTTTCGATAGTCAAACATTACAATCAAAACAAATTGGCTGGGCGGATTACCTAGGGTAATACGGGTAATTTGGCCTCAAAGCCGTGTAACTTAGGTACTTATGATTCAAATATCCAAGGTACGAGAGAATGTCACAGACATGACTGGTCATAAATTGTTTCGGTACATGTATAAGACATTGTCGTTCTATAGGTGTATACCTTGTCTAAGATTGGCATAAATCTGCATCGGAAATTAAAAGGGTATAGATAGGCAATTTTCTTTTAAGAAATATCACCTTCTACTAGCAGAGCTAACAGAAGATTCTGAAATGTCTTCAATTTTTTCGTTATGTAGAAATATTTTCTTTTTCTCTTTTTCTCTCCTTTCTTTTCTGTCAGTCTTCATGATTGAAGGCAAAGGACTATATACAAGTGTTGTTATAACCAGTCAGGTGTATAACCTTTAGAAGTTATCACTACAATTAACGCATTCAACATTATTATATATTATATTAGGATAAAAAGTGACCCTTCTCAAATCATCGTTTGAAGATTTTCTGGGTTTTTGATAACTTAAGAGCAAGCCCCATTTGCGAAGTGATTTTTTTGTCGATGCTTAGAAAATTTCATTGCTGGAAAATGTACCTAAAACATCGTTTAATCAAATGAAAATTGTCGCGTTTAAATCATTTGTATAGCAATACCATTAAAATAAATGGAAAGACAGTCCGAGCTAAAAATAACACGTCTTAAAATAACACAATAGTCAATAACAAGAAAACTTTACTTCTCATCCCCTCGGATTTACAAGCAAAGTGTAGAGCTCAACGTTTTCTTTCGGATCAAATCACGTGGAATAAGTTTGACAAAACAGGCGGAGTAACAATTGCAATTTTTAGAAGCCAGAACGATGTCCCTTCCATACTAGAAATACGATAACGTCTCTAAGTTGTGCATAATACGGAATTGTTCCAACTCTATACCTTCTTGAAGAAAATTTCAAATCAATTTATTATACACCAGACACGTGTTTCGGATATTAAATCCTCATCAGTGATGCCCCCAGCCAAAGTAATTTTTAGACACAACCAAAATTCAATTTTAGGAGCGCCCTCTGGATATATTTTTTTGAAATTGAATTTGTGTATTTACATTGCAGAGAGTGCGCGTCTCCAAATTTCCTGTAGGGTCGATTCAGTAGCATATCCAAATAAAATCTATGTTCAAAATAGTATTGGAGGGATGGTGCTAAGATGTTTACCTCCTTCAAATGAATTGAGGATGTGAATATATGACATACATATGTCAAGCATATTCTTGACTAATAAAATTGACCAACAAAAAGAAGAGTTAACTTAGTTTTAAAAGCAAAAAATAACTTACTTGATTTACTTAAACGATAACTAAATAAGTTAAAGAATATTCTTGAGATATGTATGTCATATATTCACATCGCAACTCATCACTTCACTCTGAATGAATTTTTTTTCTAAATCGGATGATAATAATGCGCAGTGTTTGAGTAATTGATTGAAACACGATGCTATAGCAGATAAAGAGTTGTACCAGCTTTGAAAGATTTGAACAGATGTTTTCTACCTTTTGTTCTGAAATCAATTACTCTTTCCTTACACATGCATCATCATCATGAGTTTTTCTGCTTTTAGAGTAGCACATTCGAAATTTACATTGATATCTACATTTCGTAAGTTTGTTCTTTTTACGTTGAGATAATCATTGATAGATAGAGAAGCTGAATTTAAACATTTGTTTAATTGTATCATTGGTTCATGACCGTGCGTAAAATGTACCTTCGTTCTTTTTCAGGATGGCCTATCTCAATATAATCCAGTTCGTAGTTTTGACAGTGTTATTTACATTTATATCAGGTAATTCATTTGTATTATACCCAAATATTCTATTTCATTTTTATGCTGAACCCTCCCCCCCAAAAAACAAAATCAAGAGGTCCAAGGGGCCACTTTGCTTATCTGAGTTGCAAAGAAAAGAATGGTAGTGGATAATTCGGTGGAGGCCCTTGAGTACTTGCTTCCTTTAACGTTTCGTGAAATTATGAGCATCAGTTTTGGAGAAGACAAAAATGTGTCAGCAAATCAGATTCATCCGCGGCCATATTTGTTGACCAATCGGCATGACATGTAAACAATACAAAAACAAGGACATTTTTGTATAAAAACACAGAAATTGAAGAGTATGTCGGCAGACCCATGGTCTTGGCAAGGCTCGAACCAGCAATCCCCTTATCCGCTAGACCTCAGCGCCAACAAAACACAAACTTGGTAGAGGACATTGAGTACTTGCTTTCAGAATACAGTAAGATTTCGTGACATATTGTGCAGCAGAGCAAAGCAGAAGTCAAAAAGGCGTCTGCCAATCAGAGCCCTCGGCGGCCATACTTGTTGACCGATCGGCATGTAAAAAAGTAAACTTGGTAGAGGACCTTGAGTACTCGCTTCCTGTAAGGTTTCTTGAATTCTGAGCAGCGGTTGCAGAGAAGTCGAAAATGCATTAGCCAGTCAGATTTCTAAGCGGCTTCTTTGTTGACCAAGCGGCAAGAAAAAAGCAAACTTGGCAAAGGACCTGGAGTACTTGCTTCCTATAATTCTGTGCAGCGGTTACAGAGGTATAAAAGGCGTCAGCCAATCAAATCCCTCGGCGTCCATATTTGTTGACCGATCAGCACTAAAAACACAAACTTGGTAGAGGACCTTGAGTACTTGCTTCCTGTAAGGATTCGTGAAATTCTGTGCGGCGGTTGCAGAGGAGAAGTCGAAAATGCGTCAGTCTATCAAAGCCATCGGTGGCCATATTTGTTGACCGATCAGCACGAAAAACACAAACTTGGTAGAGGACCTTGAGTACTTGCTTCCTGTAAGGTTTCGTGAAATTCTGCGCAGCGGTTGCAGAGGAGAAGCCAAAAAAGGCCTCAGCCAATCAGAGCCCTCAGTGGCTATATCTGTTGACCTATCAGTACATAAAACGCAAGCTTGATAGAGGACCATGAGTACTTGCTTCCAGTAAGGTTTCGTGAAATTCTGTGCAGCGGTTGCAGAGGAGAAGTCGAAAATGCGTCAGCCAATCAGAGCCCGTGGTGGTCATATTTGTTTACCGATTGGCAAATCGATTCGAAAAACACAAACTTGGTAGAAGGGACATTGAGTAATCAAAAAGTAATTTGTATGAAATCGTAAGTAGTTTCTCAAGACTAAGCAGAGATTTTAATATCTAGCATGGAACTTTTAAACTTTTAAAACAGTTAAACTTGTTCCTCATGACATCATGTTTGAAGTGTTATAATTACTTCTTTTCAGCTCTGTGGCCTTAGAAAAGCTTGTTTCGGCCCTTATCAATCTGACATCATATATATCATTTTGCTATTTCGGAAACTTGTCATTTCATCCGAAAATATCATCTAAATTGAAGGAGGTTAACATCGGAGCAGCATCCCTACAATGCAATTTTATTCATAGATCATATTTAACTATGCTAATGAATCGACCCTACAGGAACTTTGAAGCCGCGCACTCTCTGCAAAGTAAATGCACAAATTTTGATTCAAATGAATAAAACCAGAGGGCGCTTCTGAAATGAATTTTGGCTGTGTCTGAAAATCACTTTGGATGGAATCATCACTGATTAGGATTTACTATCCAAAACACATGTCTCTTGCATCAAAATGGGTTAGAATTTTATTCAGGAGGGTAGAGAGTAGGAACACTTCCGTATTATTACACAATAGATTAATGCTTACACAGTTACGAAGTTTAATAAGTATATTGACAGGAAAAATAAAGTCTGTAGAACTGAACATTTCAAGTCAAGGGGTTATTACGCTCGTAAAAATAGGTAACTCAAAACAAAACTTGAAGTTGATCTGTACACAAATGTATCACACTGTAATGTATTCACAAAATAAATCGGTTCTATATCTGCAATAACATTCTAAGATATATCCGCATACGAAAAATTAGTTCAATAACTGCAACAACAGCGAGAAAAAAGTCTGGAAACATACGTGTGATAGACAGACGGACAGATAGACGGAAGTAAAGTTGACAGAGTCCAAAGAATGTTCTTTCGTCTTCTTGTTCTCATTTACTTCAGTTTAATGTGTGTATGTATGTTCCGATCTGATCTCCGCGACGTCGTCATTTTTCAGATTTCCTTCTTATCTTTTTACTCGTCGCCATTTTAGAAAAGACATTTTTGTTGTAACAGACATTTTGAAAATGCTCTATTTCAGGAACTATGTATCCTCCCGATATTCATTTCTCCTTGCCTTACATAGAAGTTCCAGAAGATACGCCAAATGGTGAGTAGTAAGGGATTGGGAGCTTTCTTATTCACATATAAAGATGTTACCTAGAGGATGAAAAGGACATATTAGAAAAGGAAGAATGATTTTCAGGAGTAAGTGAGGGATCGACAAATATTAAACATCACACCTGCTGGCAAACTTCATTATCCAGGACACGTAAACAATGCTTTGAAGGCATTCGGATCAGCCTTAAACCTTTTATTTAAAAACAATCGACAAATACTTTTGTTTAAAAATCGTTTACCTTCATTTTCTATATAAACGTGAATCACCATGAAAGAAAACTCGAATTTAAGCATATTTTACAAGTATTTATGTTATGTTAAACGTCTTCAAATTCAATATCATGATTTAAGACAGTAATTTACCTTTGGGTTTTCTTAATTTAACAGGAACATTGTTGGTAACAATAAGTGCAGTAAGTCGAAATAGCAGAAACGTTGAAATAGAAATAGGCGACGATGGAACGAATGAACTTGTCTGGATCACCCAAACTTCCATAGGAACAACAAGAAATGCATCTGTGCAGTTTCTTGGTGAACTTGATGCTGATAGGGTAAGTTTATAAGTGCAACCAGCAGCCAATTTCACGAAAATTCGTAAGTATTTTCTTACGTAAACGTACTTACGTATTTCTTACGAAAATACTTATGACAATTTCACGAACGCGTTCGTAACTCTCTAAGAAAATTCTTAAAATTATTTTCATAATATTTTTCGTAAGTATTTTTAATGCATAGCAACGGAAGCTTCCTGTGCTCATGCGCATGCGCGATTTGTGGACCTTGGAAATCTTTAATTTAAACATGTTTTATTTCCACTAATTCAGTTGCGTAGCTACTATGCATGTTGTATGCATTCCTTATCATCCGCAATAAATTTTATTTTTCAATCTCTCGAAAAAGTACATTTGAATTTCATTTAAAAATTAATTCTTGTAATATAGTGATATGTGTCGACCATTTAGCATGGATTTAAAGGGACGGTGTCCCTGAAAATTAATTAATTTTACAAAATTTTGGAATACAAAATCTTTCGTTTCATATGAAAGTATGCATTCTCATTTGTATAAATTCAAATTTTCAGGCGAATCTAATGAGTTAAAGAACATACATTCGCAGTAATAGACCTTTAAAAACGTAATTTTGTATTTGGGGTGCGCAACTCTAATTCATTTCACTGGCGCCACCTACAATGTATTGAGTTTTTACAATAGAGATATGTGGAGATTTCATTATTAAAAAATCGACTAAATTAGGGTCGGTACTGCATATTTTCAAATAAAAGTTTTTATGACTCCTTTTTCCCTCTTTCTAGACCCTTTGGAATAAATTTTACGTTTTCAATATAATTTATTTTCAGGGACACTGTATCTTTAAAAAATGAGACCTACGTGTACATATGTGATTCACAGGCACCTGATTCCTAGAAAGAAAAATTATAACCCTTTCTAAAACGCCCGTTTGTCTTCTCTTTACCTTTCTCTAAGGCATGACAGCTCCCATGTTTTAAATCGAGTCGAAACCTACACTTTACCGTTAGCGGCAAGGATGACAACTCAAACTAACGGTACTGTACATGCTAAGAATAGCGTAAAGTGTAGGTTTCGACTCCATTTCAGGTATTTGGATTAATTGCGGCTAAATGCACGAATAATAAATGATAAGTAGGTTGCGATCGTGAAGAATAATATCTGTAGAAAATACTGATATGTAGTTTTATGAAGAAATCCTTTTGAAACTTACGATATTGAGGGGGTAAAGAGGGGGGATGGCGTTTAAACATGGAAGCTGTCGTGCCTTAAAGAGAGAGTAAAGAGAAGAGAAACGGGTGTTGAAGATTGAGTTTTAATTTTCTTTGTAGGAATCTGGTGCCTGTGATGTGATTGACTGGTTTCATAAGGTCATTTTGAAACAAGACATAAAAAGTCATTCTCTCTAAATATGTTGTCTAGATATCATTGACAATATGTATAAACCGACGCCATTTTGTTTCTTATGCTGTACTTAAGAATTTTCGTAAAATAACTTACGAAATTTGCAAGTATTTGAAGGGTTCTTAATGACTTGCGACAACCCTGAGGCAGTCGCAAAATTACGAACAATTTTAATCGTAGCTTTATACTTACGAACTTTGGTGAAATCGAGTTAAGGAAAATTTTTATACTTACGTATGAAAATCGTTCGTAAGAATTTTCGTGAAATTGGCTGCTGGTGTTGTTGGAGATCCCCTCCTTTGTTTAAGGACAAAGATGGATAATGAAAAATATGGATTATGGTCATTATTCAAGTTCTGTCTATCTTTATGAAAATAAGAAAGGAGGGGATTTCCAACAGGACCCGGTTGCAGCACCAACAGTATAACATTGAAACACACAATAGTTCATCAGTATGTCAGATGAGTGCCTTTCGAATGTTAGTTTGGTACATATTTCATGATCATCCAATCCTTAAGGTTAGGGTTGCAACTACAGGGAGATAAGTCTATTGTCATATCACGTAATATTTGAAACCAACATAAACGATATATGTCTCGACCTCAGTTTTTATTATTTTATCTCAGAAAAAATAAAACTCCTTGAAATATTCATTGCTGAATGTGTATTTTGAGGAAAAATATTTTTTAATGAAAAATCGCAGAAAACAGGGAAAACTTTTTTTTATTTTTTACGAGTGCTCCTATAAAAGATTTACATATCAAAATATATACTATTTATTATACTCTTTGTAAAAGAAATAATTCAAAATTGGAACTTCGAGTCAAACTCTTTGTTTTGGGGTCAAACCCATGATTTTTTTGCATAAATTAATGTACTAATGGTTTGACTGATTTAGGATTAAGCAAAACCAAAGCTCTATATGTAGAAAAAATTGTGCAACTGTTGTCATGGCAACCAGCAAAATCATTGTTCACAATCGGAGCAATATTTGTTAGTTTTCAAATCTTTTACTTTTTTAAATAAATGTATGGACTGCTTTAAATAATTGAAATTACATTTGAAGTTTTACGTTTATTTCTTCCTTTTATCTGTTAGTTTTAAGGGAATATAGCAAGAATCAGAAATGATAACGCATAAACATTAGCCATTACATGAAATCTATAGATTATTCATTTCTTCCTATTTGCTAAGATGATCTATTATAATTTGATTATTTTATTTGTTTTAAGTCCCCTACCGGCAACGCCGAAGGGGACTCTTAGTTTCCTCTCGGTATGTCTGTCTGTCAGTCCGTCAGTCACATTTTCAGTTTTCCGGACTTTTTTTTCGCAGTTGTTGCATATATTGAACTCATTTTTGGTATGTGGATATATCTCAATGTGATACAGATCAAGTATGAGTTTGGTTTTGATTGACCTATTTTTACAAGAGCAATGGCCCTTGGACTTAGCAAATTTTATGAAAATTTCAGTTTCCCGGACTTTTCCTTGGTGCTGTTGCAGATAATGAATTGATTGTTAGTATATGAATAGTATCTTAGTGGGATACAGACCAAGTTTGAGTTGGTTTCCATTGACCTATTTTTTACAAGAGTAATGACCCTTGGACTTAGCAAATTTAATGAAATTTTCAGTTTTCCGGACTTCTCTTAACTGTTGCAGATAAGAAACTCATGAAAAGAGATTCAGGACATAAATTTACGCCGCCGGTAGGGGACTTTTATCGTTCAGCGATCATTACATTTTTTCTTCTATATTTAGAAATGCATTTGTTACATACTATTATAAAACTATACTTTTTTACCAGGGTTTGAATGAACATAAGCTGTACTTCAGAGCCTTCGAAGATCAAAATACTGAGGTAATGCTCTTAAATCCTTTGAATTGCATATTATTGCAGAAGAAATCTTGAGTTTACTGCAATATGCCAATCATCTGATATCATAAGATACAGATGTTTATGATGCTATAGCCTAGCATATTGAACAATCTTAACATGTTTCCCTGAAATATTGTTATATAAGGTAAGTTTTGTGTCCGCAAAATTATTTCAGTAAATACGCTGATTATTCTGGAACTATTGCTTGCATTACTTTTCTTGTCCATAAGATGCATGTGCATACCTTTTTTACCAGTGTGATAAATTATCCAAACATCAGACGAACTAAATAATTATCAAAGAGAATCATTGTAGTAATATCGTATAACATACAATTTTAGGAACAATCTTTTCCCGAGAACTCAATCTCTCCTGATAATGTTCTACTCATTTTAAAGAATACACGCTCGCATCTGAGGGGTTTCATTGAGTCAAGGAAGACGGAGCAATTCCCTACATTTACAAGTTTATGATCGACTTTATGTATAGAACAAAGCATAATATATCATCTGTCTCTCTCTTTTCATCAATACCTTACGATAGCAACAATTTTCAAGATGATTCTTTTTATCATTTTATCATTCATTAATTCGTCATATATAGTTAAGAACTGTTTATGACTTTCATTTTTTCTATTACATATACAAATACATATATAGAATAGAATTTATTCATTACACATTTTTACATGCTTCCCTACAAGGCAAACGTAAGTGTCATCATTTAATATTCCTTTCTTTAACATGATTACCCATGTTTCTTCATCATCGCGAAGAGCTTTTATTTAATATGAAATATTAAATACTTTCTGCTTATGAAGAACTACAATTCTTTTATCAATTTATATAGATGGTTGTTGATTTTTTAGCCGGTACCAGTTATGTGTGTCGACGTTTAGGTTTTTATGTTTCTTCCCTAATATTATTATTCATTCATGTAACAAATATTGACATCAATATAACAAAAGTCTACGACAGTGTGATTAGGGGATTCCCGAAAAAAGTGGCATCGAAATTTCATGAAATTTAAATTTTCGAGAAAACCTCATCAATGTATATGTTTTGAAAAGGTCTTTCCAAGACGGTCATTTTGAAAATTATTTCAATAAAATCTGACTAGAAACAGTTATCAACAAAAAAAACTTTGATGACCAAAAAAAAAAAAAAATTGATTGTGTGTAAATTCATTTCTAAGCATAATATTGGAGTATTGTAGTCGTGTTTGGTATCAAATGAATCAGAATGAAGTCCTGCAGATGAAAATGAAAAGAAAATGCCAAAAAAAGTTTTAATAAACAATTTGTATTTTAAAGATGAGTTTGTCGGCACATCAAAGGTTTACCGATTGTTGTCGAATATCAGTATACCATTTGCATATCATAAGTCATCGGCAAATAGCGTAATTTTGAGCAGAAGTAGGCAGTTATGGGTTTACTACCTTAAATTTCGTTTAAGTTTTCTTTTCATCTTAACTACCTTCTATGTATTTATGTAAAGTTTGCTGTTATTGCCGGTTGTGGTGTTTTGTTGATGTTATGGGTTGTTTCGCGTGATGTTTTTGTTGTTGATTATGTTGATGCTACCATGGATTCTGTTTTGGGAAAACCTTTTTCCATTTTTTTGTGAACGCATTTTTTTGTTCACATTTGAAATTCATTTCTTATTTGATTAAGATCATAGGCAATGTGTTTTACGAATCTCACTCTTATGATTTTTTTGCAGACGATTCGCTATATCAGTCTCTTTGTACTGGATATGAACGATGAATATCCAGAATTTAAGAACGAGCCTTATCAACAGTACATAGATGAGGTAATCACAATTATTATACATGTATATAAAATACTGCGTAAGGTAGATTGTACCTCTGGTCCAAAATCGGGGAAAGGTATGCATGGATCTCCCATACTTTCTTTTCATATTATTTCACTTT
The DNA here is from genome assembly GCA_033119305.1 of Pinctada imbricata. NCBI lineage: Eukaryota > Metazoa > Mollusca > Bivalvia > Pterioida > Pteriidae > Pinctada > Pinctada imbricata. Next base: position 44,798,756 of record VSWD01000010.1, read on the forward strand.
GGGTAAAGCTAATACAGGTTTCAAATATATTTTAGATTAAAACGTTTCTTCAATGTAACAAATGTGAATTTTTGGATTTTTCCATAGGGTGTAATGTTAAAGTTGAGGTCAGACGAATTTATAGACGATAGTCTAAGGTCTATTTGAAAATTAAAGTTTTTACAAAAGGTTCAAAGATGATAAACACGAAAATTCCTAAAAAGTTATCAGAGGGAAAATATAAGCGCACATGACCAAAGCTACGACCTACCTTAAAAATGTGAGTCTTTTAATTTTTTTTTTTTGCCAATTGAAATTTTGAAATAAAAGGGTTTTTTTTATTTACTAGTGCCTTTATTTATTTTTTTGTTGCTTATTTATTTATATATTTGATTTTGATCTTATGTTTTTTTTTTGTTAAGATGTAAATTATTCCTTCTCAGGAAGATGAAAATTCATGTTTTTCTTCTCTTTCTTTCTTTTTTTTATCTTGGGCATTGTTAATAAGTATGACAATGATCAATTTTAAATTTGATATCAAGCATTTCGTACATGTAAGTATTACATAGTCCTCAGAAGATTAATAGATTATCTTCTCTTGGTGAAGTCATTTCTGTCGGCATTTTGTACGTCCACGACTTTAAAAGATATGAAAGGAGGGACTTTATATCTAAGGCTGCATTCGATGCAGAAATTAGTCTGGTATATTATGATACCATGACAACAATTTTGTTTTTAAGAAGAAAGCTTTTTTTGCACTAGAATTGACACAGTGAGATTGACTTCACGTAGAGAAGATGTGTATAGATACAAAATTACTTATCACTTAACTAAAATGTGATTCTAGCGAGAGCTAGTATAGACATCCATTATTGACAAGTTTTCATAATCATTTATTTTTTTCATTTCTACGTGATGCTATTCTACGAGAATGAATTTGTTGATTTGCTTCTGCATTTCATTCAAAAAGTAGAACTTTTTAATAGATATATCAATTTAAGCTCTGAAAATTGAGAAGTCGTTTTTCAAATTATTGTATGACATCAGAAGGAAATATGCCAGAGGAATATAGTAAACACACTCTTTTTAACAGATGCATGTATATGTTTAATTTCAGCACTTGGCGAAAGCCAATGCTCTCCAACGACATTATTTTGATCTCGACTTTTTTTTTCATTTTTATCATTTACTTTCGTTCAAACTCGGAATTTTATGTTCTTGCACGTAGTGTTACATCATATTTACTATGTAAATAGGTTTGTCTGAGTTTATGCTCAATAACTACTAAAATCCCCCTTCACACTTTCACGGATCGAGCCACGAATAGCCATGGATCGAGAAAAATTTTACATCCGTAGCTATCCGTAGCAATCCGTACTGGAGTCGACAGTTCATGGTTCATCGAACATTTTGCGTCCCGACTCGCCAGGTATAGACCTATTTTGGAGTCGTAGCGGAGTCGTGGCTCGATTCGTGAAAGTGTGAAGGGGGCTTAAAGCTAGAAAATAACACTTCTTCTTTAGACTGATTTTAGTGGTATCAAATTATATATTAATTACGTGATGTGTGTATTGCTATATGTAGTATTTGTATGAAGGTGGTGTGAGTTTTGCGCCTTTGTAAGATATATTTTTGAAAATGTTCCTGTCGGTCAGCAATTTTTAGAAAAATGCAATGCCTTCATGACTTTATACCCACAAGAATTATAAGATAGAACTTTAGTTTTAAAAGTTTTGAATAGAGATATTTCGATAATGAAAGATTGGATAAGAGGTTACTTTTTTTCAAAACAGAACCAAGCGTTGAATACAGTATTGAACTTCAAAATCTTAGCCACAGACAGAGACAGGGGGAAAGGAGGCCAAATTTACTATTCAATGCAAGTAAGGACTCATTACATTCTACTTTGTATAAAATATTTCTGATGTATGGGGTATTTTTACCACTAGACAAGAAAATAAGATATGATCTGTTGCCTTCAATGCGAAATTCTTCTCCTCTGTCTTCTTTCAATGTAATGCATTAACTATTCGTTAATAATTTTTGACTTGCAATTTCTATTTATTTTAGGCATCTGGTCAAGTGAGTATGATTCCATCTTGTAATTTATGAAAAAATAAACAACTTCAAATAAGGTTATCTACGGTACGCAATTTGAAGCTACGTTTCGAAGCACGAAAAAGAGATTGTTCATGCATGCACTAGTGACGTCATTAATGTAACTGATTTAGATTGTCACACGGAGTTTTGTGTACAACCCTGCTAATTAACGTTTAATATCATATAACCAGGATGTAACGTCGATTCTGATTGGCTGAAGTGCGAGTCAATGTTTTCCAATAATGACCGCTGACGGAAGATAATGACTCGGTGTGGTATTTGTCCTGTTTTCAGTATTGACGATAAAAATTAAGATAGTTATTTTGTTTAATTTTAAAAGTCTAGATATACTTTTCACAAAAACTTTCAATTAATTATTAAGATCTTAATTTAAAAATATGTGTTCATTTTCATTAGAATCATTATTTTAATCATATGTAGTTTTACAATTCGTTTTATAATATAACAAATAAGGACTTGACCTCGGTCATTATGTCATTATAATGACCCGATGAGATTTGTAATATTGACCTCGGCCTTCGGTTTCGGTCAATATTATAAATCTCATCGGGTCATTATTATACAAATATGGACTTGGTCGAGGTCATTATGTCATTAAAAATATCATCGGGTCATTATAATGACATAATGACCGAGGCCAAGTCCTTATTTGTTATATTATATAAGTAATAGTTAGACTATATATGATTAAAATAATTATTCAAAACAATATATACACATAATCTTCCATCAAGAATTCAACAATTAATTGCACTTTTTTTGTGAAAAATACATCTAAACTTTTAATATTAAACAAAATAACCCAAAAAAATTTTTTTTCGAAAATACTGAAATCAGGACAAATACCACACCGAGTCATTATCTTCCGTCAGCGGTCATTATCGGAAAATAATGACTCGCGCGTCAGCCAATCAGAATCGACGTTACATCCTAGTTATATAATATTATACAAATATGGACTTGGTCGAGGTCATTATGTCATTATAATGACCCGATGAGATTTGTAATATCGACCGAGGCCGAAGGCAGAGGTCGATGTTACAAATCTCATCGGGTCATTATTATACAATTAATTACCTTGTGTGAGGTAGATATAGCAGTATAGCAACCCGAAGGATATGTTATTCACCGAGGCCGCAGGCCGAGGTGAATAACATATGCTGAGGGTTGCTTTACTGCTATATCTACTGAACACAAGGTAATTAATTGTTTTATTGTATGATCATGAAATACAACGATCAGCTTGATAGCATCCATTGCTGTAAGTAATGTATAGGTATTCTCTGATGGCGCGAAATATACGAATACGCCGCTACTATTATAACGTCATAACTACAATACTAATTTTAGAAAGATACAGGGGAAAATATGAGAGTTGTTCTAAATTTAGCTCTCTGGAGGTGGTTATAGCGATATATTTCGAAGCTCCAGACATGTTTTCAGCCAATCAGCGATGGACATATTTTCCAGTCATGCAATAAAATAACATAATGACCGAGGCCAAGTCCTTATTTGTTATATTATATAACGAATCTTAAGAACACATATGATAAAAATAGTGATTCAAAACAATATGAACATATCATTTTCAATCAAGAATTCAACAATGAATTGTTCTTTTTTTGTGAAAAGTGTATCTAAACTTTTAAAATCAAACAAAATAAGTATCTTAATTTCATCGTAAATACTGAATTCAGGACAAATACCACACCGAGTCATTATCTTCCATGAGCGGTCATTATCGGAAAATAATGACTCGCACGTCAGCCAATCAGAAACGATGTTACATCCTGGTTATATAATATTATGACATAATGACCTCGACTAAGTCCATATTTGTATAATAACAATAAACTGACAATACTGGTGCATGGCAATCTATAGTTGTCCTCCAGACCTGAGCATAAAAGTTAATGTAGATATTATGATACGATGGTGATGGTTTAAACAAAGAGTCCCAGCTCTAAATAATAACTCTTTCCAAATCAAATATCTGTCTCTTCAGCGCATTCGAAAATTTCTGTAACAAAATCTCTTGAAATTTCTAAGACGTGGGTCCTGTAGCATCATATCACACCCATCCTGCTACGTCTTTCGGTACATTTTTTGAAGATAATAATTTTCAAGCGTTTTGGCCATATTACATTGTTTAGATGGTCCATGCTGCAAATTTACCTTTGCTTAATGATACTATTGAATTTAAAGACGCTTAACACATGTAGTATAAAATTAATATGAATTAATCTTAATGTTAAATGAATATCTAATATGCATATTGAAGGCTTTGTAAATTCTAGGCTGCTGAAACATACGAAGGTGTATTTCAAATTGACAGAATAAATGCAAGCCTAACATTAAAAAAGGAGCTAGACTATGAAACAACCAATTTTTACCAATACAACGTAACGGCAACAGTGAGTATATCTTTTTCGCACAATATTTTAGAATGAATTGTCTCAAACTTAGGATTTTGACGTTACTTTCCTTTTGAAAAAAAAATTAAGTGATCTTGTGATGAGCTAAAATCATCAAGTTCAGTCATATTTTGTAAATCATAAATCAAAGGGGTTTCCCCTAGGTTTACCAACACTTTTTCGTTTTAACACCACAATATTTCACAATTTGAACTTTCTACCTTTGAGCATTACCGAACCATTAATCTGTTCCTATACTTTCGCCTGGTTCTCCTAGTTTACACTAAATACACACTTCACTGCATTTGTTCTTTGTAAGTGACTTATCTAAAAAAAAGTTCTATTCTTTAAGGATGGTTACGGATTGAATACCAGCACCAATCTTCTTATTCGGGTCCGTGATGTTCAGGATACTCCGCCATTTTTCCAAGGACTTCCTTATCTTCCTGTAATCACAGAAAATATTACATTGGTAAGGAAATTCTTGAAGTTAACAAAGATAGCATACGTGCACCATTTATATTTGGAGGTATCATTTTCATATGCTTATTTTTCTTCCATTTTGTTTAGAGATTCTCGTACGGTTCTCAGGTCAGGAAAAAAATATCTGACAATATTTCATTCGTCACAGGCATCAATCCTATCTATAGAAGGGATATTGTAGTATTCTACTGACCTATTTAGCAAATTACAAGAAAAAAGTAACTGATCATCAACACATACTTGTTTATGTCATTCCTCTACAACATGATATGCATTAATCAGGACCATTTTACCTCTAACAGAACACAGTGTTTACACATATAGTCGCCATAGACGGTGATAGGGGAATACCAAATGATGTAGAATATGGCATAGTCGATGGTATGGTTAATTTTTTTTACTACATATAAAATTAATACATAATCCTTTATTAAAATAGGATGAATGTGTATCCATTCAATCATATTTGTATTTTGAATATCAATGGTAATTATGATATTCTATATATATACGAGGGTTGTCGGTAAAGTTCGAGGATTGGCTTGATAAAAGCCAGCAAACAATGGTAAAATAAATGAAAGTATTATTCTTTATTAAACCCAAGTTTCATATTAGTAATATACAAAATTTCATCACAAACAAAGCACAAATAGTTGTACGTCTATACTGTATAAAACGACATTGCCCACTACCCGGAGCACTTGCATGAGAATCCTTGACGTTAACCGTTATATACTATTTTGACAATAGTACTCTCCTCGCTAAATTTTAATTTCTAAGAATTTTTGGAACCAGTCCAACACAGACATGACTCGTTGTAGGACCATTGGATAAGATCTAATGCACGATTTATTTTTCAAATTGCAGAGTTACCTGAATTTCCCGAACTATTAGTCGCCCATCACTGGCGCCGATGACGTCACGTTCTTCATTTAAAAGCACTTCTTTCTTTGATAGGAAGTATTCCTTAGCGCATACTATCCTGTAAACTGTCCCTAACGACCAAACATCCTTTTTGCCACTTGAATGCTTCCGAACAGCTAGTTTTATCATGTTTTCTGACTGTTTAAGGAAATCATTGGTCTCTGTCGGTGTTTTCTCGAAGCCTACGCAAAATTTCATCACCGTGACTGCTCTGTGCTCCGCCTTTCGAGAAAAAGTCATTTTTTCGAACAATGACGATCACATGTTATTACCTTCAGATCCGGTTTTCTCTGATATTTTGAAACTTAGAACGTACAAATTTTGCATGTGTAATGTCATTACTATTGTCAACAGCACAATGTAAAACTTCACAAAATGCAAATGAAATAAATGAAATGATAAACAAGATATTTCGGTAAAAATTCACCGTGCTCCGGGTCGCTATCCTATGTCTAATTACGATGTCATAGTTGTTATAATTAAATCAAAATAGGATAATTGGTTACTTTTTGTAATTCGCAAATAGTATATGATAATGAATATACTAAAAATAAATATCTTTGACGCTAATTATCCTTAATTTTAGACTTGTCCACGAACTTTACGGACAGCCCTCGTATAGTTAAACAACTGAGGCCAATGGTCGTTGATTAATATTTAAAAATATATTGTTAGCAATTGAGCAATTATTCCATTTTCTAGAGACGGGTGAGTGCAGTTCATTGTTCGGCATAAATACAACAACGGGCGGTGTATATCCAAAAGCGCAAATTGACGTGGATGACGGTATACTAAGAGAGAAGGGAGGTTTTTGTACTGTAACTGTTCAGGTAAAAGTTTTTCACACGCCTGTGATAAGAAAGTTTCGTTACAATCTATTATCCTTTTTGTCAATATACAAACATTTTTGATTACATAGTAAGCGTTCCCTAGTTTTTATTTCACGTTTTCTCTCTATCGTTTATTGAAATAATAATTCATCCCAATTCGTACAACTGCGATTTCAAAACTTGCCAATAAGTACCAAATAGACGAGAAACACAATGCATCTGTATGAATTCTAATAATACATTTATTATGCATGTTATGTAAGATAACATCTTTCTTCATGTTCATAAAAGGCTAAGGAGATAACATCTTCCAATACACAATACGGGAAGAACACCTCTTATACTACGATGACTATAACAGTATTGGACATAAATGACAATGGGCCAGTATTTAGTCAGTCTAGGTATAACGCCACAGTACAGGAGAATATTACAGGAATACCCCTCACAATCGTCGGTCATACAGGAATTGATATCATGGACATAGATTACGTTAGTATATTTCTGAAAAAAAGATAAAAATTGATCTTCGACAAAATAGCTAACTTGAACATGATAAGCATGTCTTTGTCACTAATCATCAATTTCACTGAATTGTTTTAAAATAGAAAAAGAACACGTCTCCATTCATTCCAGTCCCCCCTTTCCCTTTGTTTCGAAAAGATAAGCATATAATGGCAATATTTGGATTTAATCAAAATATATTATGATACCGGAAGTATATTTACTTCTTTCTGTTATTTTATGGGTTAATTTATACTTCGATTTAATTATGATTCTATCAATTGCAGACATCTGAAAACAATACATTTGACGTCAAAGTGTTCCACAATGGAACGGTATACTACCATCTTGTTCCAACTCCAAGGGTTATTTTCTCTAGTGGAAATGTTCAACTGCGTCTGAATCAGTCATTTACAGAAGGATATGATTACGAAACAAAAAGGGAATATGTATTCCAGGTGATCACCTTCCATAAATTTTACACCGTCTTTCAGTATTTATGGGTTTTTTTTAGCAATTTGACAAGTCCATATTTCTACGAAATTAGGGAATAACTAGTTTCTGACGTTTTGTCTGAAATGCTGATTTTACGGTCACAAAATGAGTTTTCTTGGCGATACGTTAGCGGAGCCAGAAAAACGGATGTTTGCACATTTACCGTCCGCAAACATAACGTCAGTATCTAGTTATTCCCATTCTAATGCAATCTATATTTTGTGAATATAAGGCGAAATGGGACGTTAGCAACGTCGAAGTCTAGTATGTTCTCGTTTTACAGCTGTAACTAAGGAACAAACAACCAATGAAAATCGACGTTATAGTGATGTTTCTTTAGAATGCAAATTTAAGAGTGACGTAAAATGAAGGAAGAAATACTAGTTTTCGTGTTATATCGTCACATCCTCTTTGAGAATCATAAATGCAATTTAGATAAAGTCAATAAATAGATAAAATCAGAAAAAAAAAAGAAAAAGTACCCAACAAGAATATATGTTTACATGCAAATATTCATTTGTATGTTGACAAAAGCAAGTTGCATGAGGACATAGATTTTGATGAATAATAATCGTCATGTCTACGTAAGCGATTAACAGAAGTATTTCACCCTATCTTAATGATTTCATGAATTACAACATTTGTCTTCAGATTGTAGCCACCGAGACGAATACGAAACAATCCAGGTCCTCCACATGTACCGTCTACCTAACTATTGAAGATGTTAATGATAATGATCCAGTTTTTAACCAATCAGAATTTCACATCTTTGTGAAGGAAAACAGAGATAACAACTTTACAATAACAAGTATTACGGTAAAAGAACCTTTATTTCCATATAAAAATTGTTATATCTTTCCTCATTTTCATACATCATTCCAATGATAAATACATTCAAACATCATATTTTATACCCCTGTAAAAATCTTTTCAAATAAATTGATTTTCAGCTTCTTGTTCTTTCAAAGAGTTAAATCGATGGCATAAATGAGTTAATATTGGGGAAAATTTATTCAAGATAAAATAAAAAAAAACCAGATAAAGCATATGCATTCTCAAAAATGTAAATAATGTACCAAGTAGATCTTTTTGTCTTTCTTTTCAATTCAATAATAAATGATACATATTCTTCGAAGGCTTCAGATTTGGATACAGGAGAATATGGTGAAATTACTTACTCATTAAAAGGAGCAGAAGGAAAGTAAGTTTTTTATCCAATAAAGAAAGTTAATGATTAAATATTTTACATAGATTTTTAATGACATGTAAAACAAATGGAATGGAATGTATTAGAGAAAAGGATAGATAGACTGACAAAAACCATTTCCTGTGCTGTTTTAACCAAGCTATCTTTTTTTTTGAAGATTTGATATCAATCCAAAAACTGGAACCATCTATTCGGTATACAATAAGAGCGTTCATACAGACGGCTATCCTTTAGATAGAGAGAAAAAAGATGTGTATTACTTAACCCTACAGGCTGAGGACGGGGGTAGAAGAAGAACCGCTGTCTCTGTGGTCGTAACTCTAACTGATAAAAATGATAATCCACCCCACTTCCTACAAAGCAGATATGTTGTATCATTGCAGGAAGAGAGTGACATGTTCTCAACAAGTCCGTTTTATGTAAATGTAAGCTTTAATGTTGATTTTATTTATCAAAGGTTTAAATTGACCTTTATTTAAATATATACTAGAGTCTATGATCGAATTTGTATAGTGAATTGACGTCTATAAAACTACGATATTAACTTATCGAATTTTGAATGATAATACAATGATATTTATCATCCTTTAAAATGTGATTTCACGTCGTTTAGTTAGTTTATTTCCCTTTTACCTGAATTGAAAAAACTTTCAGAACTACTGACATACAGTCAAACCTGTCCTTGCGGTCACTCGTTTTCTACGGTCACTTTTTACTCCTCCCAACACGATTTGCATATAAATGTACCTAAATCAACGGCCACTCTCGTAACGCGGCCAGCGGTCAAAAAAATTTTGACCGAAATTGCTTCCTAACTGTTTTCAGCGGCCATTTTTGGCAGTAAAAAAGTAAATATGTCTCTTTGAATAATGGATATTTACTAGTAGAAATATTGATTTTAATGCATTTATTGCACGGATATGCATAATCATAAACATATCGTTTTATTTGTTCAATAAGAGATCAAAAATACACCGTACTTGCACCTTAGAGAGTATGATCAGTTTGGTTACTTATATCGCCAACCTGGAATGAAAGGCCACCTGTCTTAAGCAGTCAGGTGTGGTTTTTCCAAAACTGACCGTCTATTATAGGTTTAACTGTAGTTTGTCCCTTATCTCATCTTAAACGTTCTGTTACATTTTCTCTTTTTAAAATCTAATTTAGGCATCTGATAATGACGATCCATTAACCAACAACTCCAAAGTGCGTTTCTTACTGTCAAATGAATCTGACATGCCAACAAGCTTTGTAATAGGAGAGGAGACTGGAATTATCACAGTGAAGAAGTCTGTAGATTATGAAGCAATCCAGACACAAAACAAAACGGAATTGTCGTTGATTGTGATTGCATATGATCTTGGAAGTCCACAATCATCATCAAATGTCACCGTTTCAGTTCTCGTGACTGTAAGTTCTATTTGATTTCTCATTTATTTTCTTATCTTCCATTTTCCATTTATCCACATTTTAGAAGATTTTGGCCTATCGACTCTTTGAAATTTTTCATAAAGTGTAAATAAACTGCTACTGATCACCTGTATTCACTCTTATAGAAGGAAATCTTGCCTATGGTGCTCTTTATCATTACGAAAGATCATATTTTCAATATTGATATTCATCAAACTAGGTTCGTATCTCTACTAGAGCTGCAACGATTCACCGCGGTGCACCGAGAATCGCGATTCTTAGCTCCGAATCGAATCGCGAGTCGTAGTGGTCAGAAACGATTCGAGTCGAACAGTCTAAATAACGCAGAAAATGTTCTAATTTCAACTTTAAGTATTCACTAATCGCAGGATTCCCAATAAGAATGATTTATAATAAAAGGTGAATCTTTCAAGTGCATTTTACCTAGCAATTCGTAAGGAAATAAAGGGTCAGAGGAAATTCGAACCGGCGACTTTTACCGCATTACAACGAGTGCTACCCCAAATGGAAAATTGCCTCTTTTAAAGTATTTTACCTATGCACTTCTTTGTGCAAACTGGTTAGTTATCATTTATCTTTTGTACACAGTATCGAATTTATATTTCTGTGGAGAAGGGGTGTCTTTGAATAATATATCCACATGATACTTAAATATGTATATCATACATGAACTGGGGGTTTTATGCTTTTTTTTAGATTGAGATGGAGTTTTCAATCAAATTTCGCTCATCATATATTCACTACTAAGAAATTCTCTGTTTCGGCTTCCAGCATTACTTATCAGTTATTTCATTATTCACAACAAAAATTTAAAAAGATCCTGACGACAATCTCAACAGCAATCACAATAGAGCACCAAATTGAGCATCGACGAATCCCTAGTGAGCTAGAGGTGGGACCAGGTGCCCGGGAGGAGTAAGCATCCCCTGTTTGGCTGGCCGCATCCTCCGTCGATGTTCACGCACGAAAATGAAAAAAAATATATATCTACAAAGCATGCACTGTCTTAGGTAATGTCTATATAGAAAGTGCTATGGCGACTATATCAGTGAAAACATTTAAAACAATTGCTTAAATCAAAGTCATAACAAAAATACTAGATACTTTCATTGATGAGTATGTAGATGTGTAAATGATTTTGTATATTGTATTGCACTAACATTCTAAGCAAGTATGCGTGTTGGATTGTTTATATTTTGCATAAAATATATTCTACATTCAATGTTATGAACAGGACATCAACGACAATGCACCAAACTTTAGAAACGATTCCTACCTAGCAACTATTCCAGAAAATACAACATCAGGTAATTGTAACTTTTTTTTGGAATTTGAATCTCTGGTAAATGTTCAATGGTAATTCCATACACTACATTTTTTCAAGATACAGAACAAAATGTGCAAGGCTTTAACAAATAGAGATAAAGTACAATTTTAAAGAATTCAACTCTTGACAATTCAAATTCCGCAAGCGCATAGATGTCGCTTCACCGATTATAATAAGCTGATGTGTACACATCCATAATTAAATGATTATTCAAGATGATTTTTTGTATGTACTCAGGTTTCCCCGTGACGTTTGTCTCTGCCTATGATGAGGACGGTATGCCTCCGAACAATGAATTCGCCTTCTTCATTGAGACTGGAGGCTCTGATAGATTCCGTGTGAACGGAACTTCGGGACTCATCTTTGTCGAAGTTGGAGCCAAATTTGACCGTGAGACACAGTCTGAGTATAACTTGACTGTCATAGCCATAGACAAAGGAGTACCACAGAAGACTGGCACCACTTTGGTGTATATCGCCATTTCTGATGTAAATGATGCTGTTCCATCGTTTTTAGCTTCCCCCTACACTGCCTCTGTACGGGAGAATACATCTGTGTTGACAAATATAGCAAACTGTACAGCTGTTGACGAGGACCTAAATCCTAACCTGACGTATTCAATCAAAGAAATAAGCGCCTATGACATTGACAGGACACTCGTCAATGCAACACAAGTCGAGGTAAGAAGACATACAGTTCAGTTTTTCATAGTCCAATTTGCTCAAAGTTCGACCTGTTACATAACGGCTGCGCGACATACTCCAAAACTGTCTAATTGAGTTTATTTCAGGATAGACTGTCACAACAGGTATTCACAGTGTGACCTTGTTAAAATATCTTGTTTTGCACCTTAATTTTAATATTCACTCGTATATTTAACCTTCATGAAACTTCAGATCGGCAAGTTGTTAAAGGACAGACAAAATTTCGTCGCCCTATATATAGCCGCGTGCGTTTATCCTTTGAAAAATAAGTCTTATTCAGAATGTACCTTTTTGTGACTAGACCTCTTCTATGATACATAACTTTGAAATCGTGACCCTGACCTTGACTGGACGGAGCATACAAAGATAGCTGCCGACAAGGGCATAGTGTTTCACGAATATAGATCTTATCTGTAAATCATTAAAAGTTATTTCATGGGATATTTCAGCCTTGAAACCATTGGTCAAATATTTTTGTAGGATTATTTCGGAATATACGAGATTTCCGGAGAAGTGTTTATCAAATCAAAACTGGATGCAGAAACCGCAGTAGAAGTCAATCTGATTCTAGAAGTCGAGGATAGAAATGGCGCCATAAACACTCCGCAAAATGCATCAGGTATAACATGCCTTTTTCATAAGGATTTGGAACTATATTGTTGTGAAATAGTTTTCGTTCAGTCTCATTTCTTTTTCCGTGAAAGTTCGTTTGACTATGATTTTAGCAAATGAACATCCTCCAGCAAGTGTCGTACTGTTTAAACTATTCTAGGTTTAAATACCGTATAAGGCACGGTCCATTTGATATTCTGGGGGGGGCTTGGGTTTTTTGTCGGAGCAAGATTATTTTTTTCGCCCCGGACCGGGGCAAAATTATTTTTTTCTTGCAAAGTTGGAGCAAGGAAATTTTTTTTATAACAATTGATGTGAATATTAAGAATATTTGTGTTTTTTCGGCAGAAATTCTTTATTTTTACTTAAATTACCCCAAACATTATTTTATGTAAAACTTGTATTCACTCCTAAACTGAGAGAGATGAAAGATTTTTACAATATGTGATATATAATTTTTAGTGAACAAAATGTATATAAGGTCATGTAACATTATTGTAAGAGGGCCTGATGCAAGTTTTTACATGTAGAAATGAAAACTAGCGTAAAACTTATTTAAATTCTCCTTCCAAGCTTGTATATAAAACTAGACACTTTGGTGATACATGTATCTATTAATAGTACTCATTTATAGATCTATTGATAATGTATTTAAGCATTGGATTTGTTAATTCAATTACATGCATTCTTTTCGATATTTTTCAAATATGAACTTGCCATTACAGGAGAAAACTATGGCGAGCGAAGCGAGCCAAATTTTTCTTATATAAAGTAAAAACTGCGGCGAGCGAAGCGAGCCGAAAAATTTTCAGGAATTTTAAGCGAATTTTATGGTTATATTCTTCAAATTCAGATTACTTGTAAGAGCAAGATTATTTTTTTCTGTCACACCATAAGCAAATTTATTTTTTTCATCAAAATTCAGAGCAAAATTATTTTTTTCGAAAAAAACCCAAGCCCCCCCCAGAATATCAAATGGACCATGCCTAACCAGAATTTTTCGCGAGTATCAAATTTCGCGATTTTATAGTAAAATACGACGTCTTTATTTTCGCGAATAAAATTCCTTAATTACAAACAAATTTATACATATGAATGGTGTGTTTTGTATCTTTTGTTATTGAAGTTTTAGGTACATATTTCTATCATAAGAATATCATAAATTAACTTCTCTTCATGTTTAATCGGAAAAGGTGAAGAATGATAGATAAGAACAACATTTATCTGACAAACCAATTTATGTTATACCATACCAAACACAGTTTTTCGCGATGATAATTTTTCGCGATTCAAGATCACTCGCAAATATAAGAAGTTGAATTTTGTTCTTTGTCCGAATAAGTGCTTTGTACGATACAAACCTATTGTAAGTCGATGTCTGGTTTCGGCGTCTAACAACAATGGCGAGTAATGCCTATCCATCTATCCGTGAATGAAAGTCAAGCATAAAACCCAAAATCAGAAACCAAAAATTAGACACCAATACTGAAAAAAACAACAACAAAAGGCTTACCAATTTTTGAAAAGAAATATTTAACAGAACTTCCTCTATGCTTTACCTGAAATAATGCAAAATACAAGAAGATATTGATAATTTAAGGTTTGCTTAAAAACTAGTCTAATTAAAATATACTTTCAAACCAATTCCTTAACACATAAATACGCACCAACAGGAATGCTGACCATCAACATAGATGACGTCAATGATGAGCCGCCCGTGTTTGATGAACAGTTATACAGAGGGAATCTACATGAGAATGCCGTGGTGGACACAATTATAGTGACTGTATCAGCCACAGATAGGGACATCAGGTCTGAACACAAACAGATACAGTATAACATCGGACATGATCCTTATGATGCTTTCGATGTGGATGCAGAGAAAGGTATTTAAAATTCGAAATAATCGCAAATTTGTGTTTACCTCAGATAATTTTCTTTATCTAGCCTTCAACAAATTCCAACAAATGACGTTTATTCATTCCTTAATTATGAAATGACGTAGTAAGTTTCATTATGACGTTATATACAAACAAACAAATGTCAGAGATTTGGCGGAGTTTGTGGAAGGTTGAATTACACCATTCATATAGAAAAGACATTTAATGTACAGGACTTATTATTTTGTCGGTCAGCGAAGAAAAGATATTCATCTTTATTCGAATATACATCTTTAGCACAGATAAACATCAAATGATTATTCTTTTAACCAGGAACAGTAAAGCTATCAAAGTCTGGAGCAATTGACAGAAAATCAACACAACGTGTAACAATAACAGTTCTAGCAAGCGATGGTGTCCATAAAAGCACGGCATCTGTTTTGGTATGTTCTTAAATTATCTGAAAGACCTCAATATAGTAGAGCAACCAAGTCGCTAAATTTGAAATTTTAATCAACACCCCTAACACAGGGCTAAATTTCATATCAAACGAAAGAATATAACGTGGGCCATGCGTTTGAGGTGTCGTAAACAAATTCGTATGGTCAGAATTTCCGTAATTTCACAGAAAAGCGGAAAATTAGTAATATTCAAATTCATAGATTTTTGAACAAAAACTTACTTCTTTTTACAAATGGAGAGTCCATGTGACCAAAATAAATGTCATTATGCTTATTGAAGTCAAAAGAACTTTTTGGATTAAATTGATTTTTCTAATTCCAACTTCATGGATGGATGAGCACACATTCTGATATAAATAGGTAAAATGGAAAAATTCAATTCTTTCACTTGAATTTTGAGAATGTTGATTCAAAAATAAAAATAACCAAAAAGAAACAATATTTTGATATGTGAATGTTTTTTTTGGAAAGTTTGATAGAGATCGATTTACAAACTTTAGAGTTACAGGCAATTAAACTGCCCCTTCCCATAACATTGTTAATAACAATCACTACAAAATAATCTAGATGTTTCCTCGATACTGTTACGGAGTTAAACACCACATAATTACAGCAAAGTCTAATTTTAAGATATAAATATGAATAAAAGTATTGTTTTATTTTAAAGTAGACGACAAATTTACATCAATAATTTTGAAAATAATGCTTTTTGTCTTTCTGTACTATCTCTATTCTGATGATTTCAAACATTTAATATGGAAGCCTTTTGTCCGCCCAATTATAGAAATAATTTAGTAAAGCAAAGATTTTGCGATCAAAAAATCAAGGAAATGCGCATTGTGTTTTACTTCCACAAGCTTCAAGTTAGATAAGCAGCGTAGCTGCCTATTCGACCCCTTCACATTCAAGGCAATTATTGCATTTTCTTCCTCCGTTTGACGGTGTTAAAACACTTGTCGCTAAAACGTAACTTAAAGGCATTTGTACTACATGTAGATGTAGATGATAATGGAGAAAAACTCTGATTTCTAGTTCTGGATTTCTCGTTTCTGATTGGCTGATCGTCGTTGGACATTATACGACATTGACCGCGTACGAAAAATATGACTTTGTATGCATTTTTTAAAAAGAGTTTTGACTGTCTGTTCATCATTTTCCATGCTTCATCGATATTGAAATAGAAATGACCATACATTAAAGGATGCTCTATAGTAGGTCACCTACTATGCACATAGTAAATGTTGTTCTTATCCGAAGTACTTCCTCTCACATTTTCGTATATAACGCCCGACTATTATTTCTAATTTGAAAAATGGAATTGCTCGACAAGAAAAAAAAAGAACACTTCAAAATAATAAATGAGTGTAACCAGGTGCAAAATAACTTTTCTGTCGGTTCCAGTATTACAGATGGAAATAGGACATTCAAATTACTCAATATTAGGCACGTAAAATTGCGGATATATTACACTTGTCTCATGATGCAATGGAATTGTTGTAGGTATACATGTAACATGATAAATTTGGACTTCTGATATAACTTTTGTAATCGGCTATTCATTTTACCAATTACATTTTAACCGTTTTTATTCACTGAAACTTTCTTGTTGATCTTCTTTTTGGAACTAACGCTGAGCTGACAACACCAGTCTCGTCGTTATAAAAGTCTAATATTGTTGTATCGTATCTTGGACTCTTGAATATTCGTAGTTGAAAATCGGAACTTGGATACATTGCACTGACTTCAGTCATACTGTTCATACCTTTTTTCATACTTTTTATTTTATTCGGAGCGCCTCGCGAAAAACGGCCATCGACGCTCCAAAATTCCAGGCTCCTGTCGATCAAACTTTCCGTTGTCAACAGACCACAACACACATTTTTCTGCTTTTCCTCTCCGAAATATATAGCTGTTTATTTGTTTTATTGTAGTAGTATGTATATAGTCCTCATTAATGTAGGATTGCTCAATTACGTTACCAATATTACGTATGACTATGTGGTGTTTGTGCTATGTACAGCGTCACAAAACAAAGCCCCCCCCCCCTCAATTCTATGACACTTAAGGACTTTCCATGAGATCCCCTGGGCGCCTTAAGGTGGATTTTCTGACCCAATGCATCATGAAAAGCATCCACTTAATTTCTAACAGCTACGAATCTGAATGAGGGTAAGTACGGATGATAAAATAGAAAAATTGCACAACGTTAACGAAAGGCATATTTCAATGTTTAAAACAAAGAAAACGAAGTGTCCAAACTCTGACCAATGTACTTGGCATATATATTTACATCACTGTAGTTCTAAAATGAACGTCGTAAGATACTTTTTTTATCATTTAATAGAAACTTCATGCGAAGTTTTGAAATTCACGTATTTTCATTACAACTTGTCACAAACGGGTCTCCATACATGATCTTTACGCGGCATATTAAAATAAGTTTTCTTTCATGAATTTGTCGACAGGATGACATAGTTCCTCTTTCAGTAGTTACTTTTATCAAACATAAGTATAAATATCGATAAAAAAGTACGATTTGATAAAAACTGTAACACGTGGTCAACCGAATCTCCGTCCCCTAGCTAAAAATACACTTGGTCATGTGTTGATTTGAACTTTCCCCCTGATGACGTTTAAAGTTTAGCGGTATATAAAGAAGCCTGGACGCGTGGACATTTTCATTTGTATGAGATGTCGTCTACCTGTAAAGATGAGTTCAGAAATTAGTAAATTGCATAGAAAATCATAGTTACATTAAAATATATAATTTTCAAATAAGAATAAAATTATTTCCTCATATATAGTTATAATGAATGAGATCTGCCCCGGGTACGTGATAGAGGGAGGGGGCTCGGGGGTCGGGAGTTGGGATTGGGGGGGGGGGGGGGGGCTCCGGTACATGTTTCACATATACAGCACCTCCAAAAGAAATTATGGCGTATGCATAATGATATACATGTACAAGTACTATGTTTAAAAATCAAAAATAAGGTACAGATTGGAAAAGTTGGGGGGGGGGGATTTGCTACAAGTAAATCATCTTGAAATGTAGTAAATAACAAATGATTATTTACAAAGATAACATGATCACAAACTTATCACAATGCATATGCATGTAGGGAACTCAATGTTTCAAAATTTGGACAGATCAAGAGGGTTTGGGGTTCGGGGGGGGGGGGTGATCGAAAGGTAGCCCAAAATCAAAGCGTTGAAATAAAATATGTGAAGCGAAATATTATTTGCTTGTAATTTACATAATAGATCCGGACGAAAAAAAGATCTGGGAAAAAGAAGCGTTGTGAGGTTTCGAATTCGCGGTTGGGGGGGGGAGGTGCTCGTTACAGGGAGGAAGTAATGCATACTCCAAATGTAATTCAAAATTACACTCTTTAGCACACTGAAATGCTTCTTAGCTATGTCTGCCTATAAAATATTCATTTTCAGTATAGCTGTATCTTACACAATTACATAAATACACTTACTGACCCACATTATATTTTTACATTGTACCTGTTTACTAAACGTCTAAAATACAAAAATTTCCTAATTTAAAAATTTATTTTAAACAAGTCCATTGTCTCAATCTTCTAAAATTATATCAGAATAAAAACCTGCACATTGCATGGTTTTACTTACATGTTGATAAAGCAAATACAATCCTATATTACAAATGATCGGTACACATGTTACCATTTTTCACGCATGTGAAAAAACCGCATGTTCGATTAGAGCCTTGTAAATATTTAGTAAGATCACAGTTTCGTTATCCTAATGTTCTGTGTTTGGAACAAAATAAGGAGTGCTACATCTAAATCAAAATGGCTCATATTTTGATGAATTAAAGCGATCTATACATTTTCCAGTTGGGGGGGGGGGGTGTTTCCAAGTCGTCACTGTCAGTGAAGGGGTGGGGGTGTCCCCATATGGGCATATATATGGTTATTAGTAAAATTCAACTTGAAAACGAAAAAACTAAAAAACCCAGCAATTTTGGACAAATCACAAGAATGAGGAGGAGGGCCCCCATAGTTTGTGGGATTTGAAAGTATTTTCTGAAAGTATAAAGGCCCTACTCAAGAATGAATTTGATTTACCAACTCAGGTATTTCGTGGAAATTTTGGGTTAAAAATAACAAATTTTATAAAAATGCTGAAACTTGGAAATGCTTTATTTTATTCAATTTTTTGGAGTCTTTACATACTTTGGACAAGTACTCATATCAAAAGTAGTTAATGAATGTTTTCAGTCATCACATTTCAATTTTTCAAATTGAATAAAATTAAGCAATTCCAACTCTTGGGTATCTTGAAGAAATCAGATCTATATAGGGATACCATATTTCAAAAAAAAAATACAACATTTCCAAAGATAAGTGCAAATATCAAACTTTAACTTTCAAATTACGTTAGTCTACCCTATATTACACATATCTAAAGCTTCAGAATCTGATGTGAATTTGTCCAAAAGACGGTGAAATTATTGAATTTTTCCTTTTTCAGCGATTTTTGATAAAAATGAATAGTTTTTACCTCCAATTTTTTTCTCGTTACAACGCGATTTTTTTTTTTCGTAACTTCGAAATTTTTTTCTCGTAACTACGAATTTTTTTTCTCGTACATGTAACTGCCACAATTTTTCTCGCAACTACGAGTTATGACATAGTACGAACTGGCTTCTGTAAGAAATACACGCTCATGGACTAGAATATTTTATACATATTGGGAGTATTTTATTTTTACTTAGAACCAACAACCTTTTTTATCGCAAAGCGATACAAACCCCCTACTTGTATAAATCTGAGACCAATACTGAACTCAATGCATGTGCAAACAAATACCAGTTCGGTATCTGTAATAGTATCAATGAAGAAAAGACAAGAAATCTGAAACTGTAATGAAAATAACAAAGTCAAAGGGTAATAACTCTATTAAAACTAGGTCAGCTTCAGCAAATATTGAACATGATCTATCACAAACCAAAACATAGTTCAACATTTGCGATACATGTAACAGTAAAAAAAGGTCTGAATTCTCAAATCTAGGAAAAACTTGAATTTTACTAAGTCCAAGAACAAGAACTCTTGTACAAATAGGTAAATTGAAACTAATTTGAACTTCCTATGAATTACACCGACATATATATTCACATAATAGTACCAAAAAGTAGTACAATAGCTTCAATTATGAAGAAAAAAAGTCCAGAAAAGTTAAAATATTATGAATGTAATAAGTAGTCTTCGACGTGTAAAAAGGAATCAAGACTAAAACTCTATCTTTATAAATCTAAGATATACTCACATATCAAAACTTATTTCAATATATACAATAAAAGTTTCATAGAATTCGAAAAACTAAGGCACGGTCCATTTGATATTCGGGGGGGGGGGTTCGAAAAAATAATTTTGCTCTGAATTATAATGGAAAAAATTAATTTGCTTATGGTGTGTCAGAAAAAAAAATAATCTTGATTTCACAAGTAGTCTAAATTTGAAGGAATTACCTTAAAATTTCGCTAAAAATTCCTGAAAATTTTCCGGCTCGCTTCGTTCGCCACAGTTTTCAATTTATAAAAGAAAAATTTTGGCTCGCTTCGCTCGCTGTAGTTTTTTTTAAAACATTAATTTTTAATGACAAAGATTATATTTCAAAATATCAAAAGAATGTATGTTAATGGGGAAAAAGGGTTTCCTTAGAGGCTTATAAATATACTGTGAATATAATGCATTACTTTTACATGTAATAGATGCATGTTTCACTATAGAGTCTAATTTCATATACAAGCTTCGAAGGAGAACTTCAGTTTTCCCCTTTACAATTCTAAATTCGAAAATTTGTCTAGAAAATCCTCCCCTCAGACCCTCATACAAGATGTGAATTTTAAAAAAATTCACAAAATTCAAAGTAATTTTACTCTTTTTTTCCCCAACATTTCAGCTCCAGAGTAGTGCATATGATGATCAAAACCCTTCCAACTCGCCACTTTTAATTGGCCGGATTGCAAAGCAATTCTGGTCTATAGATTGACGATGTCCGTCTGTCTGTCTGTCTGTCCGTCTGTCGTCAACATTTTGGTTAAAGTTTCTTGTTGCAGCAAAATCTGAGGAACATCACGCAGTAGAAACTTTATATCATACATGAAGGTTGCCCATGACAAGACCTTTCAATTCATGCCTTAACATTTGACCTAGTGACCTTGACCTGGAGCTTTGACCTAGTCATGGTTATGGTATCGGGAAAGTGTGTAGACTGTAAGGCCACTATGTTCCCCATTCCCTCAACATTGATTTTGGACCCGGCCCTGAAAAGAAAGGGCTATACAGAATTTGATGGGGGGAGGGGGTTAGTTATTGAGATGGGGATATTGGGAGGAAACGGATCCAAGACATGGCCCAGGTAGAGTTGTTCGACGAAAATAGTTTCAACACAAAGGAAACCTAAAAACTATTGATAAATAGGATTGTCAAGAATTGTATAAATTGTTTCTTTCCCATTTCCAATGCGAATTCCATCTGTTGCATCCCAAGGCCTCCACGTTAACGCCCCCCCCCCCTTTAACACATCGATGGAAATAATCATACAAACGATCATAAATATAAATTCCAATAGATAATGAAGCTTATTCAAATATTCGGTAACTAGTATACATGTATATTTTAATTGATATGAATTTATAAAAGCCCATTTTCATTATGCGAATAGTCTAATCGAACACGCGATTTTCACAAGTGTCTACACAATGAGGTCATGTATGTTGTAGAAAATTGTGTACCGACCATTGGCCTGTATTGGATTGTATTTTCTAAAATATGTAAGTAAAACACTATAATTATCATGCAGTTTTGTATTCTCGAAATTTAGCTGATTAATTACTTTTTCTTAAAGAAATTTTGAAATGAGGAAAATGCATAGAAACAGCTATGTACTTGCCTTTCACAGTATACAGGTATATGTAACAAAATCGTATGTAATAAAAATAGAATATCATAGAAGAATTTAACTATCGTATTTTAGTATGTTAACGTATGTACTTTTATTGTGCTTTTTTGCATGAGAATGTTTCGATATAAGGCTCGGTCCATTTGATATTCTGGGGGGGGGGGGGGGGGGCCTTGGGGTTTTTTTTGAAAAAAATAATTTTGCTCTCAATTTTGATGAAAAAAATAAATTTGCTTATGGTGTGACAGAAAAAAATAATCTTGCTCTTACAAAATAATCTGAATTTGAAGAATTACCATAAAATTTCACTAAAATTCTTGAAAAAGTTTTCAGGCTCGCTTCGCTCGCCGCAGTTTTCAAATTGTATCAAAAATTTTTGGCTCGCTTCGCTCGCCATAGTCTTCTATCAAAACATTATTTACTAATGGCAAAGTTCATAGATATCAAAAGTTAAACATGTTTGTGAATGAAAAAAGGGCTTCATTAAAAGCTTAAATATATTAGCAATATTTAATTCTATTAATACATGTTGCATGTATACCAAAGAGTTTAATTTTATGTTCTTGTAAGCTTGGAAGGAGAACTTCAGTTATTCACTAATTTACAGACCTTCGATCCCTCAGACCTTCTTATAACATGTTATATACATGTACCTTATATAAAATATTGAGAATTGTTTTGTAAAATCTTTTATCTCTCTGTTTAAAAGTGAATTTAATACTTGCATAAAAATAAACTAATATATTAATATTACGAGTTTTGAGTAAAAATATAAATATTTTCTGTTGATAAAACACATGCGCATCACTTTGTTTTAAAAAAAATTTCCTTGCTCCAACTTTGCAAGAAGAAATAATTTTGCCCCGGTCCGGGGCGAAAAAAATAATCTTGCTCCGACAAAAAACTCAAGCCCCCCCCCCCCCTCTGAATATCAAATGGACCATGCCTAACATCCCCTCCCCCCCCCAACACACACACACCGGCATCCCCCTCCCAACTACTCTTCCGTCTAATAAATTGCATGCCATTCTTTGATGTAAACTTTTAGCAGTAAACACTGATCAATATACTATTTTACTTCAGATAATATAAATGTTCAATAACTTAGCCCCCCCCCCCTTTTCCGGCCCAACATGTCTTGGTTGATCATAAACATTGGACTCTCTCTTCATCTACATGTATATTTGATCTCCTTTGCTTGTGAAAAATCATTTCAATTCACTTTCATGTCTGTTGGTTTGGAATGATATACTTGAATCCAACAACATCCCACCCCAACACTATTTCACATATGTACCAAATTTTGATCAATGTAAAACGTAGCATATAATTTTTTGACATTGTAAATACATGTAACTATGAATATTTTGAATTCATCTTTTTGGTTCGCAATATTTTATATAAAACATACGAAAGGAACCTATCCACCCGGTCCCGTCCCCATTCCGTTCTAAAACAACCCCCTCCCACCCATCCCCTTCCACAAGTTCACAAGATTACGTACCCGTCTTTTAATTATTTCAGTAAAACTGAAGATTTCATGATTACTTTATCCATTTTCAGCTCGACTGCACTTTAGTGCAAAAGAGCTATTGCAATACCCCCGGCGTCGGCGTCGGCGTCGTCCGAACTAGATGATAAGGTAAATGTTAAGATTACACATTTACCTTTCCTATATTCATATTCTGTTGGTTTTTTTTTGTTGTAAATGTTTAATTATACATCATTTAATATATCCAGATGAGGATATAGCCCCTGGGGTTGGGATTTTTAAAATTATTTCAAATGATAAGGCAAATGTTGAGATGATAAGGTTAAGGTAGCAATAAAGTCTTTAAAAGCCAATATTGAGCAAAGTATAAGTGCAACATGTACCAAACTTACATATTTGATGTATCTTTGATCAAACTTTCAAAAAATGACCTTGACCTACTTTTTTCCGCTTGAATGATTTTGCCTTTAAAAGCCAATATTGAGCAAAGTATAAGTGCTACATGTACCAAACTTGCATATTGGATGTATCTTTGATCAAACTTTCATAAAATGACCTTGACCTACTTTTTTCCGCTTGAATGATTTTACCTTTAAAAGCCAATATTAGGGATTTCAGTCACGTGATCTTTCAAGCTGACAAATCGATCTATCGGTTACCGCACTAAACTTACCTTACGATTTCTACAATGATTTTTGATAAAATTATATGATTCTCTATTTAAACTTTAAAGTGATGTTTATTCTTTATATATTATATTGTATTTTTTATGAAAATATGAACAGAAGCGGTGAAATTATCGATTTTTTGGACGACAACGCACGAATTTGTACACCTCTCGCTTCAAATATCTATGGCACGAGGAACGGCTAATGGGGAATTTGAGGGTCGTTCTGTTTGGCGGCTATT
The DNA here is from genome assembly GCA_033119305.1 of Pinctada imbricata. Taxonomy (NCBI): domain Eukaryota; kingdom Metazoa; phylum Mollusca; class Bivalvia; order Pterioida; family Pteriidae; genus Pinctada; species Pinctada imbricata. The sequence continues at coordinate 44,823,465 of VSWD01000010.1, forward strand.
TCAGCTTATTTATAAATATTTATCACATTAAACTCATGTATGGTTAGATAGATTGGACTCTCCGAAGTTGCGCAAAAGTTGAACTCCAAATATAACGAAAGTTGTGACATTTTTCAGTTTTCAGGGGAATATGTATTACTTTCGATGTGATCCTTTCTATTTTGCGCACTTAAATATTAAAAGTTTGAACATTTCCGATTATTTTGATATAAAGAACACCAAATTTCATTATGGTTTATATGGCTGCATTCCGATTTTCCCGCCTCGACCCCCTTGATTATTTACTGCGTGATAGTGTCATCCATGTCGAATTCACACAAGTTAATCAAGAAAGTGTTCGATTTCTTTTATATTTACTTTAAAAGGGAAGTGTAAAATGGAAACTTTCATTTACGATGATATGAAATGATCAACATTTTTTTTCAGAACTATCGTACGTACTCTAAAGGATTCGCTCGTGTGTGTTCTTTGTGGATTTTTTTTTTTTGGAGGGGGGGGGGCTTATTTACGCAAAAGCTTTGTTACTGATAGACTCGTTAGATCGCATGTTGGAATTTTTTTCTCTTTTTTTTCTTATTCTTCCTCCTTTATATTTTTTTTTCAAATTAGGCTTAATTTCACAGAAAAGAACAAATGTATATCTTTATCGACATTAAGATAGATAAACATTTCTTTTTTGCCATGGCAACTGAAATGAAGTGCTTTAAAAACAATGATCACACAATTTTGTATTTCTTAAATTATTATTTCGATTATCTTTCAAGTCAAACACGTGAAAATTAAGTTTATAAATCTTAAGATTTTCAAAATTTGTATATTTAAATCGATGTTGGTCATTTTTTTTTAAATGGTTACCATGGCAACACAACTAAATTATCATTGTAATATAAAACGAATAGCTGAATTCTTTACAAACAAAACGATGTACAAATCACTCAAATAGCAGTAAGATTATTCAAGTTACAGCTATTTCAGTACGCTGACTGACCACTTCAAGTTAAATGTGAATGGTGCCACATCATGAGAAGTTTTATATTGAATACAATAGTAAAGTGTGTCACGAAATTGACACCAATCGTCAAGCTTTCAACTTCATTACCTCTGTACTCGATCAACCGATTTTAATATTTTTTTCTGTAAAATGTTTCTATTACACAGAGCAATGTAACAATCTAATAATACATGGATCTTTATAATTAATGAATTTTAAGGTAAAATCTCTACCAATATTGAGCAAAGTATAAGAGATACATGTACCAAACTTGAATATTGGATGTATTTTTGATCAAACTTTCATAAAATGACCTTGACCTACTTTTTTCCGCTTGAATGATTTTGCCTTTAAAAGCCAATATTGAGCAAAGTATAAGTGCTACATGAACCAAACTTACATATTTGATGTATCTTTGATCAAACTTTCAAAAAATGACCTTGACCTACTTTTTTCCGCTTGAATGATTTTGACTTTAAAAGCCAATATTGAGCAAAGTATAAGTGCTACATGTACCAAACTTGCATATTGGATGTATCTTTGATCAAACTTTCATAAAATGACCTTGACCTACTTTTTTCCGCTTGAATGATTTTGCTTTAAAAGCCAATATTGAGCAAAGTATAAGTGCTACATGTACCAAACTTGCATATTGGATGTATCTCTGATCAAACTTTCATAAAATGACCTTGACCTACTTTTTCCGCTTGAATGATTTTGCCTTTAAAAGCCAATATTGAGAAAAGTATAAGTGCTACATGCACCAGACTTGCATATTGGATGCATCTTGGGTTAGACTATTGAAATATGACCTTGACCTACTTTTTCCGCTTCAGTGATTTTGCTTTAAATTGGCAATATTGAGCTAACTATAAGTGCTACATGCACCAGACTTGCATATTGGATGCATCTTGGGTTTGACTATTGAAATCTGACCTTGACCTACTTTTTCTGCTTCAGTGATTTATGATGAGATATATGTTGTTGCCTGAGAAAGGGAGTTTAAATAAATTGGCTGTCATGAGAGATATTATGCTATGCAGTCGAGCATTAGGTGACTCTGGCAACTATTTTCTATTTCAATGTATGGTTTTCTATGATATTTTCTAATTTCTGAACTCATCTTTACAGGTAGACGACATCTCATACAAATGACAATGTCCACGTGTCCAGGCTTCTTTATATACCGCTCGAGTACTCGAGGTAGTGGATTTTGGGTCACGATACATTAGTATGCAAAACGTCATCAGGGGGAAAGTTCAAATCAACACATGACCAAGTGTATTTTTAGCTAGGGGACGGATATTGTTAGTTTCACTTCTAACAATTTCCGTTCCCTAAAAAAATTTACTACGTCATGGGGGTTTTTAAAGACTAAGTTCAGCTTTAATCTACGGAATCTTCTTTAGGAAATGACGCTAAACTTTAAAGTGTATACGAATTAGTTTTTTATATTCATTTATAAGCCTCTAGAAAAATTAACGATAAAAAGGCCTCAGAAATAATATACATATATTTGTCGATATGTTTCGAGACAAAAATTCAGTCTCGGGGCTTTAGATGTAAACGTCTTCAAATTGAATAGCATCATTTTAGAACAGATAAATTGGCAACGTAATATATTAATATATTAAGGTGGGTCCCTACTCGTGAATCTAACAGATGAATTTTGTATTTTAAGGTTATTTTCTATACATAATAGTCAAAATGACATAATGAACACAGACTTAGATAGGTAATTTTGTTTCCATTAAAGATACAGTACATTAAAGAAAGGTACCCTAACACTTAAAAATTGAGAAATATCAAATATCCATCATATGCTTTTGAACCCTCCAAATTCAGTGATGATACAAATATTTTTATTTGTTTTGTTTTATTTTATGATAACATGTCATATAGAAGAAATACAACTCATAAAATGATATTGTAACTTAAATCTAAGTATGATATATCTCCAAACATTAGGGTACCCCCTTATAATTTCATAACATTTTTGACCCAGAATATGTACTTAATCCAACTTTTTGCATAAAAAAAACAGATGATTTTTTTTCCATTTAGTTTAAACATATTTATTCGAATATCACATGAAACATGTTACGTATACAATGCAGGTAATAGTATCTAATCAAGTAGGATTGAAAAGAAAGCTTAAAGCTTATATAAATTTCTCTCCTGTATTATATAGATTACACCAATCAGAGATCAAAACATTATAATATATGTGATTTTTAAGGAAACTGTTAATCATAGAGAGCTTAACAATGAAAAAGAAAAACTAATTCTGTAAATGTAATTAATATAGAAAAAATAAGACACGATGGCGAACATCCAGTTTTCAATAATACAGTATAAGTAAATGTAGATAAGGACTACCAATAGTAGTAAACTGTCTTAACTAAGTGTGTATCATGTATATGAAGGAAAAATAATCGTGAGAAAATAGGATTGAACATGTCTTACATTAAGCATGTTTATCAATGGGAAGATTGTGTACACAGGAAAACATAAGGCATGAAAAAAAGTAAACTTTAGAAAATATAAGCAGTACATGTATATAGTCATTAAAACCTTTTTGTGTCAATAATGTATGATTGAACACATTTGAAGATTTTTTCGTTAAATTCATACGATTTATTTTGATCTCCAAATAAGAGAACTTTTACACTATAGGTTTGACCAAGTTCATTAAATAAATTTTGACGTTGTCGAGTATAGTGTGGACATTTTAAAAGATAATGTGTTGAATTTTCAATTTCGCCGCAAGTACATCTGGGATCAGTTTCTATATTTTTGACGTATAAATAGTATTTAAGTGAGGAGCAATCCATCCGTAACCTTGCATGTAAGATTTGTGCTTTACGGTTTCCAACAGAATAATACGCTGGGACTTTAGAGTTATAATAAAATTCGGAAAGAGCTGCTTTAAAGGATGATACAGTGTCAATGTCTTTCAAGTGGTTGGGAAGGGAGTTCCATAATCTTACAGAAGAAGGGAGGAAACTGTTGTAGTGATACGCTGTTCTACATTGTGGTGTTACTATATCGTTGGAATTTCGAGTGTTATAATTGTGTAATTGGCTGAAGTCATATGGAATTAAATCGCTCAAAAAATCAGGGGTAAGTCCATTTTTCATTTTAAAAAATTGAATTAATTTATGCGCTTCACGGCGCGTTTGTAGTCGATCCCACCCACATTCAAGAAAGAGTTTGTCAGTATTTACTAGTTTTGTGGCTCCGGTGACTATCCTAGCTGCTTCAATGTTTATATTTTCAAGTTTTGATTTACAGTAATTCGGACAGTTATCAAAGATAATATCGCCATATTCTAACAAAGGCCTGATGAAAGAAAAGTAAATGGTTTCAAGGGTTTTTCTATTTAGATCAAACTTTAGTTTTCGCAATAAATTAAGCCTAGGGTATGCCTTATTTAGTATATAATTGATATGCTCCCCCCAATGACATGTGTTATTAAAGATCAGACCCAAATGCTTGTGAGCAGTTACTTCTTTTATAGGAATATCGTTAAAGAAAAGAGGAGGATGATAAGTTGGTAAAGTTTTTCTTGATATAAGTAATGATTCAGTTTTCTGAGGATTAAATTTTACTAACCACTTTTCAGACCAATCGTGAATTTTTCTTAAATTTTCGTTCAAAATGTTAGCCCCTAGATATGGATCTTCAATCACTATGTATATGGACGTATCATCTGCAAAAAGTTTTATACAACATCCTACTTCAGCAACAATGTCATTGATATAAACGATGAAGAAAAGAGGACCCAGAATAGACCCCTGAGGAACCCCAGAATTTATGTTTAGAAGACTTGATTCGGACCCATTTACCACAACCCTTTGCTTTCGATTAGATAGATAATTTTTGATCCAACAAAGTAAGTCGCCTTTTATTCCCAATTTTTGAATTTTGTAGAGAAGCCCCCCATGCCAAACTCTATCGAACGCTTTACTAATGTCAAAGAAAACGACGCGAATTTCTTTCCAACAATCAAGAGCAAGTGAGAATTCATTAGTAAGAAACAGAAGTTGGTTGATTGTTGAATCGCCACGAGTAAAACCAGACTGATGCTCTGTTATAAGATTATTATCAAGTATGAAGTTGTGTAAGTGCTTAAATATACATTTTTCAAAAACTTTACTTATTACAGACAACAACGAAATAGGTCTATAGTTTTCAACTCTTTTAGGGTCATTTTTCTTAAACACAGGAGTAATATTAGCCACCTTCCATGACTCGGGAAATATTCTTAAAGAAAGAGAGAAATTAAAAAGCAGACAGAGTGGATATGATAATTCAACTGCACCTTTTTTAAGTAATATTGGGTTAATTTTATCGGGTCCAGAAGCCTTACCAGAATCAATATTTTTTAAAATATCACAAACTTCAGAAGGATCTAGTGAAATACTTTCAAGTGTACTTATTTCATTATCATCAATATCTGATAAGTCTGTTGTAACATTGGAATCATCTATATTAGACTGAGATGCGAAAAAAGTATTAAGTAGTTCGGCTTTATCTACATCAGTTTCAACAACACTATCGTTATCCGAACACAAAATATTTATATTTGAAGATTTTGTCGAACAATTTGTAAACTGTTTCATAAGTTTCCACCATTCTTTCGTGTTGAAGTTTTTTGAATTTATTTTTTGTTGTAGATTTTCAAAGTGCTTTCTTTTTGCAATTCGTAATTGGTCTATTACCTTGTTTCTAGGCTGTTTATATTTATTTATCAAGAAGTCAGTTTTATGTCGCTTTAATTTTTAGCTCGACTGCACTTGCAATACCCCCGGCGTCGGCGTCCGCGTCGGCGTCGGCGTCCGCGTCCGCGTCGGCGTCGTCCGAACTAGATGATAAGGTAAATGTTAAGATTACACATTAACCTTTCCTATATTCATATTCTGTTGGTTTTTTTTTGTTGCAAATGTTTAATTATACATCATTTAATATATCCAGATGAGGATATAGCCCCTGGGGTTGGGATTTTTTAAATTATTTCAAATGATAAGGCAAATGTTGAGATGATAAGGTAAATGTTAAGATAGCAATGAAGTCTTTAAAAGCCAATATTGAGCAAAGTATAAATGCTACATGTACCAAACTTACTTATTTGATGTATCTTTGATCAAACTTTCAAAAAATGACCTTGACCTACTTTTTTCCGCTTGAATGATTTTGCCTTTAAAAGCCAATATTGAGCAAAGTATAAGTGCTACATGTACCAAACTTACATATTTGATGTATCTTTGATCAAACTTTCAAAAAATGACCTTGACCTACTTTTTTCCGCTTGAATGATTTTGCCTTTAAAAGCCAATATTGAGCAAAGTATAAGTGCTACATGTACCAAACTTGCATATTGGATGTATCTTTGATCAAACTTTCATAAAATGACCTTGACCTACTTTTTTCCGCTTGAATGATTTTACCTTTAAAAGCCAATATTGAGCAAAGTATAAGTGCTACATGTACCAAACTTGCATATTGGATGTATCTTTGATCAAACTTTCATAAAATGACCTTGACCTACTTTTTTTCTGCTTGAATGATTTTGCCTTTAAAAGCCAATATTGAGCAAAGTATAAGTGCTACATGAACCAAACTTACATATTTGATGTATCTTTGATCAAACTTTCATAAAATGACCTTGACCTACTTTTTTCTGCTTGAATGATTTTGCTTTTAAAAGCCAATATTGAGCAAAGTATAAGTGCTACATGAACCAAACTTACATATTTGATGTATCTTTGATCAAACTTTCAAAAAATGACCATGACCTACTTTTTTCCGCTTGAATGATTTTGCCTTTAAAAGCCAATATTGAGCAAAGTATAAGTGCTACATGTACCAAACTTGCATATTGGATGTATCTCTGATCAAACTTTCATAAAATGACCTTGACCTACTTTTTTCCGCTTGAATGATTTTGCCTTTAAAAGCCAATATTGAGCAAAGTATAAGTGCTACATGTACCAAACTTGCATATTGGATGTATCTCTGATCAAACTTTCATAAAATGACCTTGACCTACTTTTTCCGCTTGAATTATTTTACCTTTAAAAGCCAATATTGAGAAAAGTATAAGTGCTACATGCACCAGACTTGCATATTGGATGCATCTTGGGTTAGACTATTGAAATATGACCTTGACCTACTTTTTCCGCTTCAGTGATTTTGCTTTAAATTGGCAATATTGAGCTAACTATAAGTGCTACATGCACCAGACTTGCATATTGGATGCATCTTGGGTTTGACTATTGAAATCTGACCTTGACCTACTTTTTCTGCTTCAGTGATTTATGATGAGATATATGTTGTTGCCTGAGAAAGGGAGTTTAAATAAATTGGCTGTCATGAGAGATATTATGCTATGCAGTCGAGCATTAGGTGACTCTGGCAACTATTTTTTTCTATATCTTTCGCGTTTTCTTATTATTTTACGTATTTCATTTGTCATCCAAGGAAGATCATTTTGTCGAATAGTAATTATTCTATTGGGGATGCATTCAGAAGCTATGTCTAATATTTTTTCAGTGAAAATCTCAATTTTCCTGTCAATATTATTACTTTGATTTAGAAGGTTATCCCAATTTACTGCATTTAATTTTTCTTTATACAAATCAAAATTACCTTGGTCATACAACCAAATTTTTCGCTTGAGATTTAGATTTTTTATTTTTAAGGAACTAAGAAAGACAACAATCGGTTTATGGTAGCGTTGATTGCATTCTAGAAATGGTTCAAAAACTTTTATGTAAGCAATATTTCCTGGGTTATTTGTAACGAATAAATCGATCAATGTCTCACTATTTTCCCTTATTGAGGTTGGTTCATTTATAAGCTGGTGCAAGTCGTAGTTTAATAAAATTTGATTTATTTTGGTATCATTTTGGCCTATTTGATTTTCGTTAAAGTCACCTGTGATAATAATATTTTTATAGTTAGTCTCGACAGCTAATTCTATTGATTGTTCAATTAATTCCCACACAGATGCATTGCTATTTGGTGGACGGTAGAAAGTACCAATGAGATATTTTTCTGATTTGTTTACGAGTTCAATCCAGACTGATTCAAGGCTACTGATTTCAAGGTCTGTCCTTCGTTTAGAATAAATAGTATTTTTACAATAGACGACTACTCCGCCCCCTACCCTATCATTTCTATCACACCTATATGGAATTTGGAAGCCATCTAGACTTATTTCTTCATCACTAATAGAATCACATAACCAACTCTCCGTAAAACAAAGTATATCAAAATCATATAAATTACCGTTTATGATATCTATCTTATTCTTAATACTCTGTACATTAAGATGAATCATCGATAAAAATTTCTGAATTCCATTTGTAAAACTACTGTCATCTAATTCATAAGTTGAATTTGTGTCATCTGTATTTATTGTCGAATTAGGCCCTGGATTTAACTCAATGTCACCACAAACTAATATCAATAAAGTGATTACTACAAATAATGAAATACATATGACAAAATGTATAAGGTAAGACAAATCAATGTGAAAAGTAGTCCTTATTTTAGAAGATCTGTTATTGAAAACCCCAATCCTAGCTCGATATTGTTCAATCAAAATATTCATTACGTTATATGTGTGTCTTTTACGTCAAAGTATCGAGCCAGGAATGGAGTAGTTTTCATGATGAAAACAGCAAGGTATGTTCGCCGTTCAATACAGAATGAAACGAATTTACATGTAAATACATCTAAACACTTTTGAGAGTTTTCAAATAGAAAAATGCTATATACAAGTGAAAAAAAGTCAAAAAAGTGAAATTGAAAATGAAAAAGACTTGCATGATAAATGGGTGAAAAAAAAGCCATTCGAACGGGAAATTTATAAAGAATATATAGAATTGAGATTTTGTCCTCTTATGACTAAATTTTAACAAAAAAATAGATAAACATCTCAGGCACTCATCCCCAGTACAACGTGCTATGTCGTTTGAGAGAGAGAGAGAGAGAGAGAGAGACGAGGGGTTAGAAAATAAATAAGTTATTAGAGAGAAAAATTGTAATATTGACTTAATGGTATGTACAAGGTAATTATTCGTAATAGAAAGAAAGAAAGAAAGAAAGAAAGAAAGAAAGAAAGAAAGAAAGAAAGAAAGGAAGAAAGACATTATTTCACATGAACAAATTGAAACTGGTATGTTCATATTATTGCAGAATAAACGTAGACCGACAAGGGTACATTTGGCAGTCACACAACCTGAATAACGAACCAAAACTTTGACATAATATATATATTGGAATTGAATTTCATAGTACAAGTGGATACAGCTGTGAGATCTAAAATTAACATGATTCATAGAGGGAAAGAAAAAAAAAATTTTTTTTTAACCCTTGAGTATAGCCCAACAATAATGGAATTCAATACTGGTAAACAAAACACTAACATATATACATGTATATTCGGAGCGAAGTAAGCAACAAAGTACAAAAGTGGCCTGACAGGATCTAGGCATTAATAGGTCACGTGACTGGTTGGGGTAGAATTCTACTGTCTCTCAACCAATTACAATGCACTTGGCATGCCGATTAAACAATATATCACGTGGATCCTATATTGACTGGATCATGCTCCAACAAAAGTAACGTATTTACACTAAGTCAGACAAAAATAAAGGTAGAATAATTCAAACAGGCATACTTTCCATAGAATATTCAGGAAAAAAAAAACAAAACAAAACAAAGCAAAAAACAAAACTAAGGCCATCCTAAATAAATTCTATGTTTAACGTCCACCGCGCGCGTAGGTTTTGGAAAATTTCCCAAAATAAAAAACAAACAAATTATTTTGAAAATCCCGATTTGTACGTTCCGGATTTTCGTAACCGTCACAATTCTCTATGATGCATTCACTTTTTGGTTGCCAGAAAGAAAAAAACAGTGTTCAAACATCTTTCTTGTCTTTCTGAGACGTTTTAGCCTTAAGAACGAACATTAATCTTTAAAAACAGCGAGGGTTAGTATAATATAGTGTACAAAAGGTTGCATAATATCCTGATACAGGATTGATTGCATGGAAATAAAAGAGAAGAGATTGTATGATTACAACACTTTCATGATGTTTAATTGTCCTTTAGTCCGACAAGTCTGATGTGGGGCAATTGGTTCCTATTCTCTTCCTATTCCTAGTCTGTGGGGGAAAAAACAAACAACCAAATAAGAATATATTGCCCCACGTCAGACTTTTCGGACTATAATCATGCATCAACAGAGATCATGTTCTGCCAAGGACCAGAGATGTTGAAAAGTGTCAGAAAAAAAGCCTCCAATTTCCAAATATTCTTCCGGATTGCATGCCAAATGTTTGCAGTTCTTTTCATTGTTCTGACTGACAAATTTACTAAAATGTCTGACAGATTTCGACATCTCTGATAGGACAGACTTTGCGGCTACCCAGGAGGTAGCTAGTCCTATAATATATGCATGTCCATACGGCAAGCGTAGGGTTCGACCCCCCCCCCTCCCCTTCAAAAATCTAGATTGTTCAAAGTCTTATAAAGACTACCCAGGAGGAAGCAAAAAGTGAGCTTCATTATCAAAGTTGCAGTACATTTCAAGAATTTTTAAGTCCTGTGTTCTGTTCCCTCCTTTGATATCCCCAATATTACCCCTATTGCAAGCTGATATCCTATGATCATTTTATTTCATATGATCATTTATGGCAACTCTTGATACTGTCATGATTCAGTTACAAACATGATGCTTAAAATAGAATGAGCAAGTTTTTGTCTGTTTGAGCCTTATTCTGCATAATTATCTTTATATATTGCTTTTCATGTCATTTCGTGAAAGAGGTCATATCTAATTATTAATTTCTATCGAAGTAAGGTTTTGTTTGAAAATTTCGTTTGTTTTTAATTTTCCTCCCTCCCTCGTAGGTTTGAAGATTGAACCTGGACGTTAAACGTAGAATTTATTTAGGGCGGCCTAAAGGCAAGTTGTACAAAAATTGTCCTGCTGGTGGTCACGTGGCGAGTGGGTGGTACACTATAAACTGCTCCGACCAATGGCAGTGCACCCGTCGCGCTGATTGTAAACAGTACAAGCACGTGTTCTTATTTTGGCGGATCCTGCTCCATGTTGTCCGGGAGGTTGTACGCGACTTCTCTAGGGTCGGACGGGATAACATAGTCCGGACACAGGTTGTTTTTAACATCGATCAGTACGTCAAGGGTAGATATGAGATGTTTACGATCAGCGTGGTCCACGATGAAAATTTTGCCATCCCACACGAAGCTTGATTTAGCTTTGCCTAGTTTTGCTATTTGTCGTGAGTGATAGGTCAACTTGTTGCGGGTTTTTGTAAGATCCTGGTTGATATAAACCCCTCTCCTGTTTGGATTTTTCTGCAGCTTTTTGCTCTGTCTAAGCAGCTCATGACGTGCAGTATAATCAGTAATTCGAGCTATTATGGCCCTCGGTTTTGTATCTTTCGGACGTGGGGGTGGACCGACACGGTGGGATACCACAAGATCTGACGGGTCTACATTTACCTGTAGCTCTTTGGCGATATCTAACACAGCCCTATTTGTGTCGGCTTCAGATTCTGGAACGCCAAAAATACGGATGCAACTCCTGCGACTGTACATTTCTAGATCATCTAGCTTCTGGCTCATACGTTTGTTTTCAACTACTAGTTGGTTACAACACTGAACCAGGTTGTTATACATCGTATTTAGCTGTTCGACATCAAGATTTATCAAAGTTTTAACTGCCAGGGCTATACGAACTACATAATCGTCGGAAAGGCGTGGTATTTGTGCGCCTGGGGGTAGAACATGGCCCGCTGGTTTACCTGTACCTGTACCAATGGGCGTAGACGTAGGAGGAGGCTGCGAAAGAGTATAAGCTCCGGGTGCTTGAATAATGCCCAGTTTGGAGAGCGCTAAAACATGATCCATGGCCGCCCCCGCCCCTCCGTAGGCGGCTCCAAAAGATAAATCAGAGGACGAGCTCATTATAGATGAAATTGATGCTTCTTTAAGCTTTTTACTTGATTGTAATATCGAGGAACCTGCGGAAGATGAAGACGATAATCTGCGTTTGTTTATAGAGTCTATAGGGTTTACATACATACTACGCCACACACTGCAGCGCGTTGATCCGTTATGTTATTGTTCAGGTTCACAGGTATGTTCAGGTATGAGATGAGTTCAGTGAAGTGAAAATTTTTTCAAAAGTTCATTTCTCTTACCATACGAGCGTTTAAAACTCCAAATAAAAAGACATAAAACCATCCAGAGTCATATACAACAATGCAACACTGAAAATTCCCGTTGGAATTAGGCTTTTAGAGTCATATTTCACATTTTTTCTCTATCTCGAAGAAAACCTGACCGGTTCCATTCACGCATGCGTATGATCCATTTTGTAATATTTCATAAAATTATGTATGTAGATGAAGAAAAAATCAGATACAGGTACACATTTTTTGAAATGATCAAGGTATGGCTCCAAACATAGGGGTACCCCCTTTTAATGTTATCATATTTTCGACAAATAATATATAGTATATCACATTTTGTGCAAAAACAACAGATGGAATTTCTTCAAATTGGATAATTTTATACGATAATGTATATAGATGGTGAAAAAATCGCATACAGGTATACAATTTTATAAATGATCAAGATATGGCTACAAACATAAGGGTACCCCCTTACAATTTCATCACATTTTCAACTAAGAAATTATACTATATGATTGGTGTGGACATTGATAGATTGCACCATCTTTTGCTTCTTTTGGCATTTAATACCTTCTGTCTGTGTTTTTCAATGCGCTGGCTCGTCCCTCACCAGCCATTGTAAAACGTTATACGCAGACTGCTGCATATAAGGAAAAACCTATAACTGTTCGAGTAGGGAGCCACCTTAACACGGATTCTTCATATTTCATAGAAATGTGCATAAAACTGCCATTTTTCGAGAGAGGAGAAAATATTCTACCTCCAAAACAACTCTATATCATATTTACATATCTAATGCAAGAATTGCAATGACTCTCTGTACAAAACAGAGCCAAATATAGGAATACGGAGGATGTAACCGATAAGTATTTCGTATTTATTTTTCACGGTTTTATCACTTTATACCCAATTTAAACAAAATCTGACCATGATGTATTCTTTACGACAGCTGTTCTTGAAAGCAGGGGTATTCAGCTAAATGTTAAGACAAAATTCAGGCCTGTGTTAGGGGTGTTGATTAAACTCGAAAACTAAGCCCCTTTTTCAATTTGGTCGCTCTTCTAATATGTAATACCACAGAGAAATCATATCTTCTACAACTTCAAAAAAAAAAGAATAACAAAAATGGAAAAAAATCAAGATACAACGCTTTATAAAGCTCACTTGCATTGGTGGCAAAGAATATGAAAATGTATAAGTAAATAGAATCTTTTGCTTGCAGTCTTATATGTATATGATATCGGATAAACAAATAAAAAATAAACAAGAACTGAGGAAAAGGTCTCGGAAATATTGCGCGGTCATCGTGGGGGGGATTAAAAAATGTAAGAGTCAATCAAAGCTAAGGTTACAATATTTCTTTTTTAATCAGTTGAAATATATAAACTTGGTAGAAGATTAATTGTTTCCCATGCAGTGTAGCTCTAGTCACGAAAATGTATAAGTTAATTATATCCTTCAGAGGGAATGTAAACAAATACAAATAAGCTCGAAACACACACACTTTAAACATATTTTGAAATTGATTTTTGTAAATGTCAATATTGAAATATATGTTGCATTAGAAAATTTAGAGCACCATCTGTGTATTTCAACAAGTTATTTTTACATTAGCATCACTGATGACAATTAAATATTCGAAAAACGTGTATTGTGCATAATAAATTGGTCTGAAATTTTCTTCAAGAAGGTATAGAGTTGGAACCCTTCTGCATTATTAATATAAACACTTTTTTCACGTTGCAGTGTGGAGCAGTTAAACTCGTTCCCCGTGACATTGGATGTTCTTAAGTGTATTAATTACCATTTTCCAGCTCTGTCGCCTAAAAGAAGCTTTGTTTTGGCACTATATCAGTTTGACATCATACATTTTATTTGGCTATTTCAGAAACTTGTCATTTCATCCAAAAATATTATCGAAATTGAAGGAGGTTAACATCTTAGCACGATCCCTCCAATGCTATTTTGAACATAGATTTTTTTTTTGGATATGCTACTGATTCAACCCTACGATCTGTAAAGTAAATACTCAAATTTAAATTCTAAGAAAAGAATAAAACCAGAGGGCGCTAGTGAAATGTATTTATTTGGGCGGCATATGAAAAACACTGACTGGAAGCATCACTAATGAGAACACGTGTCTGGTGCATAATAAATTGGTTCGAAATTTTTTCAAGGAGGTCTTCTGCATTTCCCATGTTGAACTTCAATTAGGCAACAAGAACTATATTCCAATAATCGGATTGCATATTGTGAAATCACGTCCATGTTTTGAAAGAAGAGAGAAATTAACAACGTTATATCTATAATACCGTTGATACTGTAAATCGCTGTATAAGCGATGTTCGTGCCAAAAAGGGTGTCTAATGTTGAGTAAAAATAAAAAAAATATATATATATATAAGAAATGACCGTCTTACTTTTGGTATTAATGGTTGTATAATTCTGTTTGGCACACGTTTAAAAAAAGTTATTTTTAAGTAAAAGAAGTCACAAAATTTTACCCTCGACACCTTTTTTTCAAACGACAATTTTTACGTGAAGGGAGGAGATCTCCAACAAGACCCCGTTGCAGCATTAACAGCAAAACACCAAAACACCCGAAGCAAAAACACAAAAGACGAGTACAGCACGAGACGGAAAAGAGACACACGACATGTAAATATCAAACACAAAAGACTACACATAAACCGACGAGACATATGGGCAACCGGTGCCGACTTTGGACGGCCATTTATCACGCAAGTAGCAAATGGTGTGGTTATCCTGGATTACGTGCGCACAACCCTCTCACTTCTCTAATTACCCAGAGGTCTCGAAGAACGTACAATTGTGGTGTAAAACAACCTCCTCACTGTAAGATGACCTCACACAAACAAGACCGCGAAACGCAGAGGCCCCAGAAACACAGATGAATATGTAAATGGAAATAAAAAGAGGGCATGCGTAATACAGTCCGTGCTCTGCCGGCTGAAGCGAGCTCATGTATGTAATCACCCGAGGAGTCCGACTGACATTCAGAGAGGTGATGTGCAGTATGACAAAAATGTTATACGGTTCCAGACAGGTAATATGGTCAGACATACCTGGTCTGAAATTTATAATCCCCAGACCTTAAGTTCGAGAAATACAAATTCCAGACAAGGTAGATCCGGGCCGGGCACCATAAGCTCAGAATTGAGGTCTGAATTTCAATAACCGTTTGTAGCATTTCAAAATCAGTCATGACTTTTGAATAGTACCTTCAGTAATTGCTCCTCTAAGTTTCATGATACTTTGTGAGGAATTTGCGGAGCAAAAGTAGAAAATATGCAAGCCAACAGCAGCTTAATTATCGATTTCATTCGTTTCATTTGGTCATTGACCGATCGTAAACAGATCGTATATATTGCAGGTAACTTTAATTGACCAGACCCAACTTGGAGAAATGATAATAGACGAACATATAGATGAAGTGAATAACGTAAAGGACCAATTATTTAAGTATGTTCTTCTCCGTTTTAAATTATAGCAAAATAAGCAGTTTTAATTTTGCAAAGTTTTGTTTTAAATGGTCGAGTATCTGAAATAAAAACGTCGAGAATACTCCTTCATATATTACTAGTTATATACTTGTTCCCATCACAGATGTAGGGCTATGTAAATTTTGCTTCATACCTTGAATATTTGGGTATTTTTCTTAATTCGGTTATTGTTATTTTTTGCCCATGGAAAGTCGGTTAAGAGTTATATATCATGTAAAATCTTTATATTAACAATGTTATATAGAACACCTTTTTGCATATTGTCTTTCAGAGAAATGGATGCACTTACGGGGAAAACATTCCATTACATTACTGTAGAAGCTGATTCAAGCAATATCCAAAGGTCATAACCTTTTTAAAGCGTTTTCCTTTTATTCACCAGTCGTGAGTCACACTGCGTGGTGTCGTCTGGTGTTTCTGTCTGATAATCTATGTTTTAGTTCTTGTCTTTATTAGTCTATTCCTATATCCTTATGGAAAATTTGAATTCCACTTAACATCAACAAAACATAACCTCAGAAAGTGCATGTATTTTATATATTGTCATCATTTTCGTGCATGAACATCGACGGCGGGTGCGGCTAGCCAAGAGGGAATGCTTACTCCTCCCGGGCACCTGGTCCCACCTCTAGCTTCCTGTGGGTCAGTCGATGCTCTATTTGGTGCTCTGTTGTGAGTGTTGTTGAGATTATCGTCATGATCTTCTTTGGCTCACAACAAAATTGTTTTTAAAAGCCAACAAATAGTCAAGGGAAAAACAATAAGAATTGTATTCTAGCAGAACCGAAATACAGCATAGAGTATGTGGGCACGTATTGTACCATGTTACGAGGTAAACTTTTTCATCATTTGATGTTACCCTTATTTCTTTTAAACACTTTGAATTTAATCATGTGCTTGTCTTAGAAATAAGGGACAGCGTATCGGTTATCATTATTTTTTTTTTTTCGTTTCGTATGATTTATTTTGATTCGTTGCATTTCGTCTTTAATTGCTTACATAGTCTCAATAAACATGCCTTTATCTACACTATTTTATATTTGGATATCCTCTGTAATAAATGAATCATTTGCCTTCTTCTAGATCCAGAATCTTATTCTATATCACAGATCCAGCTAGGAACAATTCAATTTTAGAAGGAAATGAAATTGACAGGTACCTATTTTTTAATAAAGATAGGTTGATATACTTTAAAGGAGACAATCATGTTAAAAATTATTCAAAAATTGAAAATTAACTATTTTCAATATCTTCTAATTTTGAAAATACATATTCAGAAATGGAAGAGATTATCTTTAAAAGAGATTAAAGTATGATTATGTGGAATGCCTTCTTTTTCATGTGAAATCTAGATTGGTTGATATATATGGCAACAGAATTCTGAGTATCAACGATAGAATAATTCAAATTCAGGTTAGAATCTTTATTCAATTTGCTATTGCAGTGGCGGATGTAGAGGGGGCAGTTGGGCCGGTCCCCCTTTTTCACCCAAAGTGTTGATTCAGAATACTTTTTTTATTATATACATGTATGGATGACTGAATTTAAAAAAAATGAAAATTTAATATCTTAAAATTTTCCGCCTCGCTACGCTCGCCAGTCTACCTACAAACTAAAGTAAATGTATCGAGAAACTCTATATCTTGTACATGCAGTGGGAATGACCCCCCCCCCCCTTTCTTAATTAGATCATCAGTCTTGAGACTCACGTTTTTACGTCTTCGACCCTTTTTTAAAAAATTTTTTTTCTTTTTTTTTTTTTTTGGTCGTCAGTTTTTCCGTGAACAATTAAGTTAGAGCTGAAACCTTGCCCCCCCACCCCTTTTTCTGAAATCCTAGATCCGCCACTGTATTGCACAATCGGTTTTTTTTCTGTCTCTATTTTCTTTGTAAAAATGTCCCTGTGAAATGAAGGTTAGTCAATACTAAAAAATATTGTGCTACCATTTCGTACTACTAACACAGTAGGTGACCACCCTTGCACTATCCACGCACCGGGATTTTTTTTTTTGGGGGGGGGGGGCATTTTCCCATTTTATTACGCTTCACATAATTTTTCATTGTACACTCGAAAAAAGAAAGATACCTGGAATATACATGTCTAATGGTAGCGAATCACGTAATATTCATGGGAATCCCCTTCTATTAAACAAGTTAAATACTGTCTAAATCTACCTTATATGAATTTATTTTAGGCCTATCATACAAGCTCCATTATCACTTATATGATGGTCATCTATTCTGGTCAAGAATAGAGGTATTTCTAAAGAACGGCTAAACAGATTTTTTTATTTACGAGCACCATATCATAAAAAAAAAAAAAAATTTCCATTTGAATGTTCTCTAAGTATACCTTTATTCTTGACCAGAAATGATCACACTATTTTTAAATGATAACGATTCTCATATGATAGACCTAAAACACTTTCATATAAAGTAGATTTAGACAGTATTTACGTGGTTTAACTGATGGGGGTTCCCGTGCAAAAGATTATTTGTATATCACGTGATTCGCTTCCGTGATGTCTGTTGCCCCACATTTGGACATTCATGTCCGTTGTTCAGAAGGCTGCTGAATGACAGCATAGTTTTGGACACGCTATTCTTTTTTTAAATCTAAAACAATCCACATATTCTCTTTCCCTCACAAAGGCGTACAAGAGAGAGGAAGAGGAGGCAGGTTTCCAGTTAAAGTCGACCTACGTTATGGCCGCTGTCATAGTACTTCTAGTGTTGGTCCTCTCCATCATTATCTACTTTTACATAAACACTTCATCAAAGTAAGTATGGATCATCCACACCCGAATTATTTTCTTTCACGGGAGTTGTAAAGTTACAAACAAGTTTGAAATTTGCGTCTTTTGATTTGTTAAAAATACTCTCCTGCGTTTTTCAACAAGTTTTACTATACTTACACTTTCACACTCTTTAGCCATATTGCATTGTTTTAGAATTGAGAATCACTGACGAGGGTTAAGTACACGAACGTGCATGTTTGGTCCATGCTGCAAATTTATCTGTTCTTAAATGATGCTTTTTGATTTTTAGACGTTTAACATTGTTTTCACCCAGCTGTAAAAGGGGATTATTTACTTATAAATTACAGGTATAAAAGAAGGTTAAAGGCGGCAACGGTTTCAACCTCGGGTGAGTTTAACAGAAAAATAAAACGATTTGTTCCTTGTAACAAGGAGGTTCTTTATTATTTAAGTACGGGCATCTTACAGCTGCCGCGCGTCTGAATATAATACGGGGTTAGGATGTTGACAATCGTACGGCACCTTCTGTAGTCTTCCGGCAGTCGTACAATAATTGCATATTCTTTTCAATCGTATATGTTCAGAAATCATACACTCAATGTATCTTTGGGCAAGAAAAGCACGAACAAAACAGAAACAAGAAACATGCCAGCAAAACCATCATGAACTGTTTCCGTATGTCAAGATTTTTTGGATCATCATGTACATTTTAAGAATGTAGCGCCCTGTATTTTAATGTGTTAGTTGTGACGCCAACTTAAACAAAAATGTTTTTTCCTCTCGTGATACCATTGTTTATCCTGAAGGTTGGGAGGATTTTTGCACGTACTATGTATAACAATGCAATTTGTTATTTCATAGCATATCCTCCTTTCGGAACAGACATTATTATACCCATTTATGGGTTATCATTTTTGCATGTCTGCTTTGATACGTTGTTGATGTTAGTGATCATTTGGATCTCGCGCTTTCGGTTTATTTGCAATTTTACGGGTGCGTTCCAATGCGTTTGGTGCAAAGACCAAATTAATCTTGTTATGTTTATTTTCCATATCCATGTTGCCATCTACCGGAAATGGACAAAGATATATAGAAGCTGTTTAACTCATCTTAACAATTTATCATAGCAATCGTCCGTCTATCCGTTGTAAACTTATTTACCATTTTCGTACAACCATTTTTGTGAAATTTTGGAAACATTTAAGAAAAAATGTAGTCAAGGCTTTCAACCACTAAAGTTGTGTTCAACAAGACTGTTACCCATGGTCCTGATTAGCTGTTCAAATCAAATTCTGCTTATCCAGTGTAAGAGCTACATTTGCTTTTTTCAAACGCCTACTTGTTGAAATTCTATGCAATTATTTACTTGCATGAAACTTACCTTTTCGACTTTTGGATTCGTCGTGTGACTCTCAATAGCAGTTCGGCAAATTCGCTGGACAGACGTGTAACCTTCGTACGGCAGTCTTGCGTGCCGTACCATGTCCGCAAACAATAATAATCGACGTACGTCAGTCGCATGGCTGCCCTACGGCAGTCCTAGAAGTTCGTACGGCTGAGAATTCTTGAAGCTTCAAATATCTTATTGCCCGTTCGGCAGTCGCACGACCTTCGCATGGCTGCCGGATGACCACTTAGACCGCTGCAGTCTACTGCAAAACTACCTGTGATCTGTCAGCGGCAGCCAAGCTCTCAAAAAGACGTACGACCGAAAAATTGTACGGCTGATGTGAAACAGGCTTAAGATAGCATTCATGAGTAGCTTTACTGAGAATAGTAGCATAAATAGACATTTCTTTAATGTTTATCTACTTGAAATCTGCATTTTTTTGCAAGTATCTGTCGTTCTGATGAATCCTATTTTGTTAGAGTGATAAAGGAATCTCTAATCTTTGACAGATTCTACTATACCCCCAAAGATCAATTTCTATTTCAGCGGAGAAAGATGCGACAGCAGTAAATTTACCAGGGAGTAATGTTTATTCAGCAACGTAAGTAACTCTTCAATTGGCTTGTACGTTTTATTTGTATATGTTGTGTTCTTTTTCGAGCTGAGGTGACAAATTTGTGTCGCAATCTTCTCGTTTCTATGTTGTTGTTTTTTTTAATCAGACAGCTCAAGCAAGTTTTTTGCTCATTCTCAGTTGTATGCAACAAAATCATCATGATAGATATGAGCAACCAAATATTATTTTATGCAATTGAATTCAAAATAGTCACTTAAAAAATATTGATTTTTTACAGAGCCAATCCGCTTCTTGATAAGGAAGACGAAGTACAAAGAACAATTGATACCAATAGCTATACAGGAAGGTTTGTGTTTTCTCATTTATATGTTTGTATTTGTACAAGTACAATAACTACGCAAGCAAAGGGATTTGTGACCATAAAAATATAAATTTAATATGTTACTAGTATACGTAACTCTCTATCCTATCTAAAGAAATACATATACAGAAGTAAGATGCTTTGAAAAACTTCTTCTAAAGGACCAAAATGCTATTCAACAAATTGAAACACCAGAATGATTTAAAAAGAAAGGTGCTGTAATATCTTGTTCCTTCCCAAAGTACATTTCACGTGATTTGACGTATTTCTGCATTTTCAATTCTAAGCATTTCATTACGAACTTTGCTCCGAGACTAAAACAACAATTAAGCAGATATAACAATTCATTGTCAAAATACTTGAATCACGAGAAATATTGTTTTCTTAAGAATTGTGGTTTCTTTCAGTGATGACGATTTGGATGAGAATGATGTAGGTGATGATAAGCCTCCACAGTATGAAGAATTTGAAGAGAAAGAGGTTCACATGGACATATATGAGGAAACAAAAGAAACAGTTGACCCACTGTCTTTGGCTCTTCAAGGTTTTGAACGAGCCAGAAATGATAAGAATAAACTTTTAATGAGTGGCAACAGTATAAGCAATGGCTTCGTTAATCCTTCCTACACAAAGGACGATAATTATGAATCAACAGATATATAGATTTATTCTACATGCAATCTTAACAGAAGTTCATCAAAATCACTTTATAAGTGACCGATATAGAGCTATGACGAAGCTTCATTTAATTTTTTTTACCAATCTATCATCTCATTATCATAGTGCCAAATTGTACATTTCTTATATGACTTTATATTTCACGCCATATAGTCATTGTATGCATTTTGTTTTTTAAATGTCAAAATTTGTCATGACGTTAATCATTCATGTATATGTGCTTAATTAATTTCTTTTTATTTTACTTCGTTCATAAAAATTATAGCATCATTTTGTTCTTAAGATACCATATCAAGCCATCGATTAAGCGATCTATGTTCTATTAAAGCCATAATAAATGATTTTTTTTAGATCTCGACCTTTTTCTAAAAGGTACCCTCTCGCACGGCTTGAAAAAAAAACATGATCAATATGAAGGACTTTGGAAAGGAAGACTGAAAACATGAAAGAAAAATATATTTCTTTAAGTGGGATTAATAATTCTGACTTTACGTTTAAGAAAAATTACTTTTCTCTTTTGATATTAATTATAGAATAGGCATTTAATGTCATTCAATATATTCACCTGAAAAAAAAAATGCACATTTGTATATGCTTTTTCTGAGAAATTCTCCTAAAAGGTGCCCGCACGTGAAACAAAAAATGTGATAACTATGGCCTGAAATACTTATGCTTGAAAAATCCATAATCACTGCAATATCATCTCTTATTTTATTTTTGATCCGCTATAAATATCACATTCAAAAATCAGTGATCATATTATGCGTGTTTCCTTCATTTAAAATAAAGTTTTTATCTTTCATCAATATGTTTTATTCAGAAATATTAATTAAATGATCTAAAGCGAAGATTGTGAGTCCTTGTTTTTTTTTTTTTCATTTTTAAAGAAAAAAATTATTTGAAATAAGTGTATTTTGTAAAACATGTTGGTTCTACCATTCCACGTCTCTATCAAACATTTAAGACTTCTGTAATTGAGTTGAATAGACAACTAGTATATGTATTGCAACTTATTTATAGTTCAGCGACATGAAAAAAAGTTATAGAAAGATTACAGACAAAAGATCAGGTACCAAATGGACAAGTACAAGTAATTCTATAAAGCCCCTCTCCCATTTTCCCTTCCTACTCTCTGGGTAAATGAAAGTAGCCCCCTCCCAGTTTCCTTAATTCGCAGCACAGGGCAGGGAATAATCGTCCTTGTTTTCACATAAGGCGTATATAAGTGACTTACAGGACTGTCCTTCGCCACTGTTTGGTGGGGAAATGCAGGTGGGGGGGGTCGGCTTCTTGAAATTATAAAACGTGGGTCCTGTAGCATCATATCACACTCATCCTGCTACGTCTTTTGGTACATTTTTGACAAAGTAAATTTCACACTCTTTGGTCATACATGTATTACATTTTTTTATATTGAAGATCACTGACGAGGTTATGTACCCGAAAAGTGCATGTTTGGTCCGTTCTGCAAATCTATCTGTTCTTAAATGATGCTATTGAATTTGAAAGCTTTAACATTGTTAATATTTTATTTGCGTTTTTCTTACCTTTATGGTGATAAAAAGAATTTCTCGAGACCTACCAAACAGTTTGATTTCAAATACAGCTATGAAGATACACATAATATACAGATAGTTTTCTAGATCAGTTCTAATCTTTGTGTCTCGATCTAGCTTCCTGTCGCATCTTACTACGTCTTTCGGTATATTTAGGAAATGATTTTCACAGAGTATGGCCACATTTCATTGTTTATATTGAGGATCACTGACGAGGGTTAACTATTCGAAACGTGCATGTCTGGTCCATGCTGTAAATTTCTCTGCTCTAAAATGATGGCAATGAATATGAAGACGTTAAACAAAATCTAAATCACTATGAAGGAAGTTAAAAGGATACTTTGTTCTCAGAAAAGAACTATTTTAGACAAGATGTTTTGTCAGGGATGAGTTTATGAACGTCTGAAATGTCTTGGTCATAACATCGTGCGGCGTCTCATTACCTAGAATGCTGAAAGATATTTAAGAAATGACAACTACTTAGTCGTGGTTTATTGTCCAGTAATTCTCCGACTTTTTGCTACGACGAGAATTACTAGAAATTAAACTATGGTTAGGTATTTGTTAGTTCTATTTTTATGAATTCTAATTATAGCTTGCAAGTATTGTTTCTACAGTAGTTTTCACAAACTGAACTGTTTTCAGAAAATCAATTAAAAAGAAGACGCGTGTTATCCGAGAGGAAATGTGTTGTAGAATAATCTCTAGACGACTTCTATATTACATGCAATGTATATTGGATACTGAATACACCTATCTTGTCTCATAGTGAGGTGTGAAATACCAAATTTGATATATGAAGTTCCTCAAATGATAGTCAGCACAGTGTGTGTGTAACTAGCAAGTAGTAGATGCTTACTCTCTCAGAGTATCTGATTTCATCTTATTTGGGAGTTACGTTTGCTGCTTTTACTTTGCAGAATACTTAGGGAATAACTAGCTTCTGACGTTATGTTTGCGGACGGTAAATGCTGATTTTATGGTCGCAAAGTTAGTTTTTATGGCGACGCGTTTGCGGAGACAGAAAAACGAATGTTTGCGCCGTAAAATCAGCATTTACCGTTCGCAAAGATAACGTCAGTGTCTAGTTATTCCCATTTTAATGCATTCTATATTTTTTATTAAAGCGAAATGTGACGTTAGCAACGTCAAAGCCTGGTATGTTATCGTTTTACAGCCGTAACTAGGGAGCAAACATCCTATGAATTCGACGTTAAAGCGACATTGCATTAGAATAAAGTTTTTATATTCGCTTTGTTTTCTTCATGGTTTTGTATACCTATGTTCACGATTTTTTGATTCCGTGGGTTTTTTCCGTGTTTATGATTTTTAGATTCCGTGTTTGCGATTTTTGGATTCTGATATTTAGTTCTGCTGTTTGACTGTAGATAAATGTTGCTTCGTCATTGGCTATATCAAAATTGAAATGTTGTTGAAGGCTATGAGTATAGAAATACCCATCTGAGGCAGAAATGAGAGTTTATCTAAGAAAACAGATTTTAATTCATTTTAAATAATAAGAATATGTACAAATGAAAAGAAGTTATAACTACATTTGATGAACAACAGTAAAAATTGACTGTAGATGGATAAAAAATTCCAACTAACAAAACACGGTATGCACATACAAAGCTATGACATTTCTTAGTTATACGGTTACTTTATTATGTGTCAGATAATAAATACCTGCAAAGACTTTTAATTTTCTGTTATTATTTTTTTCTTTGCCCAATTTGAAAAAAATGATGTAAAGTGATTATACTGTATTTGAGTATATATTTTTCCAATAATTTCACTCTATGAATAATGACAGAAAAGTAACTGAAGTGATTGATAGCAAACAAATATGTATGGATACTTTCGTGATGCATATAATGTAATATAATGTAAAACTTTACAAATAATGGCACTATGTAGGACCCTTTGTCTTGGAAAACTTAACAGCTAGAGTTTTTGCTAGCTACCTGCACGATTAGTTTTCTTTTAATTTCATTACCAAAAACCAAGAAAACCATTTTTACAGTATAATAGTCAGTTTAAAGGGTTTTTGTTTTGTTTTTCAAAATGAAAAATATTATCTCCCCCTTTCAAAAATAATGTGAAAGATATTCGATGGGTGGTCCTTGTGATTTCTTTTACATAAATATAAAACCATTATGTAAGGGCACCATCATAACAGCTATAAATGGACATTATACATAAACAACAAAATGCTAATCGTCAACATCTGTCAACTGTATCACTTGTAAAACAAATATATTATACATATGCTAATACCTGGCCACACGACTGGATTAAAAGAATGGATTTCTATCATAAACAAAGGATCAACTCATAAAGAGCTACAAAGCAAACAACTTAGAACTAAAACAGCCTGTTAGAATATAAATTTCTGGACATACAGATATTTGATTATTGACTTTCATAGTCATCCGTGTCTTAATAAATTATAAAGACATCATTCTATCTCCAATATTTTCAACCTGACTAAGACAACTTTTGTTGTATTTATCTTTGAAACTAATTGCATATCAATATCTATAATCTCTTCAATTTCTAGCAGATATTCTGTTTCCAGAATGAAAACGGAAGGATTTCATTTTTTTCAATAATAACTGTTGAGCCCATATCTATTTGTTATATCACAGGTGTCAGAAGCTTGATAAGATAAACAGATTGTTTAACAAAAAGATATGTAGCGGTCTGTGATTTAGAAAAGATTAAAGGATACATTTTCACTCGAGACCTACTTCATTATATAAGAACAAGCTACTGTCCTGTTCACTAAATCCAGAGCACCCTGTTTTCCGGTTTTCTCTAAAATATGATATTGCCATCTTCCAAAACGATATCAACTTTAAAGTACTCTTTTAGTCGTAAAAGAAAATGTCGTTGTTTTTGCTGTAGGGTGTTTGATTAGAAATAGGACGGAAATAAAAAGTCTACGGGGATTGTCTATAGTAAAATCACTGAAAATGTGATGTCGGACGCTTTGACATCACTGTTTACTATTGTTGACACGGCGAACAATTTGGCAGCGGATTGAAATAAACATGGGAATTTCCCTTAGAAATTTATATTTCATATTGCGGTTTGAAGGCAGCTGATAGGGTAAGTTGAAGTCAACTTCCAGTTACTACTAAAGAAGGTCAATTCTTGGAATCAATAATTAGTAAGAAAATTCTTCAGACGACAGAATAAATCGCCAAAACAGGGTGCTCTGGATTTAGTGCACAAGACAGATGGATCATATCAATATATTCATAAATATGTCTGAAACTATTTGATGGAAAGTTATACACAAACTGAATAACAGAAAATTCATAAAAAAGGAAGTGAGTTATAGACATTAATCAAAATTTGAACATTTTTTGTGCGCTGTATAGTATATTTGGCAAACTTTTGCTAAAACTCTTTGTGTCAGAAATAATGGCAGAGTTTGTTTCTTTATTACAAATGAGAATTAATCTAATAGTCCTATTGTGTAAAATGATCAAAATGCATGAAAATACATCGATGAATATTCACTTATCAAGCTTTAAATATCTCCATGGTTTGAGAAATGGGATTCTGAGATGTAAACTAAATTCATCTATTTAGCAAATGAAAATAAGTAATATGACACTGGTCTACAACTATACTGGATGAATAAATGCACACTGGTAATGCTCCATCTTTTACATTTTCATTTGTCTTCTTCGATATCATTCTGTATTTTACATCATAAATGACTGATGACATATGGTTGATGCCAGCACAATGTAGGCCATGTCCGTTTCATGTAGATTGCACTTGACATTATCACATGATCACTGCTAGACCTGTGTCTCTCCTTCCACGGCATTCCCATTATGGATATGTTCATCGTGGTAATTATTATATAACAAAGGATCCTTATGCGTAGAATCTGTGTCATCACGTGGGTTTGATGTGATATTTATGCCATCCTGAAAAAGGAAGACTTACTTTAGATTATAATGAATGACAAGGTATGATACGAAGGGTGTCAGAAAAGGATTCGTAGAGCAGCAGTGTTAAACTGGATATCTTTATACATTATTATATATTGCTACTTAATATAACATAAACCAATGGTCTAGTCAGTATACATATCCTTGCAAAGAATAGAAAAGCAAAGAAACTCGAAAATTGCAGTAAATTAAAAGTTCCTGAATTAGAGGAATTAAGATGACTTGTGTGATATATTTTGTTTGAATTTTGGAATTATCTTTCTTGATATACAGTGGAACTGAATATACAGTAAAATCTGTACTGCATGGATACAAGAAAGTTTTCGACCCGGAAATGTCCTTAAATGCTAGAGAAATTAACCCCATAATGATCAAAGTTAATAAAAACGCCCATCCAACACTAGAAAAAAATTGTCAGCTGAACTTAAACATGGAAAAATTTGAGCACCCATGAAGATGACCAACTGATTGATTGGTCAGATAATTATCACCTCTGTGGAGACCATGATGTTCAATGATTGACTTAATACGATTAATGACATATCTAAGTGAACAAGCAGGAAATTCTTACTCTTCCCAGGCACCTGATCTCATCTATTTTGGAGATTCACTTTTGATCCTTTGCAGAATGTTTTAATTACTTTTAAGGTTGTGTATGCTCGCTGTTTATGGTGTTTGAACTCTGCTTTTTAAGTTTTGTGTTTGACTGTCACTCATTGATACATGAGTATTTGAAAACATCAAAGTATCTGCTACATAGATCCCACAAAACATCAATATGCAAGATCGCTTTAAAAAGCTTAATAAAATAAGGATATTGCTTCTATTTACTTGTATAACTTTAGCACCCACAAAGGTTTCATGAACATTAAGTAACAGTGCAAAAGCGAGATCCCCTTAGCAAAAGGAAATGGAAAATTTCCATTTATTTTTCATTTGTTTAAATGCATTGATTAACCATTTTGCATTTATATTCCATTTTATTTTCATTTATCTATTGAAACATTATTCACTCTGACCATTTTCAAATCCATTTCTTTTCCATTTCTAGAAAAAATGGTGTTGAATAAACCATAATTTTCTTTTCATACTCATCAAATGAAAATGAAAGATTCTTATACATTAACAGATTTTCATTTTATTTTCATTTCTTTTCTGTGAAATGGTTTCAAAAATGAATAAAACTACTGTATGAAGAAAGAAAGGCCACATTTCTTTTTCATTTATCTAAAAATGCAAAAGAAATGGTTTCTTTTAGAGATTTTACTTGTTTATCAGCTTTTGACCAATGGATTTAAATGTTGCATTGTAAATGTACCAATAAGATGCTCCCTCTCAAAAGCCTAAACACAGAACTTCTGGCTCCAACTTTTACATTCAAAACTGGTTTCTGGAACATGTGCAGTGCATTCAATTTGAGATTATACTTTGGCATGTGTACTTAATGATTGCAAATTATTACAAGGTAAGGCATATATAAATACTTTGAATACTTGCATGATTTAGTCCATCAACAATTCATCCTTGAACATTACAGTTTAACTGTTATACGTCAATATGTATGCAGTCTGAATTTCCTTTAGTTTTGATACGACATGGTACATATAATAAAAATTTATACAGCATACACTTTTAGTACAGGTATAATAGTACAGCATCAGCTGCATCTTAATGAAAAAAAAATATTGAATGATTTTTGTAAATTATTGGAATTTTTATTTTTTCTGAACTTTATTACTCATGAGCTCTAGATCTAGATATAAACTTTGAATCATCTTGAATATAAACTTAATTAAATCATTATCAAATAAAGTTTCAATTAAAATATTCAAATAAAATATTTTTCAACCTTGAGTACCTAATGAACCCTGAATGGATATAGTAAATGACAGTTTAAAATCTTAAAAATACCCAGTACAAATTAAATTTAAATATATTATCAATTTATTTAGTAGATTGATTGACTGCTTGTTGAAAAATAGCAATCCAAGGAATGCTTGTGTCGCCTGCGAAGCGGTTTGATTATTATTCTAGAAAGTGGATCAAAATTATTGGTATCAGTAGAAAAGTATTTTCAAATGAAATTCATTTGAAATATCAGACCACTTAATTACAAATTAAAAGATGTGGTGATTCTCAAATTTTCATAAAAGAGTGTCAATCATCTAGGTCAAGGTCAATACGTAAAAATTGGTAACAAAAAGGTCTCATTATAAGAAATATTAAAGACCTATCACCTACTGTACCAATTAAAAGATATATACAACCTTAGAAAAGTAGGTCAAATATCTAGGTCAAGGTCAAAAGGTAAAAAATTATGGTATGTGTAGAATGGCATTGTTAAAAGGAAAATACATGTGAAATATCAAAGCCCTATCACCTACCAATCAAAAGATATAGCCAATATTACTTTTCTTGAAAAGTAGATCAAATATCTAGGTCAAGTTCAAAAGGTCAAATATTATGGTATGTGTAGAAAGGTCTTGTCACAAGGAATACTCATGTGAAATACCAAAGCCCTATCACTTACCAATCATAAGATATATCCATTCTTAATTTTTTGTGAAAAGTAGGTCAAATATGTAGGTCAAGGTCAAAAACCATGGTATGTGTAGGAAGGTCTTGTCACAAGGAATACACATGTGAAATATCAAAGCCCTATCACTTACCAATCAAAAGATATAGCGAATCTTATCTTCTTTTCAAAAGTAGGTCAAATTTCTAGGTCAAGGTCACAAGGTAAAAAATTATGGTATGTGTAGAAAGGTCTTGCCACAAGGATTGCACATGTGAAATATCAAAGTCCTAACACTTACCAATCAAAAGATATAATCATTCTTAATTTTTTTGAAAAGTAGGTCAAATTTCTAGGTCAAGGTCACTAGGTCAAAAATCATGGTATGTGTAAGAAGGTCTTGTCACAAGGAATACTCATGTGAAATATTAAAGCCCTATCACTTACCAATCAAAAGATATATCCATTCTTATTTGTTTGTAAAAAGTAGGTCAAACATGTAGGTCAAGGTCAATAGGTCAAAAACCATGGTATGTGTAGGAAGGTCTTGTCACAAGGAATACACATGTGAAATATCGAAGCCCTATCACTTACCAATCAAAAGATATAGCGAATCTTATCTTTTTTTCAAAAGTAGGTCAAATATCTAGGTCAAGGTCACAAGGTCAAAAATTATGGTATGTGTAAAAAGGTCTTGCCACAAGGATTGCACATGTGAAATATCAAAGTCCTAACACTTACCAATCAAAAGATATATCCATTCTTCATTTTTTTGAAAAGTAGGTCAAATTTCTAGGTCAAGGTCACTAGGTCAAAAATTATGGTATGTGTAAGAAGGTCTTGTCACAAGGAATACACATGTGAAATATCAAAGCCCTATCACTTACCAATTAAAAGTTATGGGCTGTGACACCCAAAGTGTGACAGACAGACAGACAGACGGGACGGACGGACAGACGGACAACGGACAAAGTGTTCCCTAAGTGTCGCTATGCTTCGCAGGCGACACAAAAATTTTTGCTTCTTTTTTGTTTTCAATTTCTATTGTAATTGATAACATGTGATTAGATACCTTTACATCTAATAATTTATTTGAAATCATGGTAACTTAGGATCATTCTTATGAAAGTTTAATATTTGATGGCCTGTAAATATAGGCACTTTTTAAAATAACTTCACTTCCATTTCTCTGATGTCATCATAAAAATGATTTATGCAAATGAGCATTTTTAGACCATTTTCTTTCCATTTATCTATGACGTCATAAAAATGGTCTAGCTCATTTAAATTTTTCGCGCTGTGGCAATGGAATTCGAATGAAAAGTAAATGAAAAGTAAATGTTGAATGAAAATCAAATGGTTTTTGAATGGTTTTCTCTATTCAAATTAGTATTGGCTATATACTTCATTACTAATTTGCATAAACCAAATGAAAATGAAATGAAAAGTAAATGGTTAGAATAAAAATGAATTCTAAATGAAAACTAAATTGATTTCATTTTGCTAAGGGGAATTTATTCCAGGGACCGAAACTGGAGTTGAATTTATTACTGGAATCTAGAAACGAAAAGATTCTTGACTCAACCCTCAAAAGAAATTCAAAACACAACTGTTAGCTGGTTAAGTCGTGTCCTACGTATTTTGGAATTCAAGAGAAGTTTTTGTTTGTAATTTCAAATCTGGAGACATTGAAGTCTATTAAGCAGATCTTGTAAAAGCGGTGGAAATGACCGGAAGAGCATTGTCAGAGTAAAGTCACATTGTATTAAGTAAAACAAAAAATTGAATTTAATATGATATGAACATGACATGATATCAGTAATTGACTCACCACAAAAGGGACATCTGTATTAATTCCACCGTTTCGGCTTCGTTCTGCTTCTTTCGCCTTTTCTTTTTCTTTCCGTCTTTTATATCTTTGAATGAAATATATAGATTCTTTTTAGAATTAACAACATATGGTCGCTACGGGGATATAAAAGCATATCAGATGATCAGTGACATCGTGGATTGCGATTTGATGGATGTCATTACAGCCAAACAAGGATTTACCTGACATGTACATCAATATGTACATCGAGACAATAACCGAATTTGACAAGTTTTCATGGACCTGTTGTGACGGGTGTTGCATGCAATCAGGAGACGCTGACTCTCCCCGGGCACCAGGCCCATATCATTCATTCCTAGGTTCGCAGCTGTTTCAATGAAATATTCTAATGATTTTGCCTTGCCTTCTCGACTTTGCGACTGAATAACTGATAGGTTCTTCTTTGATGTTTATCTAAAAATATTCACTGCATCATCCATACCTATAAACTCTCTGGGTTTGAAGATGCTGTAAAATTCATAATTATATGTTACCTTTATTCAAAGCAAATAAATTTTCTCAAAAGCAGATACACATGAATTGATATTCAATTCAAAATACCTTCTATGATAAACTACAATAAGTAGGAGAACAGTGACAAAAAGAGTAGCTGCTACAGCACTGGCCGCGATACCCGCCGTGGCTATATTACTGTCCCTCTCTCCTGAAACACAAGTAAATGTAAACTTACAAAAAACATATAAAGATGGTCATTGCATTGCTGTACGATATCTATTTATTTTAATTTAAGAAAAACGCCATAAATATTTACGAGTGCTATTTTCTTAGTATGGTAGAGTATATTTAGCACCTTTCCTAAGGCAACATAAATTGTACTTGAATCAAAGTCACCTTGACTCTATGATACCATTACATCGGTCACCTGTTTTCATGCATCAATAATTCAAAATCTACACCCAGACATGTTGGATAAAGGGTAAAATTTCATAACATACGGTTTACAGCGGGACTCAAACAATAGAATTCCAACCATTCTGAGAATTCATTGTCCCAAACATCCATGTCTGGTGAACCAAATTTGGAATTTTTATGTCTAGAAGTTGCTCACTGTCAGCGGGGTTGTAAACTTATTTTTATTATAAGAATAAATGAAAACTTTGAAACAGCGATAGAAATATACTCACTTTGGAATATTATGTTTGGATCCAAATATTCGCATCTTTTGCCAGCATAATCTTTCTGACATCTATAGAATGAAAAACAAAGAGGGTTATTTTTCAAAAGAAAAAAAAAGGAATTAGAAAAAAATAACAAAAATCATCTTTAAAATTAGAAAAAAATTAAAATGACGCAATATTTGTCCAAAAAGCAAGAAACGTATTGCTATGGATATATATGAACCAAATAAATTTAAATGAGACTTACATGCATATTGTAGTTCTGACACCTAATTCCAAAACAAAGCAGGTTCCGCCATTCAGACAGCCTTGTGATGTGGTCTCATTTGCAGTACAGTTTTGTCGGTGGTGCGCAGGACTAGCGGTGGTATATGGTGAAGGTGTGGTGGGGGATGGGGTCGCTGGGGTACGTCCACAACCCTCTGGAAAGGGAAAAAACATATACATTTTCATTGACATTAATAAACATTATAATAGAACAAAATCTAAAATGTATAGCATGCTGCTTTCAGGAGCCATTAGACAATATTCAGTTTATATGTTCTTAAACATATCATAACATAAATGTACAAGTTTGGCCATTCAGGGATTTTTCAAACGTACGTCTTTTGTATTTTGACATGGTTTTTGGCTTTTATCATAATTCTTTCTTATAAGCCTTTTTGTTCAAGATATTAAATAAAATGGTGAACAGTTGGAAAGACAAAGCCTTGCAATCACTCGAATAAAAACATTAAAAAATTACAACCCCCCCCCCCCCCACACACACACATAATAATCATAAACAATCACAAAGCATGTCGAACTCGCACTAGTAGCTTTTCAAGATGCAACTAGATATCAGTTACCACCTCAACCTTTCCTGGTAAAAACGAAACTTAACAATATAAAACAGACATACGGACCAAAAGAAATCAATTAGTCTGATTTTTCGGATTGAAGGCTAAATAGGAAAACTGTCAACTTTTCATGAATATCAATTAAAAATCGTTTTAATTTTAATCAAAAGTCTTTTTTTTTTTTTTTTTAAAAACACCACAGACATGTAAATAATACACAGACAAGGACATTTTTGTATATAACACAGAACATAGATGAGTATATGTTGGCTGACCCATGGTCCTAGTGAGGTTCGAACCAGGAACCTTTCGGTCACTGATCCGACACCCTATCCACTAGACCACGGCGCCGACCAATCAAAAGTCGTTGTATGTTTGTATAAAAAAATGTTTTCATTTCAATTAATGCATTTTAAAACATGTCTCATAGAAGCCTCTAGAGCTGATCATAGAGGCCTTTTCAGGCCATCAGATAATTTCCCGTGATTATACATACCCCGACATTTCACATGTTTCAAAGAAAATCCTTTAACTATACATCCAAACAAGAAAATAAAACAAACTTGTATGTTTAACTTCATCACGTTCATCATGATCTATGTGTCATGTCATCAATCAAAAATCATCAAATTTTCTGATTTAAGTGTTTAAAAAGAGAATTTGTACCTACGCAATTCGTGGGTGTAATATTTGATATTTTCCAGTAAGCCAATTATCAGAGTCAGTTATGCCTTCAAGATGATTTGCTAAGTAGATCAAAACATGATCCGGTTTCGACGCGAGTACTTCAAAAGGGGGAAAATACGCGATCATATTTTACATTCTTTGTCGTGGTTGCGTGTTGAAAAGTAGTCGAGTTGTAGTAAGTTAAGTCTTAATTTCTTGCTAGAACAAACAATGTTAGATGAAATTTATAGTTAAGTCAAGTATTACCATCCCTGACTGACAAATAATGTATGGAGTACCTACAATCCTCCTTCGCAACAAGAAATTCTTCTATACTGCATAAAAGGAACATATGAATTCCTAATGTAATAATACGGAAGTGTTCCAACTCTATACCTTCTTGAAGAACTTTTCAGACACGGCCAAACTTTTCAGTATTTCAGGGAAGAAAACACAGGACGACTTCTTGCAATAAATATTCATCCCTTCCCCAGGTGTATTCATATTGATAAGCTATTCCAGAGCAAGCTAAAATTACATACATATACTTCGTTCTGATGGCAAGGTGACTAACTGAGAAATACTCTACCATCTTGGAGGATATATTTGTGAGCGATTGACTTTGTCACTGTTTGACGAAACAATGAAAATAAAAACCACTTCAGTATTAGGTTAGAACCATCGAAAAACATCGAATTTGACGCATTGATCGGTTTTTTAACCTTTCTGTACTTCTTAATAATACAGAAGTGTTCCAACTCTATACCGTCTTGAAGAAAATTTAAAACCAGTTTTCATGCACAAAGACAAGTGTTTAGAATATTAAATTCTCATCAGTGTTGCTTCAAGCCAAAGTGTTTTTCATAAGCCGACTTTCATAAGTATTTCATAAGCCGCCCAAATTTATTTCACTAGCGGCCTCTGGTTTCTTTTTAAATTTAAATTTGTGCATTTACTTTACAGAGAGTGCGCGGCTCCAAATTCCTTGTATGGTCGATTTAGTAGCATATCCAAATAAAATCTATGTTCAAAATGGTCTTGGAGGGATGGTGCTAAGGTGTTAACTTCCTTTAATTTCGATGATATTTTTCGATGAAATGACATTTTTCTTTGCGGAATATTCTAGCTCCGTTACTTTTCATGATTCTGTATACTCACTGATAGTGATTTTTGAATTCTGATTTCATTTTGTTTGACTGATAGAGACTTTGACTGATAGAAACTTTGACTGATAGAAACTGTGACTGATAGAAACTATGACTGATAGAAACTTTGACTGATAGAAACTGTGACTGATAGAAACTTTGACTGATAGAAACTATGACTGATAGAAATTGTGACTGATAGAGAATATGACTGATAAAAACTATGACTGATAGAAACTATAACTGATAGAAACTATGACTGATAGAAACTTTGACTGATAGAACTATGAGTGATAGAAACTTTGACTGATAGAAACTATGACTGATAGAAACTATGACTGATAAAGAACATGACTGATAGAAACTATGGCTGATAGAAACTTTGACTGATAGAAACTATGGCTGATAGAAACTATGACTGATAAAGAACATGACTGATAGGAACTATGACTGATAGAAACTTTGACTGATAGAAACTATGAGTGATAGAAACTTTGACTGATAGAAACTATGACTGATAGAAACTATGACTGATAAAGAACATGACTGATAGAAACTATGGCTGATAGAAACTTTGATTGATAGAAACTATGAAAGATAGAGACTATGAATGATAGAAATAATTTACCTTTTAATGTTGTATTTCATTTCACACCACCACAAATAATGTCTCTTTAATTACTAGGCATTATTTTGAAACAGAAAAAAAAATCAGAAAACAGTTCGCAGACTCAATTCAATATTTTCATTTTAGATATTTGTCTGAAATATAGGACAGTAGAAGGTATCCTTTAAAGGAAACAGCAACAACAGAAAGTACAAATATCGCATTAAAATTCCTTCGATAAAGTTTCAAGCTGTCTAAAGTGATTCCAATGTGACGTTGCCTTTTATTTACTAACTTGATGATAATGAATATGAGTTTCGATGTGAAATTTCGCTGTAAAGCTGTCGCAGTATTTACATAAGAGAAATTCGTCCTCTGGGGAAATCACAATCCTTGTCTAAT
The DNA here is from genome assembly GCA_033119305.1 of Pinctada imbricata. Lineage (NCBI taxonomy): Eukaryota > Metazoa > Mollusca > Bivalvia > Pterioida > Pteriidae > Pinctada > Pinctada imbricata. The sequence continues at coordinate 44,859,691 of VSWD01000010.1, forward strand.
ATTTGGCTCGTGTTGGCTTTTATAGACCCTCCGTCGGCTTTGTGAGATCAATGATGATTGGTAGACAAATCAGGAGGGATTTTCATCTGACCAATTAAGCAATTTGTCACTTCCCGGATTTTTATGAGTAAGTGCCTTTCACTGATCTGATAGTTAACCCAAAGAGCATCGATTCTGATGAGGTAATCAATATAGTTTGCTGCATGTACACTTAGTTGTTTGATGATATGAATGTATAAAATGACTTTAAATGAGAAAACACGGTTCCCTCTCCCTTGAGCTGAAGTATACCCTATTCTTAACCCTTGAGGTTTGGAGACGCGCTCTCTTTGCATAAAGATTAAATTTAAAAATATAACCAGAGGGCGCTACTAAAATGAATTTTGGCTGTGTCTAAAAATCACTTAACATGGAAGCATCACTGATTAGTATACTAGTATCCGAAAAACGTGTCTGGTGCATAATAAATTGGTTTGAAATTTTCTTCGGGAAGGTAAAGAGTTGGAACACTTTATGTTATTTTGGTCATACATTATATTTAAATATGCTACTGAATCGACCCTACAGGAAATTGGAGCCGCACTTTCTTTGCAAAATAGATACAGATCAAACTAAAGAGCGCTACTACTACTGCATGTCTTCAAATTCATAAAATAAATTAGGTTGCATCTTAAAATCACATTGGCTTGAAGTATCACTGATGAGGATTTACTTTTCGAAACATGCGGCTGGTGCATAAAAAATGGTTTGAAATTTTCTTCAAGAAGGTAACGAGTTGGAAGACTTCCATCTTCTTTTAAAAAGCTTGATCATCCACCTTGTGTATTTCTATAACCCAATTCTCGGTGCCTACACTTGTCTCATTTTCCATATCAAGATACAAGATACAAGATACAAGATACAAGATTTTATTCAAGCCAATTTGGGCCCCCGGAGGAGCATACAGTGTGTAACATCAAAGGAATGAAAGTCTAAACAATAGAATACCGGTACATTAATTATTTAAAGAGGAGGTATTACAACTTGTCAAGCATTTAGATGTGATATATGTGAATAATATTAAGTTCATAAATGCAAATATGGCACAAGTTAAGACGTACAATGCGTACTTATATAGTCTATCAAATAGTACAGTAATAATACAGTAGCTATCAATCATGTATATTTAACTCACAACAATACAAATGTATGACCAATTACTGTATTTTGCATATTAAAGTTATTTGATATTAAGGTAGGTAAAATCTTAAGAATGTGGTCAAAAAGGTTAATATTTGGGGATCTTCATTGGTCATTAGCCATATGAATTTATTTGTTATAGTAAGCTTGTCAAAGTTTATATAGTTCTTTTCACAAAAAGAAGTGAGACTGGACCTTGCCTCTGTATATTTGGGACATGTTAGGAGAAAATGTATTTCGTCCTCGATTTGGTTACTATTGCAGTGTTGACATATTCTTTCCTCCCTTGGTTTTCTTTCATATCTAGAATGTTTGGTTATGCATTGTTTCTTTCATATCTAGAATGTTTGGTTATGCATTGTTCGTGGTTATTTACACTTTTGTATGCGGCCTATTGACTAATTTTTGGATTCTGATTTTGGGTTTGACTTTCACAACCTCATGTATGTTGTTACCACCAGAACTCTTGCCACATTAAATGTGTCTGTGATACCCTTTTCCGAAATGAAATTCAAGGTATACACTTTTGTGACAGACGCCGGGACCAATGGTAGGACAGAGGGTGCACGTTGACAACCATCAGAATCTTTGATCGACCAGCTATTAGTATACATGCATATTTAAAGAGAAAAGAAAAGTAATTCCTCAATTCTTTGATGAAAGAGGAGGGGGTCGTCCTATTGTCTAATCATCTGTTTGCTCTAACATGCTCTAAAATGGAACTAGTTCAATTTGGACGTATTCAGTTTCCTTAAATTTATAGACTGAAACCCTCAACCCCCCCCTTCCTGACCGAGCTGAATCCTCGCCGCCCTGATTTTTTTCTTTCTCATGGAATCGTGGATCCATATACCTTACCTATATAAGATAGAAGTGTTGATATGATCGTCAGAAGACACACTGGATTAAAGCACATACTTCACATCGGGAGATTCGGTGGTTGAGATGAAACATTTAATCTGAAATGTAAACAGAAAATGTGTACTGAACATGGCTTGACGTGTTTACTCTTCATCCAATGTTAAATTGAATCCTAGATTAGAATCCCCGATAAAAAATACAATGTACATGTAAGATATCTTTTCTTTATTTGATTTGGTAGACATGTTAGTAACGTATTTGTTATACAAGCAGTGCGATCCGCAGGGGAAATATTCCATGAATGAAAAATTTGCTTGATGACACCTACGTCATTAACCAATTAAAGTCAGTTATATACATTTTCCCCAGAAATATGATTTACATGTACGTCTTTTTTTAGTCGAAAAAGTATATACACGCAGTATCCATTCCCTCGAGATTGTTTATAAATCCTTGCTCTAAACTACTTCAACGTTGACGACAAAAGTAATGAGCATGATGAAGGAATGACATACACAGTCAAACATTTCTATTTTCTCGCTAGGTCGACCATATTATATCGTTTATACAAGAAGTTACATTTCATAGAAAATACAAATATCGTGGCAACCTTAATTCTTATATATACATGTATATACAATATTATATTCACATGAAAACTGAGATACAAAGACCCATTTTATTTAAAGGTGTTAAAGTAAAAATTCCTTTGATGTACGTGTCATTCAAATGAAAAATAGCTGTGTTTTCATGAGAATATTTGTTTAAAGACTACTTGCATTAAAAAACATAAAGTGGAGAATGAGGAAAATTGATTAAACACACCCAAAATAAGGAGGATTGTCAATTGTAAACACAAAGGCACATCCTTCTCGATATTTTTTTTCTCTTACCTTAAAACAGAAATAACAGTTACTATACAATCAAGTTACCTTTGACCGGAAGTACATAATCCTTGATTAATATCTCTCTTTGACATCCCTTGCATGATAATAACAATACCAAAATACATGTACCATAGAAATATACAAAATATTCAACCTGAAGGATGTCCATATTAGACTTAAATGCACCGATGCGCCATGTGTTTTACAACGTCATCTCGCTTGGCTGCTCTTTGAAACCATGGGAAAATCTCATGTATTATTTATCATACAGAAGAAGCCTTTATACAAAATCTGAATAGTCAGGCTGTGTAATTTCTGGCTGTTTAAAAAAAAGACATGTATTCCAGATTTTGGAGAAGACAATACCATCATCAACAAAGGCAAGAAAAATAATAAAACAAACAAAAGGTCAAGTCAGCATTCATTGTCCAGCATGGTGGAGGTTTTTGTTTATTTGCTTTGGTTCCTGTTTTATCCTGATTTTGTATGCCTTCGGTTTCTGATTTTCTGAATTGTCGATTTTGTGCTGTATACAGGGATATGGTCATTATCCATATTTGTCATGCTACAGCAGACAAGAACAGTCTGAACAAAAAAGAAGAAAAAAGGTTGGCAAGTCATTTCGCTGTAGACAGACTACCGATCACCTTGGGTACTTTTTGGTCTGAATGTTTGATGTTGAAATGAAGAGAAAATAAAATTGATGTTGTGACGAATCAAATGTCAAACGTCTTCGAATTCAATAGCTTCATTTATAAACGGATAAATTTGCAGCACGGACCAGACATGCACGTTTCGGGCACTCAACCCTCGTCAGTGATCCCCAATCCAAACAATGAAATATGGCCAAAGAGAGTGAAAATTATTATGTCAAAAAAGTACCGAAAGATGTAGCAGGATGGGTGGGATAGGATGCTACAGGACCCATGCCTTAGAAATTTCAAGAATTTTAGTACCAGAAAATTTTGAATGCGTCAAACTCGAACTTGGCTACATGTGCCCTCGGGGACTTCTGGTCATTTTCAGCAAAGGCAGACAAATCAATTTCAACTGTACGCCGCCATTGGCAAGTTGGAATATAATAACCAAACATAATACCACAACATATAGCTATAACATTTATAATAAGCACTTCCAGGATTTAAACACGTTAAACGTACCATTACATAGGACCATTCAGTTCCCAGAATTAAAAGTGACGCTGAATACATATTGTATAAGGAAGCCTTTTCTGCTGATTTCGGTTAATTGTCGTAATCAGATATGTCACACTTTTGCAGTTTCCGAAATCAATTATTAACGTCCGCTTGTTTAAGTTACAGACTATATTGTAAAGAAATATGATTATGAAAACATTGTGACATTTAGAGTAACATTTTTTTCTTGACAAAAGAATTATTACAAGTGTCTGGTGCATTAAAATTGGTTTGAATGGGGTTTTTTTTTAAAAGAAGGTAGATTGATACACTTCCATCTTATCATAAAAACATAAATTTCTTTTGCAGTGTGGAGTGGTTAAATTCGTTCCCCGTGATTGAATTTCAAAGTGTAATAATTACTTCTTTCCAGCTCTGTCGCGTGAAAGAAGCTTTGTTTTGGTCTTTTGTCAATTTGACATCATATACTATTTTACTATTTCGGAACTTGTCATTTCATCCAAAAATGTCATCGAAAGTTTATAATGGTTGTAACACCTTAGCACCATCCCTCAAATGCTATTTTGGTCATTGATTTTATTTAACAATGCAACTGAATCAACCCTACAGGAAATTTGGAGCCGCGCACTCTATGTAAAGTAAACGGATAAATCTACTTCCGGGTTGAATCCCTGCGAGGAACAAAGCATACATCCGAACCTTAGAAGATAGGTCTGTGAGTTCACCAAATATAAACGGTCACGGTCATGGTCATTGTCGGGGTAACTATGATTTGTTTTCTTTTATTTAGAAACTCATAAAAAATCTATTTATTGTAAAAATGATGTATAACTGTGTCAAATATCAGAGAAATGCTTTTGATCTTTCATACATGTATATACTTTTTAAATGCATTGACGAGAAACGTTCCACCATCCGAGTTCATAACTAATTATTTTTAGAAAATTTTACAAAAAATGCACGTTTTTTATTTACATATTACATGCGAGATTTATAAGACATTTGACACCAAATAGGGGTGCATTAATGAATGCTGCTCGGGGAGAATCCATTAGTTTCGCTGATTGTTTTATTATCATTATTATTATTATTTATTATTGATTGGGGGAGTCAGTTTTTCCTTTGTATGGCATTTCAAAATAACTAGAAGTACAGGCGTCATGTGATGTTCCCTTACTACAATTTTACTACGTCCTCTCGCTTGAATGCGTATTTGAAAAGCCAAGGGAGAAATAATATTTCATTAATTATTCAAATGAAAACCGTCAATATAAGCTGAATATAGTCAGTCGGGGTACATTCAAATTATGATTTTGTATTATATTTACATGTACTTAAAACCTGTCGCCTTTATTCCCAAACAACGTAAATTACACAGCAAGAACAATGCAAAAGAACAGAGCAGTATCAGGTGTGCATCGGATATGAGGACTAATAAAGAGTCTATTTCATGTGGTTTGAGGTTAATTGATGTAATGGGAGCTAAAAATATTTTTTGAATTCTAAATTTTCATGAATTATTAACGTCTGCTCGCCATTTATGTAACAAACAGACAGAAAATTATTAAAATTTCCTTTTTTAAACAACCTTGACAATGATGTTGAAAAGAACGACGTGACAAATCTAACATCACCAACAACTGCCGTCGCTAGAACGTCTCCATCTATAATGAAGGTTTTATTCTATCATAGTTTTACATGTATTAAGATTTTGTTCAATTTGTTTTAAATTATCAATTTATTCTAAAACTGTTCACACCCAGTGACTGAATTTTATATCTCAAATAAATTATTAATGTTTGAAATTTTCGACTTGGGCACATATCGATAGTTTGGTTTTTGAATATGAAACCTAGTAACTTGACGCGATAATCATACTACATTTTTGTAATAACAAAGGGGAGCCCCTAAATTGGCTTTGCAATTTTCCCGAAAATCAAACTGGGAGGGGGGGGGGTGCATTTTGTTTCGTTTTATTTTGTTTTGTTTCGGTCGTTGTTGTTAGGTTGGTTTTTTTTTTTGGGGGGGGGGTTACTCTATTTACGGGTTTTTGAACATTTCGGTCTAATTGGTTTTGTTAAGTTTTGTTTTGTTTTGTTTTGTTTTGCTTCTTTTTCTTTGTGTATTTTGATGTATCTTTTGCTTTTTCATTGTGTAAGTTGTTTTAGGGGGAGGGTATCTTTTTCGTATCTTCTTTGTCTTTGTTTTGTTTTGGGTTTTTTTCCCCTTTGTATTCCACCCCCCTTTTTTTTTGTTTGGGGGTTCTTTTTACGTAGCCGACAACTCAGTTTTTGCACAAAATAACGTCAAGTCACCATTGGTTCTTCATGTGGTCAATCAAGTACAAACAAAATAAAACTTGAAACATCTATCGAAGCCTCCAGTCAAACACTCATCTTAATTAATATCAAGGGTCAGTTTTGTCTTTTTGATACTATCATCATTTTATGAAGCGAGACGTAATAAATCAGGCAAAGATTGTCAATTTTATGTTACATTGAGTATAATGGAATGTGTTTTTAAAAAACATTTGGCATATATAAGTTTTCAAATAATTACAAGCACTGTACGTCTTCAAGTTGCAATGTGTAATTTTTGTTATTCAAATTAAATTCATTTTTCCTCTTTTAAAATAGCCGATACTAGTAATTTTGATCGAGTTGCAATGTATGCATGTATTCATATTTTTTCTCCAGAAACAGGAGAAACGCTCTGATTGGAGCTGTGTATTTATGTCCCAATTATCTGAACATGTATTTATACTAGTGATCTATTGAATCATGTCTTTATATACCATACCTATTTGTAGCTCGTCAAGAACAACAAGCATCGAAGAAGCGAACACTCTGTTTTATGTCGTGATCTATGATGGTACACTAATTAGATCAAGAGGTATTCCATTAAGTCAGCTCACGGTTTATTACTTTACCTACACACGCTATCATTTACTCGTGTACTGTACATTCCTCTGAACCATCTGCTTTGTTATATTGATCTAGAATTGTTAGCAAGATCATGGACGGATCTGTAACTTTTTCCAAGGGGAGTGTCTTGTCCGTTAAAGGAAGGGGGGGGGGTGGTCTAGCCCATTATCGAATTTGTAAAAATAAAATTCGTGAAAACGGGGAAAAGGGGGACGTTTTGGCAAATGACCATCCCATCCCCTAGATCCGCAATCCGCGCTAAAGATTAAAGTAAAAAAGAAATGTGTTTGCTTTCCCTTTGTAGTGAAACGCATAAAAGTACAGGCAATGTATGCAAGATTAATCATTTGTGCAACTTTTTATGGTACTGAAAGGGATTTTTGTCCCTAAGCATGAAGGGTGCAAAAATCAATCAAGCATATTACATACAAAAAGTACTAAATACCTTGAAATAACAAACGACTGCAAATTAATGGATTTAATTCCTTTCTCACTCTTGTTGAATAATATGCGGCATTTAAAAGTTTTAACTAATAGTCATAATTAAATTTCCCATTTCAAAGTCATACAGTCTCTTTCACGTGGATTGGTATTGAAATCGAAATCAAATCGAAACAGAAAACTGAGGGGAAAGAAAAGATGTCAAATGACACAATAATGTACTGACCAGCTCCAATATTTCTGTGGTAAATGCGTATCCATTTTCCTCAGTCCTCTAACTGCGAAAAGATTTTGAATTTTTTCGTGTAAATGTGAAATGATGTGGAATTTTTCACTTATCCACTTATCATATTTCTAAACAAATACTGCACCCAACCTTTCCGTATCGTCTTGATTTACCCATATTAAGCGGGTAAATTGGATTATAAAACGTGACCATACTAGAAAACTGGGTCAAAAGCTCGTCCGGTATGTTTACTATCGGGTTTCATGTTTGGTAACCTTTGTTTAGTCACCCCAATGGAATTAATTTTGGTCCCCCTGAAACGTTTATTAAAGTTCCTTTACATTTAAAACTTTCATTGAGAGAAAATACCGAAATTCACGCGAAATATACCCTTTTAGATTGACGGTATAGTGGTTTTCTCGAACTTCAAAAGTTGCATTCCAAACATATTTTTCATTATTTTTGATGGAGAATACTCTTTTTAAGATTTTTTTAAAATTGTACTGGAGACACTCATCTAAAATTTCGTGTCAAATTTCCCAAGTATATTCAGATCATGTAATATATGGGATCGCCACACGCAAAATACATTCTTCATCTTATAAATATGCTGTGTTATTGGATCATACATCACATGTGTTACAAATATAGCCTTACGATCGACATTTTTGGAGTAAATGTGATAAATCGATGATAAAAATATAGAAATATACAAGATACTGACCTTTTTACGGTATGAACTACATTGATACATGTATATCCACAATCATCATCACCTGTAATTGAAGTATTTTTTTCCTCTGGGAAGCTAATCCTTAACACACCTGTACACAGGTTTAAACTTTTAACAAGGCCAGACTTAAACGACACAACGGCCCATGCATGACGTCTTTTCCCTTATCAGCGATGGCAAACGAGATAGAGTTATACATTCATAATATTACAGGGTTTTATTGTTTGTTTGGACATACTTTAAACCCTTGAAATGTAAACTTTATAGTCATACAAACAAAGCTTTCATTTCGGACCTAGTACATCCCTATCTATGGACACGGTCCAGTTACCAAGAGACAGATAGTTTACCTTAAGTAACTCGGACAAGAGCCTACTAATTGATAAGTAGATTAATTGTCCTAGATTGGACGGTGTCACTCAAGGATCATAATTGGGAGCATGCTTGTACAAATAACAACACGTAAAATGACTCAAACTTGTCTGCAGGTAAAATTCCTTTCAATAGATTTTATCAAAGAAATGATAATATGTACATGTGTGGGCGTGAGACACCACATGTGTAAAACCGCAACTATTCCATTCACAAAGTTTGCGTAATTTCGGGCTTTAAAAAGTTATTTTCAATCGCATTTATTTGAATTAGTCACAGAAAGAAAAAATATACCACCTTTTACCTTAGGTGTGCACCATAAAGTGCTCAAATATTTACAATATATATATATATCACTTGTATATGATACATGTACTATCATTATTATTAAATTTTAAAAGCCTGACTTCGTAATGGATATTTCCTGACAAATTCCAATGCTCTTATCTCTTGCGCAATGACAATGTGATTTATGAAAAAAATAATTGAATGAATGTAAGTTACCCAATCAAGCTTTACATTGACGCCTTTTCATAATCGCCACCCATGGCCATAGCAGTTATATTTTACTTTTGAATTTTAAAAAATCAAAACATTTAATATGTCCGTTGCATAGTTGTTCATGGAAGTAATTCTAATGTTACAAAAGAATCTTTGTATGTATGTTCCAATAGAAATGCTTATGAGTGGCAGGCTTTGAAATTTCTGATCCCACATCCCTATGTACAGGGCATGTAATTTAGTCGCGTGCATTTAGTAGCGCCACCTACAATAAATTCCGTTCTTACACTGGGTTCTATAGAGATAGTGTTGTCCGTCGTGTTTCTATATGGTGTTGTTTTATTGTCTCCGTCCGTTTGTCCGCATTTTCTTTTCTCGTACTGCTGATCACTGATTCCTTTAAAATACATTTCTTGATACATTAGAAACAACATATTCACGCTTAAAAAATATGAGGATGGGTACTTTAAAAGAATACAAATGCTATTTTTATAAAAATAGAAAAAGAATCAATGTATGGGGGTAAGGGACGAGAATTCTAATCCCTAAAATGTTTTCCAGTATGGGAATAAGCATAGGTTATATCATTGGAACTCTTAATCAAAAATGTTATGATACGTCTCCTACCGGCGGCATATATTTATGTCCTGCAACTCTGCCTATAAAGAACTCGTCAATTAAACATGAGTTTGAATTAAACTTACTGTCTGTGCAGCTCAGTTCTGAGGTTTTATATCCTTTATCGATTCGAAAAAGAGGTCAAGTTTGACGAAAGTTGAACTTGCTCTGTAACTATCGAAGACTAAGCTGAGTATCAAATTTTACCTGAGTATCTCTATTTGTTGCAGGAAAAAGTCTGGAAAACTAACAAAAACTGAATTTTGCAAGTGATCAAGGGGAATAACTCCTCGAAAAATAGGTCAAGCGTGACAAAAGTCGAACTTGCTCTGTAACTATCAAAGACTTAGCTGAGTATCAAATTTCACCTGAATATCTCTTTTTGTTGCAGGAAAAAGTCCGGAAAACCGACAAAAACTGAATTTTCCAAATCATCAAGGGGCATAATCCTCGAAAAATAGGCCAAGCGTGAGGAAGGTTGAACTTGCTCTGTAACTATCCAAGACTAAGCTGTGTATTAAATTTCACCTGAATTCCTCTATTTGTTGCAGAAAAAAAGTCCGGAAAACTGACAAAAACTGAATTTCGCAAGTCACCAAGGGGCGTAACTCCTCGAAAGATAGGTCAAGCGTGACGAAAGTCGAACTTGCTCTGTAACTACCCAAGACCAAGCTGTGTATCAAATTTCACTTGAATATCTGTTTACGTTGCAGAAAAAGTCTGGAAAACTGAAAATTGGACAGACGGACTTACGGACTTACGGTTAGACAGACGGACAGACCGAGAGGAAACTAAGAGTCCCCTTCGGCGTTGCCGGTTGAGGACTAATAAGCCGGAGTTCCTTAAACTGCTATACCTCACCATATTATAGGAGTGTAACGATATACCGCGGTTCGGTATATCGCGGTATAAAGTTCACGGTTCGGTACACGGTACAGCCAGGTCGCGTATCACGGTATTTTTCAAATCCGTTTTTCGTTTAAAATCGACTCGTTTATTTCCGAATCTTTAGTCTGAATTTGTTTACATTAACTATGATGGCGGCGCCCGAGTACATCGATCCTTCGTCAAACTTGAATGAAACAGATAAGAGCTGTTTAGGCTTTCCTTTTGCACAGAGAATAAGCTAGCATGAATGAAAACCGATAACTAGCACTGCTTTAAATTTGAATTTTGATGACACGTCTTACGAGGCGGAAAACATGCATCATGACCCACCAAACAGCCAAAACAAAAGCAACGTACGTTGTGCAGTTGTAATATTGGATCAACATTTTTTTATGCTCATGAGCTAATATATTGAAAAGTAAAGTGCTGACATTTTTAAGTTGATTTCTATGTTCTTATTCTGTTTCTGGGTTTTACTAAAAGATTAATTTTCCATTATAGTACCTTTTGTAATTGCAGGATAACTGATAATTAATATTCTCTCTGCATAATCAGAAGCAAAATGGCATTGTCTAAATGAATTTAAGCATTTTCTGTACATACAGCAAAGTACTGATAGCATATTTGCCAACGCAATTTGTTATTTTTATTAATTCCGAAACTTAATTGTTCACTTGAGTCTGTATCGCGATACGTATCGTATCGTGAGGCTGTATCGCGATACGTATCGTATCGTGAGGTGTGCGTATCGTTACATCCCTACCATATTACGGCCTTGTTATGGATCCAAAAAGCAATAGTTATAAATAGGTTATCTTATAATTGATAATGATTATCTGTTGATCAGATATGGCTAAATAGACACTACAGGATCCTCATTTTTCAATTTCCATTCACATTTATTTAACGTAATTAGCAAATGCAGTGTACATTTAAACTTTAAATGCATAAGACTTGGACCCGAAATATTTTTTTATTTTCAAATAGACAACGATTGTATAAAGTGCATGCACTTTTAACTGATGGGTATATTATCTTTAACATTAATCTATTTTGGACAGAATTAGAAAAACAAAAGGCTTTTATAAAGAGTATTGGCAATGTTTATGTGTGTTTGACATAAGTCAGGTAATGCCGATAACATATAGTGTCGATTCCACCTGTAATGTCTGTTACAGTAAGTGTATCATGACACCCCTTCTACGCTCCTGTCTCGTTAGTAAATAGTTTACTGATACCGATCATAAAACAAATATAAGTACTTTCACTTGTACTCTTATATTAGCACTCAACACAATATGTACATGTAGTACAGCCAGAAACTTGTGGTAGAAAAAAACTATAAAAAAAGAGGGGGAGGGGGGTTACGGAAAAATTCAAATATCGATCCGCTTTCATGTTTTCCAAAGTTACATTTCACCTCCACGCGAAATCACGACTCACGACTCTCTGTGAAATAATATTCAAATCCATTCAGAAAGTTTAAAAAAAGCTATGGCCAGATACAAATTTGAATAAGCTAACCATAACAATCATTTACGGTGTGGTTAAAACATTGACGGTGTAGTGAACACAGCGGAAAACACACGTTTGTGAAAGGAAAGTGGAGATGGAATCAACACATATCGAAAAATACCACACGAAGAAACAGAAGATTACATCAAAACGACTTACAAACAAGACAAATACCATGAGAGGTACTTTAGAAAAAAATATTTAAATGCAAGAGGATGCATGAATAAAATAGATAGATGAATAAGACATTCTAACATCAAAAGAATCCAAGTTTTACGATACATTGATAAAAAGAATTAAATGATAGACAAATATTTTAATTACGTACCACAATAGCAGTGTAACGGACAATATATAGGAACCTTGGTTGACATAGCCGATATTGAGTACAACGCACAATTGCATTACTATTCCACTTGATCCAAGAATTCACATCAAAGTCTAAAGTTCTGTGTAAAGATCCTTCTATCTCAACAAATATACATATAGATCTATCAATGAATCAGTGTCTGTCACATCTAGGAATACCAACACGTGATAATCTAATAGGACTACGAAATAACATCCTTCTAACTAGCGCCGATCGACCGTCCCCGGACGGGCCGGGGGAACCACTTGTTGAGGGGATGAATCAAGAACGGGCATTCTGCCATTTCTGTACCATCAAGGATATAGCCAAGAAATATTAGATTTAGTGATATAAAGGAATGCAAGTTGAAAGTTTCACAATAAATGTTATCTCTGAGACAATAAATCACGGCTTGTTATGTCCGAAGTAATGATACTCCAGATGAGGTGTAGTTATATCAATGTGCTTTTGATATGTCTACAGCTTGTAATAATATTTTCCTCAGTCTGTACGTAGTTAGAGGAAATATTGATGATGCAGAAACTGTAACAATACTATATTTTCTTCATAGAATATTTGTTGTATTACACAAGTGAAACGATATTGCTTTATCTAGATTTTATTTTTTGACTTGAATCACAATAAGCAATGTCCACGAAAAACAACACATCGAGATACAAACGAACAATGCATGTTAACGCCACATCAAATATGACATACAGACAAAAAAATCAATTTCTGATTAAGACTAATACATGTATTTACTACTTTGATAACAAATTGGTTATCCGGATTGCGTGCCGACAACCCGGAACTTACTCGGATACACAGATGCCTCAGCAAGCGTACATTCAAAACACGTTCAAAGATGACGAGGAAGGAAACCCATTGCGGCAAGACTTTTCAAACATACTTAGAAACTGTATCTTAAAATCGAAGCTGTACTTGGGAGAGATACTTATAGGTGAGTGGTGACTAACAATACAGACAAATACTCATTACAATTCCAAAAGAAATATGCATTTGCAGTGTTGTATGTTCATAAATATATGCAGATATCTATAGATCCTGCAGCCTAAAATATCTGACAGAGAGACCCATCAAATTCATACAAAATGCCTATCCTGCAATGCATATTAGAACTGACGAGAGACAGATATGCAAGTACAATCCCCGTGCATTAGATGTCTGTTACATAATAAATCATCGATATTTCAGTGGAAAATTGACACTGTTTGTCAGTTTGTTATGATTTGCTGATGCAATTTTGAAACTGTTCAGATGATGCATACTGTACCAATTATTTGTGATTTTTGTTATTTTCTACATCAAAGCGCATTGTCTGAAATAATTGTTTCCTTGGGGTACAATAATCATTTAGGAATGTAGAATCAGAGACATTGTACAGTATCGATAACACTCAGCAAATCAGAAATGCACTCTCAGCTGATAGGCAGAAAGAATCACGGTGTGAGTGTGGGCAGGAATAAATCATTGAGGAGTCTAAATCAGACAAGACAGATCTCCAAGTTCTGTGATTATGTCATGAAAACAAATATGTAAACTTAAAATGGAAAGAGTCCGTCAAAAATTGTATTTTTATATCGATTCTAAGTTTAAGTCAACTTTAAGATTAGCAAAAATTCTTAGAAATGAGCCGTTGTCAAAATTTTAATTGTAAGTGTAGTACAATCTTATCGAGTGGTAATAATAATTAACAAAGTGCTCTCAATAATTACTATTGCTTCTTCTGGCTTCGATAATGGTATTGATAAAACTAATATACTAGAAGATGAATGAATTAAACTTCAGCGGAAAAAAACTCATCCAATCATCGTAATCATTTTTATGGATATTAGAGAGAAACATGTCTTATTGACAGAAACATACAAACTCATAATTTTGCATCAGATGAGCATTTCTTCGGGTTATGTTACTGACAGCCGAGAAAGAAGTTTTATATTACAAATGCTACCTAAAATGTATGCAAGAGATCCTGCTAATGATAGAACTATGCATGAGGGGTATAGCTTTAGATTAATATGAATGTTTAACGTCTTCAAATTCATTAGCATCATTTTAGAGCAAATTACCAAATGTAGTCAAAGAAACTAAAAGTGTATATTTTAAGTAAGTATTGCTCCATGACATTGGAAAACTAGACAAAGAGTGTCTTCGAGGCCTAACACTTCGATCAACAACAGATGCACTTTAAAAATAAGGACCAGACCTACTATAATTCTTTTCAGATGCGCATTTCAATATTTCCAGATTCGCATTTCAACAAGTCATGTCTCATCGGTAATGCTTGATACCGAATAAGGTAGTACCAAAGAAGTTTATTCCAGTACAGAAGGAAGTGCTCATTTCGTCCTCTGTTTCATAGAACTTTGCGTGTACATGGATGAGTAAAATGGACGAGAAGAAGAATCTTACGACTTTGTGTTCATGAAGCAGAAATATTTCTTTAATGAACCAAGCCGTGAGTCAGTATAGATTGTCAGGAATTCCTATATGGGCTAGTAAGTTAGTACGCAATGCCCTATTTTCGCATTATACCATATGTACTACTGTACATGGATCAGTAATGCGGATGGAATAAATGGTGAAACAGCAACTTAAAATATAGACTATCCATAGTGGTTATCATAACTGGATAAGTTTTGTACTATCTATGAGGTTCAATCATTTTAAATAACATGTCTGGTCCATGCTGTAAATTAATCTGCTTTCAAATGATGCTAACGAATTTGGAGACGTTTAACATTTGTACCACTTGGTGAGTGTCACTGCTGGTGGACCAGGAGCATGTAGCCAAGTTCGATCAATTTCGATTGGTCGTTTTGTACTATCTATGAGGTTCAATCATTTAAAATAACATGTCTGGTCCATGCTGTAAATTAATCTGCTTTCAATTGATGCTAACGAATTTGGAGACGTTTAACATTTGTACCACTTGGTGAGTGTCACTGCTGGTGGACCAGGAGCATGTAGCCAAGTTCGATCAATTTCGATTGGTCGTTTCTTCAAACGCATTCGAAAATGTCTGTTACAAAAGTTCCTAAGTTTCCGAAACCTGAGTCCTGTAGCATCATATCCCAGCCATCTTGCTACATCTTTCGGTATATTTTGGACATAATTTTCATAGATTTCGGCCTTGTTTCAATGTTTAGATTTAGGATCACTGACGAGGATTAAATGCCCGAAACGTGCATGTCTGGTCCATGCTGTAAATTAATCTACTTTTAAATGATGCTAAGGAATTTTGAGACGTTTAACATTGTAAGGTGCACTAAATTCAACAACCTTTCCTGGCAGAAACAGACCAAGGGCACCTCGTTTTCTTTATAAGCATTTTCGTTTTACATTTTTGCGGCCCTAGATTGAGCGTTGCATAGTAAACAACAATTTAAAGGATTTTCATTAAAACTGATGAACCTTTTTTCAAAGTAAGATAAAGATAATAAAAAAAACCTCTATCTGACTTATGCCACAGAGATACATTATCTTGGCGGCAAAGTTATATTTGATAATCCGTCTTATTCAAAGCTACCCTTTCATCTAAATAGGAGGTTAGTTAACGACCTTGCAATGTCTCTCCAATTGTTTTAACCAAATTTTTTTTTCATTTGACACTATGTTACAGCAGACCCTACGTACAATTTGGATCCGCCCACTCTTGACAAAAAAATCTGAATTTAAAAAATTAAACAAAGGAGCACCACTAAATATTGTTTTTGGCTTAAAGTGTCACTGATGAGAACTTCACTGGAGAACCACCGATGAGAACTTTATTAAAGTATCAATGATGAGAACTTTATTAAGTATCACTGATAAGTACTTTGTTGGAGTACCACTGATGAGACCTTTATTAAAGTACAACTGATGATAACTTTATTAAGTATCACTGATGATAACTTTATTAAGTACCACTGATTAGAACTTAATTCATTTACCACTGATGATAACCTGATTAAATTACTGCTGATCATAACTTAATGCAAGTACCCCTGATCAAAACTTAATTCAAGTACCACTGATCAGAAATTTATTCATGTACCACTGATGAGAACTTTTTCTAAAACATTCATGTCTGGTTCACAGAATTAATGTCTACTATCTACAAGTTTTTCTTTGTTAAGTGTCAGCGGGCGGGTAGGTTTTCATGGTATTGTTTGAAAACAAAAACAGTCTCTCTCCATATGTTTCGAACACTATTGACTGTTTTTCACGGCAGATGTGTAGTCCCAAAATACTAGGCAACATGATACTTAACTAAAATGACTCAAAAATATCATTTTATGCAACTTTCTTTGCTTCCTTACAATGACATGTTTTTGTTTGTTTGCTTTGGTTCCTGTTTTAATCTGATTTTGTATGCCTTCGGTTTCTGATTTTCTGAATGATCGATTTTGCGCTGTTTACAGGGATATGGTCATTATCCATATTTGTCATGCTACTCTCTTGGATATTTCTTATGTTTTCTATAGATATACCGTCTCTCTGTTATTCCGATAGATAGATTTCCATTGCTGGACCTGATGCTTACACAGCCAATTGTGCCTCACATGAAATTCATATGAAATGAGCATCATGTAAATTTCACATAAAAATTCATATGAAATTAGCATCATGTAAATTTCACATGAAATTAATATGAAATGAGCATCATGTAACTTTCACACGAAAATTCATGTGAAATTCATATAAATTTTACATAAAATTTATGTGCAAAAAAATTCACATGAATTTTACATGAATTTACTTCACATGAATGTGTACATGAATTTTTCTTTGTGACCTTCATGCAAAATTGACTTTACACGCAATTCGTGTCAGAAACTTCACATGAAATTCATGTGAAATCTTTCATATAAATTTCATGTTCCTGTTCCATTCACATAAATTTCATGTGAACTTTTACGTAAAATTCATGTGAATTTCACATGAATTTCATTGGAGGCACAATTGGCTGTGTTTAACAAAGAAAAACAGGTATAGCACCATTTACAGGACAAACAAGCGCCACAAACAATACGACATTGAAAAAGAGAGATACGGCGGGGATCTCTAACGTTACGACACTGCAAAGACCACAACGAAACACACGAGAGAATAAAAGGGGGGGGGGGTAGATGAAGACAACGAGAACATTAACATCACATCAATAAAACACTACTGACATCACTAAGTATGTACTAGTATTATATGAACAATTCCTACAGATTCAGAGTATAAAAACGAAAATATTATAGGTGGTGGTGTCTTTAGAATGAATTAATGCAGCACCGCGCAAATTCAGAATAGTTCAAAATGATGTCGTAGTTTGATGTAATGGATCTTCCAAAGTATATTCTGACTGCGTTGAACCAACTTAGTGGTTGTATTCTGACGATGAATCAGTTAATACATGTAATTACTCATATAAAACCCAAAATTCAGAATCCAAAAACAGTTACTTTTACATTGATTGCCAAAATCTAATATAGATGCTGGCTATAGTGTATTTAGCACAGAAGACTTCCGACAATACATTCATAAACAAAGCAACAAACAATTAAAGACAATGAAACTACTCCTTCATAATTCCCAATTTTCGAAAAACAGAGTTACTTCCCGTTTGGGACGATATCTGACGTAGACTGAATATGACGTCTTCAAATTCTATGGAAACGATCCTAAAACTATAAAATCGACTTTATCATACCATTTTCATGCCGTCATAATAGTTTTACGTCAGAAACAGTCTCAAATGGGAGATAAACCTGTTTTCCACAAAGACTCAATAGAATTTAATTGAAACAAAAAGAAAAATAACATGTAAAATGAGGAAGACCAAGAGCATTACAGATGACATCAATACATTGGAAAATAGCAATGAACAGCCATACACATTTCCTTCATTTTATAGAGTTATTTTATCCATGTACGTTGATATGATGTTTTCATATTCGTAGTATCTTTTAAACATTTTCTGTATCTTTAATTTTATAGAATAATTTTTAAGTTTATGGAAACACAGACACGATCATGACATATACTGCTTGCAAACTTTAAAGTGAGCGAGAGTTAATTGATAGTTAATGAAAACGAACATTCCTGCTTCGTTTTTCGGTACATTTTTGGACCATATGGTCATATTGCATTACTTGGATTGAGGATCACTGACGAGGATAAAGTACCCGAAACGTGCATGCCTGGGCATGCTGTAAATTTATCTGTTCTTAAATGATGCTATCGAATTTGAAGACGTTTAACATTAAAGGATGTTGGAGTTGTGTTGTAAAAATAAAATGCCGAAACAACAGTTCAGGAGTACTGACCATCGATGAAGACATAAGTAGAAGTTATTTCGGAAACGATAAGGAGATTAAGAATGGACAAATTTATCTATAAGTCCAAATTTCCTATCAATTACAATGGAGATATTGTAACAGACAGGAAAATGGACATAAACGAAAAGTAAATTTAACTTTGCGAGCAAAAATTGTTCATTTTATAGCTTGAAATCATATCATAGACTTGAACACATAGCCCGAAATCATATGATATTCGTACAAGACTTGTTAACTACTAGTATATCTCGAGACGACAGGAGAATTACGTCATGTCCAAACATCCTAAAAGAGTAAGAGGAAAATATAAGTTGAAATTTTTATTATATGTCAACGTTTAACAAGCAATTAAGTTACACAATTTATATTAAGGTTTCAAGCTGGTATAGATGTTGGCATGAGGGGTCCTTGGAGCAAGAGGAAGCTGAAAACCTCATTAAACCAGGTTGGCGTCAACCATACCTCTCTACATGATAATACGGAAGTGTTCCGACACGTGTAGTGTTTCGGATAGAAAATCCACATCAGTGATTGATTCTTCCAGTCAATGTGATTTTCAGGTACAGCCAAAATTCATTTCAGTAGTGCCCTCTGGTTTTATTTTTTTTGTATTTACTTTGCAAATATTGCGCGACTCCAAATTTCCTGTAGGATCGATTCAGTAGCATAGATAGATAAAATCTATGACAAAATAGCATTGGAGGGAAGGTGCTCAGATGTTAACCTCCTTTAATTTCGATGATACTTTTGGATGAAATGACAAGTTCCGAAATAGCAAAATAATATATATGATGTCAAATTGATAAGGGCCAACCTTCTCATCGAATCTAGGATTCGAATTTAGATGTAAAAAGCGAGCGCGCTTTAATTATAAATATCCGCTCAGTGTATCTCTCGCATACTCTCTAGCATCACTCACTTTTTTATGAAAATCTCATTACTTTTGTATATATTTGAATATAAGGCTCTTCAATATGTTGAAGACCCTAAACTCTTCAAGTTGGACACAATGTATTTAGATAAAACACATTGATGATGTACATTTTTTTTTTTTTGTATATCTTAATTTCTTACTAGTGTCCTATGACATATTTAACATTTCAATATGTCATAGGACACTAGTAAAAGCATTAGCCATTTGTTTAACAACAATGAAGCTCAAACATGACACTTCCATTTTCCAACACAAATATGGGTAATTCAAAGTATAGCCAAAGCATCTGTCGTTTTTTTTTTTTTTTTGTTTTTTTTTTTTTTTGAGAGAGAGACAATTTTCACAACTCAGGTTGAAATTATGAATATCAATTAAGAGAATAAGATATTTATTTGTACGCAGTAACATTTTATCATTTAATATGTGTGTCATGCATTATTTAAAAATGTTTCGAATAACATTTAGAAGAATTGTCTATTTTCATCCAACATTCGTGAAATTATGAAATTGATGTTATTAGCATTGAAATCCATACATCCACGGAGACAGAGTACAATATGATCGTTTCAACGAGAATCATAAAAGACATGAATATTTGATGATCCAGCGTACGGTAAGCTTGAGATACCTGCTAGTCGGATTTAAGGTCAATGTAACAGGGCAAATCGTAGCGACACCCCTACTGTGTCTCTTGTCACCATGCTCTGGAGCTTTATCATTTATATTCATGAGATTTGGCGCCTGCAATTGCGCAGAAAGTTCACACTGTCCGCCATTATGAGATGACATTTCGCCATAACGACATTGGTAATCTGCTATCATTTCTTTGTAGGAAAAATACGACAAACAACCTAATGCTACCTACATGTACCACTACTTTTAAATTTTAATTCCTGAAAGTATATCAAATTTAGCAAGCTCGGCTAAGTACATCAGTGCATATGATCATTTAATCGAGTTTTGTCAAAACTGCAAAACATTCGTTAATCAAAAGACGATCTATATAAAGGTGTGTATATATAAGATGTATAAATAGTCAAATAATTCGCTTAATTTTAAAGTAGAGAATCAGGTCACCATATCGGAAAGATTTGAAATAATAATAATTTTTTTAAAAAGGATTAAAACACGTTTATAAAATCAAGCATCGCCCAATTGTTTTCTTTTTTTTTTAGTCATGGTTTGCTTATTTGCAAATAAAAATAAATAAAAATTTCCACAAAAAAAACTTAGAATACTCTTTATCAAAAATAATATACCAATTTTCTCTCTTCCAATATTGCAGAATGATTAAAGTAAAAAGTAATATTATGGAACACCCGGTATATTACGTAAACAATGGCCACATGCAACTTTCTTCTAAGAATAAGCGCTCAACAAAATATCAGGTGAAAACTTACTAAGGAGATACACTCAGTGAATAACCCTTCTTAACAAATGAAGATTCTCCAAGAAATTTGGATATGTTCGCTTAACAAAATTCAGAAATGAAGCAAGCCACACTAAATTACTCTTTCAACTTTTATTGTTCTATACCTTACCATGCACTTGTGAGGAACATCCATGTCTAGTGCATTTGGTTCATTTTTGTGTCCAAGAAGTTTTGGAAACTTAATTCGTCTGTCTTTATCGTTTAAATAGTTTCAAACACGTTACTCTTTCAACTTTGTATCAATATACATAGAACAAAATTTCCACCGTGGACACCCTTTTTCTTAAAAAAAATCATAGGGACATAGCAACTAAAAAGAATTATCTCATACTTACAGTTAAAGGCACTGCTGTTACCATCAGATATGTATCAAATCATGAGATTCCTCGTACAATGTCAGTAATATCATCATATAATCGTTTTCCATGTCTTTTGTATCTGCAATATATGATTATTAGAAACATCTAATTTATAGATTCTCTCCATTGAGTATTGAACAATTACGAATAAATCAAAGCATGATGAATTCGAAGTTGATAATTTGATATGAAAAGAAAATACCAACATGCTTCACAACTTGATTGAGATATGATAACATTCATTGATTAGATGGTTATCGTAATCTGGCTTTCCTATCACGTGCGCCTAAATTGACAAGCATTTCCAATACAATCAAATTATACCATAAAACATCTCCATTTCTGCATTTCAACTCAATTAGCGAATCAAACATGTCCTTATTTCTCAGAAGCTAATATACAACAGTGAATCATAGGGTTTTTCCAAGACTCCTTTTTTGTAAGTGATCGGGATTTCTCCCACCATCACGGTTCATACGCTGAACTGACGACGTTGGGATTCAATCCTCCATCACCAATACCGTACCACAATACCTTTCCGATAATTGATCAGTGGAGCGTGATAAGTGAACGCTTGAGTGATACGAGGCCGCTTGATCATACAGATTACATTGGTATTTACCATACCTGGACGCAATCTGGTGGCAGGCCACATGTCATACGCTGAAACCGTTTTGCGAACTTTTCTTTTATGTAAATTATATTTGATTACTGCATTTCAATAAATGTCCTAATACTGCGAAACACTTTAGGTTGTTAGATCATTTATCTTGTTTCCTTTTTGTTGATCGTAGCGTGGAAAAGGGAATAACATAGTGGAAAGAGAGATATGATGAAGATCTACTTATTCTAATTATGTGAAACTATAATTACTCCACTCTAACACTGTTTGTGTTGTGTTAGTTGTGTTAGCTTTGTTCTTAGTGAGTGGTCAAATGTTTTTCTCAAAATATTTTCATGCTCTTATTTCTTGGGTTCGTTCTTTTGGTATTAGTATTGGAGAACTGCTAGTGATCAACTAGTTTAGGTATAATGTCAAAAAATTAAAATTGCGCACATTCAAATCTGAAACTGTGTACAAAGCAAATTAAGATCTACAACCACACCATTTGATATTGATATGTATCGGTTCTTGGGACATATCAGTCAATTTACTGCACCATATGCGCATTTAAACAAACAATGTAGTATCAGTAATGCTCGAGACCGAAAGAGAGGAAATACAAAAAATAAATATGTGAAGAGCAAAATTCTAAAAGGACCTTAAATGTATGCCAAAGAGCCAGCTAATGATAGAGACTCAGTTATACGCCTTGAGGGAGGTACTCCTTAGTTTAAGAATAATTGTTCAAATTTAGTATAAGAAAATTCACAACTGCATTTCGAGATAACCTAGAAATACAGTAAAACTAGGTATGTTTGATTAAATGATGTCTTTGTTTTGAGTTTTTTAAGGGTGTGTCACTGTGATGTACCTTTTACTGATTGAAGTACAATGTACACAAAACTGCTTAAAGTAGATTTACGTAATACTGATGAGGATATAAGATCTGAATTTTATTCCTAAAGGATTTTTAAAATATCCGAAACATGTATATATGTCAGTGCACATCATCACTTCTTTCCAGGTCTGTCGCCTGAAAAGGGGATTAGTTTTGGCCTTTATCGATTTGACGTCATATGTGTTATTTTGCTATTTCGGAAACTTAAGGTGGTTCGGGTATCGCGTGATGTCATCACTAATTTCCAAAATATATTAGAATGAAGTTGTATTGCCTTAATTAATTGCAGATGTTTAAAATAGTTTGTTTAACAAATATTTAATCATGTTTGAATAATAAATCCTTCAATTTTTAGAACTTTTTTGTTTGTCATACAGGTTTTTTACGCATTTTTGCTTAAAATATAGCATTTTTGTATGTAAATTTACAATATCTTTAAAAGTTATGGTCGAAACTCCATAGAATTTGGTATACTTATAAATTGTTTCACCCTTAAAACATGTAAATGACGAAGAAGGTACCTTGCAGGGGGTTTGCTTTAATGAAAAGGCATATGAATATAGTCTCTGGCATATTTTGACATATTAGCCCACAAATTGGGACATTTTTTACCAATTCATTGCTATTTCTCAAAATATTACAATTGTCTTGTCTTCTACTGCTTATAATAGTACATATATGTAGTTCTTAAACAAGTCTTTTCCATAAGAAAATTTGACTTCAGAGACCTTATATTCATTTTTATTCAAGTTTCCCTTGGATATACTCAAAATTTGGACAAAAAATGATTTTCCACTAAGAGTGCCCGACTTTGTTCAAGTATTAGACCCTAAAGATGCCCTGCACGATGCATATATTTTATACATTTTAGAATATCTGAAGATAGATTTTTAGTTTAGAGAAAAAACAAAGTTAGTTTGACCATCCGAACAGTGTCAAAATAATGATACTCGAACCCCCTTAATTGTCATTTCAACCAAAAATAACATCCAAATAAACGGACGTTATCTCTAAGCACCATCCGTCCGATGCTATTTTGGTAATATACATATGCATAACTATATATTGTAATTCCCTGAGATGAAACTATGGAAAGGGACGTGTTTGTATTTCGCATGAAAACGCTCGTGACGCAACAGTACATATGATCTGAAGAAACATGCTAGTTGCATCCGCGGTGACCTGAATTTTAACGCCACCTTTTTACTTAGAAAAACGCGATTTCAGACAACAAGAATGAAGCCGACAACAGTGGTACATATATATATAATAAATGACCTAATTTGTGTTTTGTTACGAGTGTGCAACACACAGCAAGTGCATTTATCGCATGAAATGCGCTACGCACATTACATGAACGATAGATGCACAAACTTGCTGTGTGTTGAACTAACAATGCTGTGTGGGTGCTATTGAAATGAATTTTGGCTGTGTCTAAAAATCACTTTCGCTGGAAGCATCACTGATTAGGATTTGATATCCGAAACACGTGTCTGGTGCACAATACTTGTAAATTGGTTTAAAATTTTCTTCGGGAAGGTATAGAGTTGGAACACTTCAGTATTATTACATACCCGTAATAAAACAGAAATTAATTGGTACTGAATCGATCCTACAAAAAAATTGGAGTCGCACTCTCTCTGTAAAGTAAATGCACAAATTCAAATTCAAAAAAATAAGACCAGAGGGCGTTATTGAAATACATTTGCCTGTGTCAGAAAATCACTGCGACATTCAATAAGTATCACATAAATCCGAGGCGCGTTTCTGGTGCATAAGGGTTGGTTTGAGGTTTTCTTCAAAGGGCTGGAGAGTTTGAACACTTCAGTATTATTATCATATTCAACTTATTTCCATTTGCAGTCTTGATCCCCTTGACTTGATATTTTAAAATGTGTAAAAATTACTTCTTTCCAGCTCTGTCGCATGAGGGGGGGTCTTTGTTTTGGCCCTTTATCAATTTGACGTCATATATGTTATTTTGCAATTTCGGGAACTTGTCATTTCATCAAATTAAAGGGAGTTTACATCTTAGCACCATCCCTCAAATACTATTTTGTTCATCGATTTCATTCAACTATGCTACTGAATCGACACAAAATTGGGAGCCTTGCGCTCTCTGCAAAGTAAATGCACTTTAAATTAAAAAAAAGCCAGAAGGCGTTGCTAAAATACATTTGGGTATGCCGGAAAATCGTGACATTTAATACTAGTAAGTACCACTGATGACGATTTACTTCCCGGGGTGCGTGTATGGTGCATTAGGGTTGGTTTGAGGTTTTATTCGGGAGGTATAGAGCGTATTATTATTCGAACAATTTTTTTTTTTTCGAAAAGGCTGTTTTATGTTAGTCCAACTGAATCCTGCAAATAATCGCAAGAATTGTGCAAATTGTCAGGAATTCATGGAACTTGGCAAAATCGTGCTTTAGGTCATTCTTTACAATGTTAGCAACGAACCCACCTATAGTAATTAAAATGATCGCTATTTTCAGGATGACCGCCATTTTGAGGACAAAAGTGTCATTATTCACTTGATAATGTTAAACGTCTTCAAATTCAATAGCATCATTTAAGATCTGATAAATTTACAGCATGGACCAGATATGCACGATTCGGGTACTAAACCCTCGTCAGTGATCCTCAGACTAAACAATGTAAAATGGCCAAAAAGTATGAAAATGATCAAGTCAAAAATGTACCAAAAAGACGTAGCAGAATGGGTGGGATATGATGTTACAGGACCCACGTTTTAGAAATTTCAAGAAATTTTGTAACAGAAAATTTCAAATGCGTTAAAGAGACAGACGATCAACCGAAGTTGATCGAACTTGGATACATGTGCCCTCGTGGACTCTTTGTCCACCAGCAGTGACACTCACCAAGTAGTTCAAATGTTAAACGTCTTCAAATTCAATAGCATCATTTAAGATCTGATAAATTTACAGCATGGACCAGATATGCACATTAAATAATTTTCCATCGTTTATGTTTAGGACTATTTGAATATTATTCACGAAATGTTACAATCTTCATTTCTGATTGACTGGTTAATTATTTCATAAAGCTTTTGCGACGGGTGTTGCTTGCAATCAGGACCTGGAGACGCTGACTCTTCCTTGGCACCTTGTCTCACTTCGACGGCGGGTGCGACTAGCCACACCTGATCCCACCTTTGGCTTGCTAGGGGTCCGTCGATGCTCAAGTTGGTGCTCTATTGTGAGTGCTGTTGAGATTATCGTCAGGATCTTCTTTAACTCGTTCGGAATGTTATTCATTCCGAGGTTCGCAACCGTTCCAATGGAAATTCTAATGATTTTGTCTTCCCTTCTCTACTTTGATACTGAATAACTGATAGGTACTTTTTTGATGTTTATTTTCAATCATCAAGACGTCAACATTAACCGTGATATGCGCTTCATCATTTCTTTTTTTTTTTTTTTAGTTTTCCTTTCGTCTCTTCGTATTTTTCTATATGTTGGTGTTGTAGTCTTTGGTGGTGTCCTTTGGAGTCACTGCAATGAGATCTTGCTAGAAGCTTACTCTTTTATTATAATGATAATACAAAATGCACATTTATCACATGATACACGCTTTATTCCGTTACATAAAGCCATTTCATAAATAAACGTTATGATAACACGTTACATATCGCTCTGTTTGAATGCGATTGGTCAAGTTTCGAACCAAATCACATTCTCTATGTCGGCGTGATGTCACACAAAGGTTCAATTAGAGATAAGCACAGAGAAGTTCCAAAAATAGTTGGGGATAAACTCGGTGTTTATCATAGAGCATATCGTATGGAAATTGCTTTATATCTAGAATCTAACGTTCATATCAAGGATAAAACTACTAGAATTCACTGAAGGAACCATTGATGAATTAGCTCTTAGCTCCTCAAACCCCAATATAAAATGAGATTTGAAGAAGGAGCAAACACAATCATGGATTTTTCATAGGGTGCAGTGAAAAATCTAGAGGCACATCTCCCTGTAAACATTGCGGAAATTTGGTCATGTGACCAGTCCGACATCAAATATAAACTTTGACAAGTGTGACCTTTCAAATGTCGGTCATTTGTTTAATTCAGACGCGGATTCAATATCAATTATTAAAATTGTTGTTGAATTGAGTATTGCATTAAAATACTAAACAGATTTAAAACATTTTTCTCTTACGCACAGAAAATCTATACGATGGGGGAACTACTTCTCATGGCGTAGCAGACCGTCGACTTCTACACCACGGAGTGGTTCGCCTCTAGTTCTCAGAAACGTCGATTTCAAGTTAGAAATACACATTTTTAGGCAAAATCATGTGATTAAAAGAATCTCAAATGAATTTTCATTTCATATGATGTATTATGAAACTCGTTGTACGTTTTATATCCCCGAGCCTTGAAACACACAACTCGTTTCATAATACATCGTATGAAATGAACATTTATTTTAGATTCTATATTAAAACTGTTGAAAAAATTGAAGTATTCCTTCTCGCAACCTTCTTGAACAAAATTTTTAACCATTTTAATGCACCAGACAAGTGTTTCGGATAGTAAATCCTAATCAGTGGTACTTCAAGCCAAAGTGATTTTCAGTAGCGCCATCTAGTAAGACTAGTTTGCGTGTCTACATGAGTAACATAATAAAATAAAATCTATTCCCAATTTCCCAAAGAGCATTGAAGGGATGGTGCTACAGGATGTTAACGTCGTTAATCTCGATGACATCTTAGACCTTATTGGGGGGGGGGGGGGGGGGGGGCAGTATCAGCAAACATTTACATGTTATAAATACCCATTCTTCATTCTTTCTTCGTATCATGTTATACTATGACACATCTGGTTTAAACAGAGTATCTGTCCCTCTGCATAACTTAAAACTCTGGACTGTTCTTTACATATTTATACGTAGTGAAACTATTGAACGAAGGGTAGATTTGTATACGACTGACTTTAAATTGTCATTTTTTTCAAAGTTTGGAGGACTCTGTCAAAACATATTGTAACATTTCGTTGTCTTCCATTTTGGAAGATTTTTAGGTTTTTAGGTCAAAACATCGAATTTAACATATTAACAAGAATACCGAAGTTGACTTTTTTCTGCACGTGGTCTTTAAAAGAAGTGACAGGTGTTGCTGAAAAAAAAAAACAGGTGATGCTTACTCTCCCCGACACCTGCATGATCTCATCTCCATTGGGGATTCACTTTTGCTACTACTGTAGAAAGTTTAAGTTTATTGTCTTTGTTGTGGAAATATTTTCTATGTTTCTTTCTCTTTGTCGGTGTTGTAGTGCTCACGTACTGCATGCGTGTGTTTCTGTAGACATGTATTTCGTAAAATTTTGCAGATTCCCGTGACAAGTAATTATTGTGTTTAGCATGCTTTGGGATATTTACATCTTGTTTATCTCTTTATTCAATTTATGCAAAATAGAACCACCTGCAATAAATTTTGGTTACTTCTTGATCAATGTTTTAAATTATTTATCATACTCAACCAGGATGTGAATCCAATCTAGACCCGAACATCAGAAATAGTGAAATATTCCCACCCCAATATAGTAAGATCTATCGTAAAGACAGAGACCTTGGTGAAGGTGGAGTATTCATTTCAGTTAAAGATAAATTTATAACATCAGACATTCAAACAACATCTGACTATGAAGTAACATGGGCCTCCCTTAACATACAGGGCAGTAAACAGTTAGTGTATGCTCATACTACCGTAGCCCAATTTAACAGCAATCATACACCACACATTATTGGGGGGGGGGGGGACTTTAATCTACCAAGTATAGACTGGGAAAATAATGAAATAAACAGCAAACCCCAATACGGTAAAACACCAAATGAAACCATGATCAACATCTCTGCAGATCACAATCTTGAGCAAGTGGTGAAAGATCCAACTAGGGAAAGATACACTTGACCTACCTTTCACGAACAACCCAGGTCTAATCCAAAATGTTACAGTAAGATCCAACTAGGGAAAAATACACTTGACCTTCTTTTCACGAACAACCCAGGTCTAATCCAAAATGTTACAGTACACCCTGGCATGAGTGACCACCAAATTGTTATAACAGACATCAATTTAAAAGCAACAACATGTACGAAAAAACCAAGGAAAGTATATTTATACAAAAAAGGCAGACATATACAGCTTGAAAATTGAAAACAAAACATCACTAAACAACAGACTACAAAACATCAAACCTGAACACACTGTAGAAAACAACTGGAACTTCCTTAAAACAACCATCATTAAAACTGCAGATACACACATTCCACAAAAAAAACAGTAAATGGCAAGCATCATGTTCCATGGATTAATCAATCCATCAAAAGAATGATCAGACAAAGACAGCGTCGTTACGATGCAGCTAAGAAACATAACACCCCAGAAAATTGGAAAAATTATAGAGAAATCAGAAACAAAGTTAGACAGTCACTCACAGATGCACATGACAATTACATCAGGGGTATACTTATAAACACCGAAACAGACCACGAAAAACCATCAATGGGCGAAAAAAAATTTGGCAATATTTCAAGTCCAGAAAAAAAGACTCAGTCTCTATTAATTCCTTGAAAGATCGATCATGAAGGAAATGAAATCATCGATGGTAAGGGTAAGGCAGAATTACTTAACCTACAGTATGACAGTGTATTTACCAATGAAGATCAGATTAGTTCTATACCACATCTTGGAACTAGCAATACACCAGACATTGCACCTCTACATGTAACTGTCAAGGGTGTCAGCCTCCTACTAAAGAAACTGGACACATCAAAAGCTACAGGCCCTGACTTAATACCAACAAAAATATTAAAAGAATCAGCCGACGAAATAGCACCATTTCTTACACATATCTACAACCAATCACTAAGAACTGGAGAATGCATGAGAAGTACCATCAGACTGGAAGCTAAGCTAACATCACAGCTATATATAAGAAAGGAGATAAATCTTGTGAAACACAGCTGATCAATACAATCGAGTCAGTTGCAAGATCACTTGATGAAAAAGAACAGGTGGACATTCTAGTGCTCGACTTCTCTAAGGCATTTGACACCGTGCCTCATCAACGCCTCATACTCAAGATGAAACATTACGGGATTAATGGTAGAGTGCTGGACTGGATTAGAGCTTGGCTTGCAGACAGGAAACAACGAGTCTGCCTGGATGGAGATACAGGGTCCAGGGTCATGCGTTCGACTCCAAAAAGATCTTGACAGTCTAGTAGAATGGTCCAAGAAGTGGCAAATGACATATTCTACCCCGCCAAATCCCTAGTGCGTCCACACCTTGAATATGCCTCCGCAGTCTAGGGTCCATATCGCAAATCCCATAATGACCAACTGGAACGGATCCAACATAACTTACCCCGCATAGAGTGGAATAAGCTACCTGAGGATGTGAGAATATTTGACGTCACGCAGTAAAAATAACGTCCGTTCTTCCCGCCAGGTGTAAAAGAGCTGTTACGCTGCAGAACTTGCTTGCTTACATGATCTATTTGATTTTCATGCAAGTCCTATCAATTCAGAAGGTAAATTTGATATATACATTGCTTTTAAAGAGTATATATTTGTATTTTCAGTGTAAAACAAAATCGGAAAAAGATTCCCCGAGAGTCGCAAAAATCATCTAAAACGCAACGAAACAGGTAAAATAGATCTGCATCTGCACTCTCAACTCTCGTCATGTCAATTATCAATGATATTTGAATCTTACAATAATATTTCATATCATATCTATTTCATAACCTTACAGGAGACGATGCAATATATTAGATACAAATTTCACGGACATTCTCAATGGATTTTGTAGAAATTTTCATACGTGTTTCACATTGTTCTTTTGATATTAAAACTTATTTTCACGACAATTATTTTCTATATTTCCGTTTCTTTATGAAAAAGTATAACAAAAAATACAAAATTGAATATAGAAAACTTCTTTGAAATTCTCTTTCCATGATGTAAGTAACAAACCAGCTGTTGACAAAGTATCTCTAGTAGAAAAACAAACAATATTTGAAGGAAAACAGTTACCATGCGTTGTTTCTTCATTTTCGCCTTCTCTTATAAATTATCTCTTTGTTTCAATTAGCAGCATTCAGTTTGAGACTCTGTCAGTTTTGAATTCGCCTGTTTTTGTCAGCCTTTCTCAGTGTCAAATCGTAAACACTTTATACTTTGTCAATGTTTTTGTGTTTTGTTTTTTTTTCAACATGGATTTAAAGGCAATCCATAAAATAAGGGTACATATTTAAAAAAAATAATCAGTATCCCTTAGTTATTTATTTCCGGCAATAAAAAAACTCTTTCATAAAAAGCTTATTACATCCAAACTTCTAACAGCTATCGTTTATCTGAAAACCAATGAATTTGATCCTGTACAATGACTGAAATGACGATTTGAAGTCAGAATTCTAACGAGACAAGACTGAAGTAAGATTTATTATCAATTTTTACAAGATGAATACATGGAAAAATAATTTAATTCGTATAGCAGACTAGGATGATTGAGTATTCACCCCTCCCCCTTGTGTCACAAGAATGTACAAACTCTTCCATTACTTGTGTTTCAAATGACACAAAATTGAAATCTGTAAGTACCAAAACTATCAAACAAAATTATGATCCATTTTTTTTTTTCGAAAGAATTACATGTGCATTATTGTTTTCCCTTACATGCACTCAAACCGCGTCTCTGTTGAAGTGGTGTCATCCCGATTGTCCCACATTTATATAAAAAAGGTATAAAAGTCATGTGGGACAATCGGGATATGGTGTGCAGGTTAATTAGGTAATTGCGGCAATTATCTCATTCAGAGATCAAAGGGTGAAGGTTAAAGTCTGATTCATGATTTCTGACTTAACGGCATGAATGTTTTGTACTTTCTGGTGTCCTTTTATGCATTATTCATTTTTTTTTTTTTGACTTTAGGACCATCCCTCTAAAAATCCTGGATCCGCCCATGAAATCTACCAAGAGATGTGGTTTTTGGCAGGTTTTTTTTTTTTTTTTTTTTTTTTTTTTTTTTTTTTTTTTTGCATATATATTACTTGACCATTTTCGGGACAACGAATTTTAAAGCTGTCAATCTATTTCAATTTCAGGCAAAACTTGATGAATTTTGGATATTAAAAATTATGTACATAGATTAAAAAAGGACGGTTATCGGCGACACCCCCCTGTGAGCAACATTGTAGATGGCGCCAGTAAAATTCACTTTGGCTTTATTCAAACTGTTTGACATGAAGTTTTACTGACGTGGATTCAATATCCGAAACACGTGTTTAGCACAATAAAATTGGTACTACAGAACATATATTTTAATATTGACAAATTCAAAGGGCGAAAGGGGTCAAAGGCGGTGTGATTAAGCAACTTAGATGCAAGATTTTTGAAATACTTCAAAATTGTCACAGAATTTTGAAAATAAGTTTCTTCAAATTACTTCAAAGGACGACGTCTGTCCGGAAACCGTTCTGACACTATTATAGCTCATTACCATTCTTCTTTAAGAATCATGACAGTATCACAACGAATTTTTTTGCGTGTGATTGTTAAAAAAGATGCAATCAATGACAGTTACGAAATAACATAAAATCGGATATGAAGGTGTCTGATAATTGTCCGAATTGTCACATTCCTATGAAAACTAAGAATTAATGGAGTTTTAGAAATAAATGAAATAAATATCCATATTTGTCATACTAATCTATTTGAAAATGAAAATACCTAAATTGTTGCTG
Source organism: Pinctada imbricata (assembly GCA_033119305.1). NCBI lineage: Eukaryota > Metazoa > Mollusca > Bivalvia > Pterioida > Pteriidae > Pinctada > Pinctada imbricata. The sequence continues at coordinate 44,892,677 of VSWD01000010.1, forward strand.
GAACGTAACGTGACAGTATGACTCCTCTTTTCATTGACATAAAAGATCTTTTCATCATCATTATATTGCATACATTTCGAAACTAATGTTCTGTACAGATACAATTTTTAAAGTACAAGTATAATTATTATGCTCTTTCAGTTGAAATGTGCAATTTCTGAACTTTAATCATAAATCTTGATCACGTATGAAATCTATGAAATACGGCATACGAAACTAATCCTTTAGAATCCATAAGTCTTAGATTGTATTTATCGATAGTAGATTCATATTTAATATTTTCAGTAGTTATCCCATACTCTACCATTAATGAAATTCCTGATGCAAAAAAAAAACCCTGATTATTATATCCAATAGCTATAAATTGAATCAATAAAGGTGCCAACAATGAAGATCGTCCATGTCTTTGGAGTGAAATATTTTTTTCAAAAACTACTTATTTTGAGAAAATAATTAGGCTTATTTATGAAAATATAAAGAGTAAATGTATGTCCATATAAAAGTGTTCGAGAGAGAGAGAAATACATAAGAACTTTCCGCCAGAAAAAAGTTAACAGGGGGGGGGGGTTGTCTCTTATGAGTAATAATAAAGAATGTATCGGTATTTAATCATATTAATATCATTTTCAAAAATGTAACAAAAAACCTACAACAATAAAATAGACTATAACCTGAATGTTTGTATTATCATTATGCATGTGTTTGTTTAAAAATGTAGGACAATCGGGATATGATTTTTTCCAAATGTGGGACAATCGGGATTAAACCGTTGAAGTGTGTGGACAGTAGATTTATAAACAATTATCATGTCAATTATTATTTTTTTCTGCTTTTAATCATTAAGTAAATGTGGACTGTACGAAAAAGTTTTAATTCTTTGTGTTAATTTAGGAAAAAAAATGATTGGTGTATATGTTAAACTTTTACGGCTGCCACATCTTTCACGTTTTGCAACACCCCCCCCCCCCCCTTACCTTAAATAATACTCTTATTGATTTTAATAGTGTTGGCATTAAGAAGTACCATTGATGTAATGGACCCCTTTTTTGTGTTCGGGAGGGGACAGGGTTCGCGATACTGGTATAATCTTTAAAGTAGGAGTAATTTAGAAGGTGAATTTTTTAAGTTCAGGTTTTCTTTATTGCTTTTACATGTACCATAGAAAGTAGACGGCGATTTTTCTCATGGTAGGTGGTGACAAATCGCCGTGTGCAAGCTAATAATTCAGGGAAAGGGGGGTCATTATATACGTTTCAGAATAAGAAGATAGAACTTTCCTGACTTTGATTAAACAGGAATAAAGATCAGGTTACATGTCCAAATCAGATTCGGGATACATAAACTCAACAGAACTTACAACTATCATTTTTGAGTCGCCTGCGAAGCATAGCGACACTTAGGGATCACTTTGTCCGTTGTCCGTCTGTCTGTCATACTTGGATGTCACACCCTGTAAAAGTGATTCTTGAGTGTCGAGAAAAAAATCTTCTTTCCGCATAGCATTCGGTACAAGGAGGAATGCGCCCATGATTCACTTTTTCCCTTATCAACGACGATAATTAATCATCCAAATGAAATGAAAATAAACAAGTTTGGATAATAATGTGTTAAAAAAATAATCAATGTAAATGTGTAATCATGTAAATTTCCCTGGTCAAGCATTTTTCGTGCTTTTCTGTTCTGTTGGTGTCATTATTTGGCACGGAAAAAAAAATCATCTTTTGTGCAAATGTTCATACCTGGTTCCTTGAATCTATTTAGAGATACGCAAATATGAATAAGACAGAAAGAGGCCAGAATCAACGAAAAGGCTTGTTCTGATTGAAGAAAACCCCAGCCTGGTATTTTAAATGATTTGATGTGACAGAAGAAATAATTCGCCATAAATTATGTTTCCTTTTGGTGAAATGTTTGAATATAATATACATGTATATAAGTATAAGATATGAAAGTGTAATCAAAATATCGATGCTCGGATGCTTTCCCTAGCTCCCAATCCGCTATGGGAGGATTTTGAAAATCCTCTGCAGGGTACATGTACCTTGTAACGCAAAAAAAAAAACGTGAAAAAGAGCCGGTTATGCTATATTTTATTAAAACTCGCATATAGCTTGAACCAATGAACAAAATTGGTATATAAAATGCATGGCCAGCATTGTTGGTACAGATGCTACGCGGCACTTTGTTAACTAAAAGTTGGCACTGACCAAGAAAAAAAATTGACGTTCCGGGTCAATAAATGGACGTCATTCACCTCGCTCGTTCTCGATAATGCGTGCACTTATCTGTATAATGTATACTTCTTTGTACAAATTAGGGTTGATACTAAAATTCGCTCGCTCAAAGTTTTCAAATAGAAAAACTTTATTCGATAACAATTCGCTGCAAAGTTAGAAAGTTTAAAAAAATGCCGAATAATTCTTACAATCAAAGATAATTAGAGATACCAAACTTGAAATATCTTACCCATTATATCGCTAAAATCTGCAAGAAATATCCTGTAAGGTCGTGAAACTAAATTATTTCTATTTAATTTCATTTCCATGAAACAAGCGGTTGAATTTCCTATGATGACGTTAGAAAAACGGACGGTTTACGTCGAGAGCCATGGTGTCTCATTTATGGGATATTTTTGTACATATAAATCAAACGATAAATCGTAATAAATATTTACAAACTATCAGGTTGTAGATGATAATTTTCTGGTTTCATCGATACCAAATTTGTCAAAATCCGTCCAGAAACAAGCGAGTTAGGGGAGTTTGAACGCCGAAAACTAAAGACGGACACATATGACCCCTACCGCAGGGAGCGGTAAAAGGACACATATGACCCCTACCGCAGCCATGCAGAGGGTTAAGGTTCAAGGATACACCATTTGAACAACAAATCACTTCGGAGTCTCTCTCGTGGCCAAAATCGTCGTCACGTTATCTATGACGTCACGAAAAAACGCGCCAAAATTGCATCGGCACTCTTATTATTTGACGCTGACTCACCTTCGTCCTGAAACATGAACTAGTATTTTAGGGATTGTGCTACATAAAACTGCTGTATTTTGATAAGATTGGGACTTCTATCGTTTTCCTTTGAATCTTGATTAAAAATTGATGTAAAACAATTCTATGATGGGTATGTTCATTCAGAGAAAAGGCTTACAGCACATTCTGCCGCTCGCCGTCAATCACGAAAGAATAATTTTATGCTTGTTTTATTTGTAAACAACCGTTTGATTTATAGCCGGGGTTAAAATAGCAATTGAATCTAAATAAAATGTGTGTGATGCTTTTTTTTAAACGCGGGGTTCTCACAAAATTGAACATTTTCATGCGGGATTTGGGTAAAACAAATGAATGGACTTTTCTATGTCTATATATCTAGGAGTAGTGATATTTAGAACAGCAAGCATCACGATAAGGGCAAATGGGGGGGGGGATGTATTACTGCTACGTCGCAATTTCTCTCCGCTATGTGTAAGATTCGCCATTTATTATAAGCGAACCGTAATAATTATATTTTGAATTTATCGAACAGAAGACTTTTCATGACAAATGACATAGTAATATACTAGTATAAGTCGAATCATCTCAAAGTGAATCCTCCTTTTGAAAAGTTCCCTTTTTTACATTATTTGTTCCTCTCCTTTTCTTACGATGCGAGTATTCATGGACCTGTTATTAATCAATGATTTCAGGATTATTGCCTAAACCCTCTCCCCGGCAGTGAATTATTATTACCGGTATACGTTTAATATAGGAATGGAAAGTACTTACATATTTTAAAATTACCAGCGGTGGATTCAGGGGGGGGGGGGGGTGCGGAGGGGGCACCCGCTTCCCCGGCAATGACCCCAAATTTTCCAGAAACATGTATATTTTTGCCCATTTTCAGTAAAAATCGGCAAAATTCGCCCCTTGACCCCCCGGCAAAGGGGGCGCTGGATCCGCCACTGATTACCTAAAGGATATTTGATCCTGAACAAGGAACAAGTCACACTGACCTTGAGGATGACCTTGACCCACCTTGGATGCCATAATGCTGAATATCCCAGCATGTTTGATGAAAAATTGCGAATGCCGACTTACCTACATTATATGGTCTCCATAAATACGTAAATGCAAGGAATACTGTTTTTATCGTCTTACATTGTACACTAATATTATTTTGCAGTCAGGAAAGATATCGTCATTAAACGCCTATAATGAAATATGTGCAAGTAGACCATTAAAAAAAAAGGAGGAAGGGGGGGGGGGGGGGGGTAAGGAACGTTTATAATATTAATCGAAAATAGAACTCAGTTGCAGCATTGTTTTACTGTTATAAGTCAGTTAATTGCATTTTACATTGTCTATATGGATTTTTTTTTTGTTAAAAACATTTTTAAAAAATCCCTTTAAATGTTTTCTGTTTTGAAACACAGATTCTTATATATGACAAATAGGTTTCAAAACGCCGAGCAATTATAAGGCGATGTCCTTGTTCAAAACGACGTTGTTCGTGCTATTGTTTACCCTTTCTTAGAAGAAAACAGATGTCATGCGGAAATAAATGATTTTTCATAAATTTAGGAATTTAAAAAAAAACTATTTCAAAAAGATAGTATGTCACAAGGCCGATTTTAGCCCTTCCCGGCTTTTCTCCTCATCCAAAACCAATGGATAGCAACAAACATGTACTAAGCCTGTATATTATATATAACGTGTGATTGCACTTACATTCAAGTATTAGTAATTTTCTTTGCGCATTCTTTTGTCTGAATACATTCTATTAATTTATAATTCTATTCATAAGATAAACATCTTATTTTCATCGCCCCATTTCATTCTGGACCGTTTTCATTTCTTTATCAACTTGATTTGACGTTCAAATGGCCAAATGCATCACGTGACGTCATTTGCTTAAAACTATTGCAGGCGTTAATATTACCGATGTAATGGGTAAATATTATAAAATGGGTTATAGAATTCACATTTTGATCAGTTCTATTTCCATTGATATATGGATGAAAAATGGAGTAATTTAGATGAACGGTTCAGGAGATATAAATCCAAACAGAGCACGGAGGGGATATCTTGCCAGCATTTTGTAACAAAATCTGGAGGGGGGGGGGGGGGAGGTCATAATTTTGTATCAAACTTAAAATTTTGTGCGATGATTGCTACATTTATTTTCATTGTTGAAAGATATGTTAACTTTGACTAGGATAGCAATTTTTCCGCTCATTGGCATGTTAGCAAAGTACTTAAACCCGTCATTTACTGGTTGGATTCTAAAAATAATGACGTCAAGAATAGAGCCTAAAATGGTATAATATTTACTATTTCATAGAATTTGACGTACCAGCATTGATGTATTTTCTATTTTCTATTTGTTTTAGACCTTCTTCCGTTATTAAAAGAATGACCATATACATTCATGCATCAGGCTTAAAATAACAGGGGTCTATTGATGATATGATGCAAATTTGGGGAAAATTAAAGAAAAATTGGACATGTACTTCTTTGGAAGGTCATAAATCAATTGGAAGCTCGATGACATATACTTTTTTCATTAAAATACTATACATTACATTGTTCTCTACCAATAAAATCAATAAAACTTAACCTGTGATGTTAAATACTGTTTTGGGGGTGTTTTGGAAAGGGTGTAACCATGAACCTTAAACTGAAGTATTCAGGGTGGGTGTGTGGGATCAGTTGATGTAAATTCCTGGAATCTGTTTTTATCCTTTTTAACTTTTAAATTTTTTATAGATTTTAAACCTGTGTGTGCTGGTCTGCGCGCAATATTTCCGCAAAGTGGATTCCGACTGCGGATTATATATACATAGAAGTAGAAGTAGAACAAGTCAACGAAAGAGACGGTTCCAACGTCTTCTGAAAAAAAGAGAGACAAACACAGTATATACTAAAAAAACTGGTGGTTTACAATACAAAATATAAAAAAGATATATAATTATGTACCGAAACGTCTTTTTGATGTACCGACGTGTTCTATATTGTTCCGAAACGTCTCTTGTTCACTATTGTACCGAAACGTCCTTGTACCGGAATGTCCAGCTTCTGATGTGCTTTCAAAATGGGGAATTGTGCTGAAAAGAAAAGCCCAAGACCGACTAAGCCCTTTGAAAGGGATTCCATTACCCAAACTACAACTAACAATTTAATTGTACATCCAAAGTCCAATCCAATCGTTTATTTTGATGTTGCAGTAACCAGAATGAAGAAGCCAATCGGAAGAATTGTAATCGAGGTCAGAGGAAATTCTACGTACTTTCTTTCTGTTTGGGCACCTTGCAAACCTCTATTGGGTCAGTTGGCTGTATTGATGTTATATTGTGGGGAACTCATTCGCCAACTGCCCGTTACAGAGTACTCTAGCCAGGCCGTTCCACTCTGGGGTGCCTCATAGTCCTGATTATCAGGACTCGGGCATTATGAGACAATAGAACCCGGTTTGTCAATTTTGTGTCGCCTGCGAAGCACAGCGACACTTAGGGATCACGTTGTCCGTCTGTCTGTCTGTCCGTCTGTCTGTTACACTTGAGTGTCACACCCCATAACTTTTGATTGGTAAGTGATAGGGCTTTGATATTTCACATGTGTATTCCTTGTGACAAGAATTTCTACACATACCATAATTTTTGACCTTGTGACCTTGACCTAGATATTTGACCTACTTTTCAAAAAATCAAAGATTGGTTATATCTTTTGACTGGTAAGTGATAGGGCTTTGATATTTCACATGTGTATTCCTTTTGAAAAGACCTTTCTAAACATTCCATAATGTTGGCCCAGTGACCTTGCCCTTGATATTTGACCAACATTCAATAAAAAGAAATCAGCTTCGCAGGCGACACAAGCATTCCTTGGATTGCTATTTTTTATTTCTTAAATATAGTCAGGGAGTAAAATTGGCTGCAGGACTAAGGGGCCAGCTGGGCCCCTAGAAAATGAAATTTGGGGGCCCAGCTAGAAAATTAGGGGCCCAACTTTTTTTCAAGGGTGCATTCATTTAAAGTAAAAATTGAAGAAATTAGGATTTTAAGGCAAATTCCAGTGGGAGTCTTGTTCCATCCCTCCCCACTTACTGGAAAAACAAGGATTTGGGTACAAAATTTAGGGGTTCTACCCCTCCTTCCTCCACCCTGAAAATTATTGGCAATTCCAGGGAGTCCCAACCCAGTGATACGGGCTTGATCGCCATTCGGTGTGAAGAAAATGTGTAGGATAAAATATTGTTGCTGATTGCTATTAAACTAATAAGTTGTAAATCCTTTGTTGAACAAATGCCTGATGTCTTATTTTCATTTTTTTTACATGGTCTTTAAAAATTGTCTGCTATCAATCCCCTTATCATACTGGTAACATGATCACTTTAATCCCATTGTTGGCCACTCGAGAGCTTCCTACTGTAGCCAGTCATACGAAACAGATTTAAATCTACCTTTAAGGTGTGAATAAGTACTCACTCAACGGAGTATAGAGAGAAGGGTTATGTAATTGAAAACCAACATTTGAACACTTGATTTATGATATCTCCTACTCGCCATCTGGGCGACTGTTGGTCACAGTTTTAGTCGCCCAGTCGTGAAAATGGTCGCCACTGGCGACTGGGCGAGTGCTAATTTTACTCCCTGATAGTGGAATCATGGCGGATGATTTTGCAGAGATTACTGCTGGTAGATAACATGGCAGAAACATGGTTTAAATGGATTATTTTTCAAATTTATTTTGCTCATGACCCACCAGAATTATACACCCATGAACACCAAAAGTAAGACAGTCATTTCTTAAATGGTACTTTCAGATTAGAATAAGATATTAGTATTATTATGGCTGGGAAAGGGTGCCTTCCTAAAACTTTCAGTAAGAACTATATTTGAGGGAATTCGGTCTTTGGAAAAGATGTTACTTCAGATTTATCAAAATAGAACTGAAAATCGATCAATAAAACACATCCCAATGCTCGATCATTCGGTTACTGCTTAAGCAAAGTTGCGAAATTTAGGAAATCTTGTGGTCAAAAGATCAACATAAAAGATCATGAAAGTCCAACATTTTTAGATTATTATTTGATAAATATTTGAGACATATGCCAACCATTATATGTTCAAAGTTTTATATCTCAGTTTAACAAAACAAGGAAGTTATCGTGAATAAACCTTCAAAATCGTTCGGTTACTGTTTTGACACCAGTAATCTCCAAAAAAGGAGCTCTGGATGTAGTGAACAGGACAGTTATACAGTTCCCAGTGAATGTCATGGGGTTTTCTGCTTCTTTTTCAGTATTTGATGTAAATGTTGACTAAATTCTTAAACATGTTAAATCCATACTTGATTAATCAGAATCGAAGCAATGATCAGTTCCTAAAGTAGCATTCAAGATTTGGATGCGAAAAAGCAACCTTGCTTAAATTTTGGTCGCCATTTCCTAAATTTGGTCGCAATAAGCAAAGGACCTGTAACGTTAAGAGCCGTAATCTGCCCAACTTTTACTTGCGATACCAGCTCAACCAGAATTATTCAAAATGTGTCTTGTACGTGAAATTATTTCATTTCAAGTATATTTAATCAAGTATAGTAGTTTTACTGACATAATTATTTTTACGAAGAAGTGAGGGTGGGGGTCTTTTTTTATGATATAAATAATGTGAGTGAAATGTCCAAAATTTTCTAACAATTGGTCGCTTTTATTGATCAAAATGTCTAAATGAACTACAATAAGAAGATTCAATAAGAAATATCGTGTTAAAACATGATTTTCTCCCAATATAATATTCCGGATTTATCAGACCGTAAACACGTGGCCAGAGATATATAATCGAACACTCACTCTCACTTATATTGTACAATTGACAATGCCGCCGTTATAAAAATCGTTTGAATAAGCTTTTTTTTCGGTGTATAAAATCATTTTTCTTTTACATTTTCCTTTATTACATTTTCTAAATACTTTTTGAATGTAACCAAGAAGTGTTGTGCATTTTCCCAAGATAAACTGGTACTTCAGTCGTCAGCGCTAAATGTTAACTATTATTGCGAGGGGTTGTTGAATTATCAATGCCCAAAATTAAAATAAAGGAGTTTGTTAGTGAAAAAGTAAACAACAACGAATATTTTTTGTTGAATATTGATTAATTCGAAACTATTAGTAAAGAAGTTATTTATTTGCCGAAAGCGAATCAAATGCCAATTACTAATTCTCTGTTAATTTCACATCTTTCCTTCACCCCTACCTGCTCAATCGCATTTTCGTAAATTGACTATTGTTCCCCCCTTTGGAACACAACACCACTTCTACAGAAAATTTATACTATGAAAATACATCTTAGGTAGAAGTGGTGTTGTGTTCCAAGGGGGGGGGGGGACAATATTTTATGAAAACTTTTACGATTTTCATTAATTTCTATACAAAATTAGCACATTTATACTCAAATATCTCTCTATTAGAGCAATTTTATGAAAAAATTTCTTCAGATATTTAAGGGGTTTTATCATTTAAAGTATTTCACCAACTTGATTAAAGAAATGAAGTACTTCAAAATTTCGTTATTTTTGGGCAGATTTTACTCCTTATCGTTACAGGTCCTTTTTGGTCACTATTTGTGTATGTTTGACTTTCCAGAAACAAGAATCTGTATTTTCTCATAAATAACAAACTTTTTAAAGTCTATACAGGGAAAGCCTCGCTAAAAAACACTTTGACAGATTAAATCAGTTTTTATCCTTGCATCGGCAGGACTCGCGCAAGCGCCAGTAGCAAAAGAAGTTTTAAAACGAAGAAAGAAAATTGTACTTCACAAAAGTCTTGCATATACTTTCAAATCACAGACATTCTAAAGTGTATACGTGTATGAAGCCATTCATTGTACGTTGAAAATAATTGCATTCATCGCTAAATAGATAACTAGATTAAAGCGTTGCGATGCCGGGGTAGACATTGTTTATTAGTGTACGTACATGTGTCAGTAGTCTGCCCCCGTTAGCTATTCTTTTTTAGTCCCCTACCGGCAACGCCGAAGGGGACTCTTAGTTTCCTCTCGGTCTGTCTGTCCGTCCGTCTGTCCGTCCGTCCGTCTGTCCCTCCGTCTGTCCGTCTGTCCGAATATCAGTTTTCCGGACTTTTTTCTGCAACGGATAGAGATATTCAGATGAAATTTGATACACAGCTTGGTCTTGGATAGTTACAGAGCAAGTTCGACTTTCATTACGCTTGACCCAATTTTCAAGGAGTCGTGCCCCTTGATGACTTGGAAAATTCAGTTTTTGTCAGTTTTCCGGACTTTTTCCTGCAACGGATGGAGATATTCAGATGAAATTTGATATACAGCTTGGTCTTGGATAGTTACAGAGCAAGCTTGACTTTCGTCACGCTTGACCCATTTTTCAAGTAGTTGTGCCCCTTGATGACTTGGAAAATTCAGTTTTTGTCAGTTTTCCGGACTTTTTTCTGCAACACGTGGAGATATTCAGATGAAATTTGATACACAGCTTGGTCTTGGATAGTTACAGAGCAAGTTTGACTTTCGTGAGGCTTGACCTATTTTTCAAGGAGTTATGCCCCTCTATAACTTGGAAAATTAAGTTTTTGTCAGTTTTCTGGACTTTTTTTCTGCGACGGATGAAGATATTCAGATGAAATTTGATACACAGCTTGGTCTTGGATAGTTACAGAGCAAGTTTGACTTATGTCATGCTTGACCTATTTTTCGAGGAGTTATGCCCCTTTATGACTTGGAAAATTCAGTTTTTGTCAGTTTTCCAGACTTCTTTCTGCAACAAATAGAGATATTCAGGTGAAATTTGAAACTCTGCTTAGTCTTGGATAGTTACAGAGCAAGTTCAACTTTCGTCACGCTTGACCTCTTTTTCGAATCGATAAAGCAGATAAAACCTCAGAACTGAGCTGCACAGACAGTAAGTTTAATTTAAACTCATATATGTTTAATTGAAGAGTAATTCATAGGCAGAGTTGCAGGACATAGATATATGCCGCCGGTAGGGGACTATATCGCTCAGCGATCATAACATTTTTGATTTTACCCCTACCGGCAATGCCGAAGGGGACTCTTAGTTTCCTCTCGGTCTGTCTGTCCGTCCGTCCGTCTGTCCCTCCGTCTGTCCGTCTGTCCGAATATCAGTTTTCCGGACTTTTTTCTGCAACGGATAGAGATATTCAGATGAAATTTGATACACAGCTTGGTCTTGGATAGTTACAGAGCAAGTTCGACTTTCATTACGCTTGACCCAATTTTCAAGGAGTCGTGCCCCTTGATGACTTGGAAAATTCAGTTTTTGTCAGTTTTCCGGACTTTTTCCTGCAACGGATGGAGATATTCAGATGAAATTTGATATACAGCTTGGTCTTGGATAGTTACAGAGCAAGCTTGACTTTCGTCACGCTTGACCTATTTTTCGAGGAGTTATGCCCCTTTATGACTTGGAAAATTCAGTTTTTGTCAGTTTTCCAGACTTCTTTCTGCAACAAATAGAGATATTCAGGTGAAATTTGAAACTCTGCTTAGTCTTGGATAGTTACAGAGCAAGTTCAACTTTCGTCACGCTTGACCTCTTCTTCGAATCGATAAAGCAGATAAAACCTCAGAACTGAGCTGCACAGACAGTAAGTTTAATTTAAACTCATATATGTTTAATTGAAGAGTAATTCATAGGCAGAGTTGCAGGACATAGATATATGCCGCCGGTAGGGGACTATATCGCTCAGCGATCATAACATTTTTGATTTTACCCCTACCGGCAATGCCGAAGGGGACTCTTAGTTTCCTCTCGGTCTGTCTGTCCGTCCGTCCGTCTGTCCCTCCGTCTGTCCGTCTGTCCGAATATCAGTTTTCCGGACTTTTTTCTGCAACGGATAGAGATATTCAGATGAAATTTGATACACAGCTTGGTCTTGGATAGTTACAGAGCAAGTTCGACTTTCATTACGCTTGACCCAATTTTCAAGGAGTCGTGCCCCTTGATGACTTGGAAAATTCAGTTTTTGTCAGTTTTCCGGACTTTTTCCTGCAACGGATGGAGATATTCAGATGAAATTTGATATACAGCTTGGTCTTGGATAGTTACAGAGCAAGCTTGACTTTCGTGAGGCTTGACCTATTTTTCGAGGAGTTATGCCCCTTTATGACTTGGAAAATTCAGTTTTTGTCAGTTTTCCAGACTTCTTTCTGCAACAAATAGAGATATTCAGGTGAAATTTGAAACTCTGCTTAGTCTTGGATAGTTACAGAGCAAGTTCAACTTTCGTCACGCTTGACCTCTTTTTCGAATCGATAAAGCAGATAAAACCTCAGAACTGAGCTGCACAGACAGTAAGTTTAATTTAAACTCATATATGTTTAATTGAAGAGTAATTCATAGGCAGAGTTGCAGGACATAGATATATGCCGCCGGTAGGGGACTATATCGCTCAGCGATCATAACATTTTTGATTTTACCCCTACCGGCAACGCCGAAGGGGACTCTTAGTTTCCTCTCGGTCTGTCTGTCCGTCCGTCTGTCTGTCCGTCCGTCTGTCCCTCCGTCTGTCCGTCTGTCCGAATATCAGTTTTCCGGACTTTTTTCTGCAACGGATAGAGATATTCAGATGAAATTTGATACACAGCTTGGTCTTGGATAGTTACAGAGCAAGTTCGACTTTCTTTACGCTTGACCCAATTTTCAAGGAGTCGTGCCCCTTGATGACTTGGAAAATTCAGTTTTTGTCAGTTTTCCGGACTTTTTCCTGCAACGGATGGAGATATTCAGATGAAATTTGATATACAGCTTGGTCTTGGATAGTTACAGAGCAAGCTTGACTTTCGTCACGCTTGACCCATTTTTCAAGTAGTTGTGCCCCTTGATGACTTGGAAAATTCAGTTTTTGTCAGTTTTCCGGACTTTTTTCTGCAACACGTGGAGATATTCAGATGAAATTTGATACACAGCTTGGTCTTGGATAGTTACAGAGCAAGTTTGACTTTCGTGAGGCTTGACCTATTTTTCAAGGAGTTATGCCCCTCTATAACTTGGAAAATTAAGTTTTTGTCAGTTTTCTGGACTTTTTTTCTGCGACGGATGAAGATATTCAGATGAAATTTGATACACAGCTTGGTCTTGGATAGTTACAGAGCAAGTTTGACTTATGTCACGCTTGACCTATTTTTCGAGGAGTTATGCCCCTTTATGACTTGGAAAATTCAGTTTTTGTCAGTTTTCCAGACTTCTTTCTGCAACAAATAGAGATATTCAGGTGAAATTTGAAACTCTGCTTAGTCTTGGATAGTTACAGAGCAAGTTCAACTTTCGTCACGCTTGACCTCTTTTTCGAATCGATAAAGCAGATAAAACCTCAGAACTGAGCTGCACAGACAGTAAGTTTAATTTAAACTCATATATGTTTAATTAAAGAGTAATTCATAGGCAGAGTTGCAGGACATAGATATATGCCGCCGGTAGGGGACTATATCGCTCAGCGATCATAACATTTTTGATTTTAGAAAGGTACTTTAAATTTTACTTCACCGAAGCAAATCTGTAATTCATGTGCATCTGAAAGATTTTTAGTCCCCTACCGGCAACACCGAAGGGGACTCTTAGTTTCCTCTCGGTCTGTCTGTCCGTCCGTCTGTCCGTCCGTCCGTCTGTCCCTCCGTCTGTCCATCTGTCCGAATATCCGTTTTCCGGACTTTTTTCTGCAACACATGGAGATATCAAGATGAAATTTGATACACAGCTTGGTTTTGGATACTTACAGAGCAAGTTCGACTTTCGTCACGCTTGACCCATTTTTCGAGGAGTTATGCCCCTTGATGACTTGGAAAATTCAGTTTTTGTTAGTTTTCCGGACTTTTTTCTGCAACCGATGGAGATATTCAGATGAAATTTGATACACAGCTTGGTTTTGGATAGTTACAGAGCAAGTTTGACTTTCGTCACGCTTGACCCATTTTTTTTAGGAGTTATGCCCCTTGATGACTTGGAAAATTCAGTTTTTGTCAGTTTTCCGGACTTTTTTCTGCAACCGATGGAGATATTCAGATGAAATTGGATACACAGCTTGGTCTTGGATAGTTACAGAGCAAGTTTGACTTTCGCCACGCTTGACCTATTTTTCGAGGAGTTATGCCCCTTGATGACTTGGAAAATTCAGTTTTTGTCAGTTTTCCGGACTTTTTTCTGCAACGGATGTAGATATTTAAATGAAATTTGATATACAGCTTGGTCTTAGATAGTTTCAGAGCAAGTTTGACTTTTGTCATGCTTGACCCATTTTTCGAGGAGTTATGCCCCTTGATGACTTGGAAAATTCAGTTTTTGTCAGTTTTCCGGACTTTTTTCTGCAACAAATAGAGATATTCAAGTGAAATTTGATAAACAGCTTGGTCTTGTATAGTTACAGAGCAAGTTTTTTTTTCGTCACGCTTGACCCATTTTTCGAGGAGTTATGCCCTTTGATGACTTGCACAATTCAGTTTTTGTCAGTTTTCCACACTTCTTTCTGCAACAAATACTGAAATAGAGATACTGTATTCAGGTAAAATGTGATACTCAGCTTAGTCTTGGATAGTTACAGAGCAAGTTCGACTTTTGTCATGCTTGACCTATTTTTCAAGGAGTTTTGCCCCTTGATGACTTGCACAATTCAGTTTTTGTCAGTTTTCCAGACTTTTTTCTGCTACAAATAGAGATATTCAGGTGAAATTTGATACTCAGCTTAGTCTTGGATAGTTACAGAGCAAGTTCAACTTTCGTCACGCTTGACCTCTTTTTCGAATCGATAAAGCTAAAGCAGATAAAACCTCAGAACAGAGCTGCACAGACAGTAAGTTCAATTAAAACTCATACATGTTTAATTGAAGAGTAATTCATAGGCAGAGTTGCAGGACATAAATATATGCCGCCGGTAGGGGACTATATCGCTCAGTGATCATAACATTTTTTCTTATTATCATAAATTGTAATCGAAGAACTGTCGAAACAGAATGAACGTGCATTTCAGAGAAAAAAGTTTCTAATTTATTTTTATTATTTAAAACTGGCAAACACCCCTATTCCAACATCATAAAATAATATCCACGTAGTTTACGCTTATAGTATTATACAGTCCTTTAGAAGATCGAAGGTTAGCAGGCAATTGAATATGACTGAGTAGTTTTTACCGACCAACTACCAGTTTCAACATCTTTTAAAAGGTATCACGTTCCCGCTCTAGTCTCTCCTCAGCGATTGTTTGTCTATTTTCATTTACTATGTATTTTTATTTTTTTTTTTTTTGCGTAATACGTATTGGTATCTGCCTTAAAGAAGCGTGATCTCTTACAGTTTATGGGGATAAATTTAAATTCTTATTCATCAGTAAAAAATTTGTTTAACTCGGCGCCCATTTTTTCATGATCGCGATTTTGCGAGTTCATTTAAATCAAGGTCGCAAAACCAAATTTTCAGTCGCAAATGCGACCAATTTAGTCGCAACTTGGAGCACTGATGATGCTGTCAATTTTGTTACAAAGTACATTGTGTACACTTTTGTAGATGTGATTCATGTATTATTTGTTGTTTTCTTTGGTCAAGTCAAATTTTCAAGTCTAATGAGAGAGTGCTTCTACTGAATTAGTGTTCTAGGAATATAATAACTTTACTTTCTTAGCTAAGGGCTGATGTAGTACCAAGGACTGCAGGTAAAATATATCGTGTAAGATACAATTGTATGTCTTTAATGTCCGGTACTGTACAATTGTTTAAGAGTTGACTGATTAACAATGACAGTGTGCAGTCATCACAGAACCCACTGGCCCGATGCCTGAGGCCAGTAGAAATTTTGCTGGGCTTGTAGAATTTCACTAATAATCTAAACAAATATCTGGTAAAAATTGTCTCCGGGCCAGTGGTTAAAAAAGTTTTCATAGAGTCTGAGTGTGTCTTTTGACTTACATGACAGAATACATGTATGTATGATGCTATTTTTTTATACTGGTTAATCCTTTGGCTCTCATGATGCTATTTTTCTATACTGGTTCAAATCCTTTTGCTCTCATTTTCAAAGCATTTTTGTAAGGAGACATATTTGTTTCTTATTGTGTTTGTCTGTCTGTTTGTCCTTTTGTCTAGGTTGTACGCAAAAAAAAGTAACCTGAACGTTTGATATTTCTTTATCTTAACATTATGCATAATTAAAAAAAAAATGCTTCTCTTCATGGTTTCAAATTAAGTTTTCCACTGCAGTGTTTGTCATCTAATCGATAGAAATAACTGTTTACTAGTAATTGATTTTTAGATCGCCGGGACGAATGTCCGGAGAGCTATTGTCATACCCCCGGTGTCGGCGTTGGCGTCTGCGTCTGCGTGCGTGCACAAAAACTTTAACCTTGCTTATAACTTTTAAACCAATACAGATTGGGCTTTCATATTTCACATGTGCATTCCTTGTGACAAGACCTTTCCATGGATACCAAAATTTTTGACCTTGTGACCTTGACCTTGGAGATTGACCTACTTTTGAAAAACTTTAACCTTGGCCATATTTTTTGAATGGTAAGTGATAGGGCTTTAATATTTCACATGTGTATTCCTTGTGACAAGACCTTTCCATGGATACCAAAATTTTTTACCTTGTGACCTTGACCCTGGAGATTGACCTACTTTACAAAAACTTTAACCTTGGCCATATTTTTTGAATGGTAAGTGATAGGGCTTTGATATTCCACATGTGTATTCCTTGTGACAAGACCTTTCCATGGATACCAAAATTTTTGACCTTGTGACCTTGACCTTGGAGATTGACCTACTTTTGAAAAACTTTAACCTTGGCCATATTTTTTGAATGGTAAGTGATAGGGCTTTGATATTCCACATGTGTATTCCTTGTGACAAGACCTTTCCATGGATACCAAAATTTTTGACCTTGTGACCTTGACCTTGGAGATTGACCTACTTTTGAAAAACTTTAACCTTGGCCATATTTTTTGAATGGTAAGTGATAGGGCTTTGATATTCCACATGTGTATTCCTTGTGACAAGACCTTTCCATGGATACCAAAATTTTTGACCTTGTGACCTTGACCTTGGAGATTGACCTACTTTTGAAAAACTTTAACCTTGGCCATTTTTTTTGATTGGTAAATGATAGGGCTTTGATATTTCACATGTGCATTCCTTGTGATAAGACCTTTCATGCCGTACCATAAATTTTGACCTAGTGACCTTGACCTTGAAATTTTACCTACTTTTTAAAAACTTTAACTTGGGCCATATTTTTTGAATGGTAAGTGATAGGGCTTTGATATTTCACATGTGCATTCCTTGTGATAAGACCTTTCATGCCGTACCATAAATTTTGACCTAGTGACCTTGACCTTGAAATTTTACCTACTTTTCAAAAACTTTAACTTGGGCCATATTTTTTGAATGGTAAGTGATAGGGCTTTGATATTTCACATGTGCATTCCTTGTGATAAGACCTTTCATGCCGTACCATAAATCTTGACCTAGTGACCTTGACCTTGAAATTTTACCTACTTTTTGTTGTTGTTGCAATTTACATATGGTTGCCACCGGCGAGCTATGTTGTCATTCTGACAAGTCTGGTTTAAAAATTATGTAGACCAGATGACTGAAAAATAGTTATATTATAGGCAATTATTTTGTCCTGTTTTTCGATCAGTTGAAAAAGATAGGAAAAAAACAATGGAGTTGTTAAGTTAATAAGTAGATTGATATGATGAAAGCTTTATTCTTTTATTTCTTACGTAAACGGCTAAAGACAATATGGTTGGACTATGAAGCGTTAGTTTTTCAATGATTTATACTATTACGAGATTTCGATCTCATTTTACCCAATATCGCAAATTAACACAGCCTTTTCAGGTTAAACTTGAAGGTCATGAAGGATATAGCCTTTTCTGAATAAACATCAAGAAATTTATTGAAATGTATAAATGTAATCTTGTATTATTTTCATTTGCAGAAAATTTCCGAGTTTTGTGCACAGGTCAAAAAGGATATAGCTATAAAGACTCAGTCTTCCATCGTATTGTCCCCAATATTTTATGTCAGGGTGGAGATATCACTAATAAAAATGGAACAGGAGGCAAAAGCATTTATGGAAAGACGTTTAAAGATGAGAACTTCAAACTGAAGCATAATGCAAGAGGTATGATATTGCTCAGTTATTCCCTTGTAATTGACCCTTCCGAACGCGGGAAAAATTTTAGAAATTCCATGACGTCACAATGCAATTTCGATGTTTGACCGAGGTTCGAAGCTTTTTTGTCCGAGGTAAAAGCATTGTGACGTCACGAAATTTTGCATTTTATTCCCGCAATCGGAAGGGTCAATTCTTTGTGGAGGGTAAATAGCATCACTGCTGTGTGTCCTTGTGTGTGTCAGGATTCTTGTGAACAGCCTAGAATACAAAGCAATTATCAAAGAAATATCAAACGTTCCAAAAATGTTCGCCTTTGGGTGAGGATGAAGCTTATTGATTTTCAAAGTCAAGGGTCAAAGATCAAGGTCACTGTGGACTTGAGTTTTAAATCCTTGTGAACAGCATATAAGACCAGGCAATTATATAGAAAAACCAAAGCTTCTGCAAATGCATTACTTTTTGAGAGGATGAACCCTATTAATTTTCAAGGTTAAGAATCAAATCAAAGGTCAAGGTCACTATGGACTGGATTTTCAATCCTTTTGAACAGCATAGAACATGCAGTTGTGAGGGGATGCTGCGTGTATGCTTGCTTTTGCTTTATTGTCCCACGCTTTCGCGAAAGCACGGGGACATTAAAACCGGTTCGTCTGTCCGTCCGTCCGTCTGTCCGTCAGTCACAAAAACTTTAACCTTGAGCATAACTTTTGAATGGTAAGTGAAAGGGCTTTGATATTTCACATATATATTCCTTGTGACAAGACCTTTCCATGAGTACCAAAATTTTTGACCTTGTGACCTTGACCTTGGACTTTGACCTACTTATCAAAAACTTTAACCTTGACCATAACTTTTGAATGGAAAGTGATAGGGCTTTCATATTACACATGTGTATTCCTTTTGACAAGACCTTTCCATGGATACCAAAAATTTTTACCTTGACCTTAGGCTTTGACCTACATTTATGACCTTGACCTTGGACTTTGACCTACTTATTAAAAACTTTAACCTTGACCTAACTTTTAAATGGAAAGTGATAGGGCTTTCATAGTACACATGTGTATTCCTTGTGACAAGACCTTTTCATGGATACCAAAATTTTTTGACCTTGTGACCTTAACCTTCGACTTTGACCTACTATTCAAAAACTTTAACCTTGACCATAACTTTTGAATGGAAAGTGATAGGGCTTTCATATTACACATGTGTATTCCTTGTGACAAGACCTTTCCATGGATACCAAAATTTTTGACCTTGTGACTCTGACTTTGGACTTTGACCTACTTTTCAAAAAACTATAACCTTGTCCATAACTTTTTAATGGAAAGTGATAGGGCTTTCATATGTCAAATGTGTATTTCTTGTGAAAAGATCTTTCCATGGAGACCAAAATTTTTGACCTTTTGACCTTGACATTCGAGTTTGACATACTTTTCAAAAACTTTAACCTTGACCATTACTTTTGAACGAAAAGTGATGGGGCTTTCACATTTCACATAGGTATTCCTTGTGACAAGACCTTTCTGTTGGTAACAACATTCTGACCTTGTGTCCTCATGCTTGGAAGTTGACCCACATTTAAAAAGTTCAACCTCGACCATAAGTTTTGGATGGTACTTTAAATGATAGGACTTTAATATTTCACATGTGCATATGTATTACTTTTTATAAGCCCTGTCCCTTGGTAACAAAACAAAAGTTTGGACCCTTTGACCTTTACTTGGAGTTCAGTCTTTCATATTTAGAATGTTGATAATATATGAGATATATTATGAAAACTTAATATGGATTCTATGTAAAAACCTAAAAAATCAGACATGTTTGGCCACGACATGTCTCAGATTTTGGATATCTTTTGTGTATAAGGTAAATATGATGTCCTCAGAACGAATTGACCTTCCATTTTTTTCTCCGACGTTCCGTTGCCATGGTAACCAAGGTTTTGTATAAAAACACCTTCAAACAAGGCATTTTTATGCATCCCGTTACCATGGAAACAAATGTTGAATGTATATGTAATTTTCCGAAAAGATTATTTAAATCCTCTTAAGTTGATACAATTTGATTTTTCGATGCTCCTTCTTTCTGTGTGTCATGTAAATTTGCTTCAATTTCAAGAAAAATTGCTTATTCAAAATGAGCCATTTTCGGCCAATTTAGGCCTTATTTTACCTATATTTTACTTACTTTTGACAAGAGTGATAATGCAATTGCACAAGATTTGAAATACAGTTGACTATTTCCTGAAGAGTATTATCCTAGGACTTCATGGGAATCGAAGGAAATTTATCTAGAAGTGAGATTTTTCTGTTTACATGCCTTTGAAATAGGTTACCATGGCAACATTTGGTACGAAGGTGTAAATACCTGTCATAAGTAAAAAGCTAATTTCTACAGATGTACGCCTGCTTTTGTTACAAAACTTGGTATGTAGATGTATTAAAGACCATTTGATGCTATCATGACCTTGAGAAAATGTCAAGGTCATTTGCTCAATTTTCAAGGTCATTTAAAAATATATGCTATTTTCAGGCCAAATTTTGTGGTTTTTCACTAAAAAGAGACATGATTAACAGTAAACAGTATGGAACCTTGGCAAAACAATCAATTATCGGTAAAAGTATGATAAATGTATTATTTGTTGGGATGAGTATCACATTTATCAGAGTCCAATGAAGACCCCAAAAAATCTCACATATTTTACGAGAAAATTTTAGAAAATCGCAATTTTATGCTCTTTTGAAAGTATGTCATACATTGAAGTGAAATACAATTTAACAAAATTGTGATGAATTCTACTTCTTTTGATCGCTTGTTCAACTGTAAGTATTTAAAATCAAAATATCTAATAAAATAAGTTAGAGAAATCAATTTAAATTAATTGGAAATCCTGATTTTTGTCATAATTTTAGTCTAAAGTTAGAAATGACCTTGAGATTTGGACAGATGACCTTGAAATGATTTGAAGATCAATTGATAATGATAAATACAATTTGTATACAGGTATGCTATTTCATAATCATAGGACTCAAACATGAGGAAAAACAATGTTTTTAAATATGCGGTATATGGTAATATGGATTCCAAGTTGCTATAGCAACGGATTTTGATTGGCATTCATGACAAAATGGTGCGTTTCACCATAAATTTTATTTCTTGATTTTTTCCAGCTATAGACATTTATTTTGGCAAGGTGATGTTAAATACCCATAACATTCACCGAATAATGGTTTTCAACCTTCAAAATAATCAAAAACAGGCCAAAAATGACCCTAAAATTAGACCTTACTTTTGCTAAATTTTCACATAATTTGACTGATTATCAACAACTACCTGATAACCCCCTCCCCCGAAAAAGTTGTTCTTGTCAGAGTTAAACTTACAAAGAAAAGTTTTTGTGTTCATAAAGTAAATTTTGACCATGGTTTCCATGGCAACAGAATGCCACAATATGTCTTATCTCTCATATTTATTGGGGTGTCAAATAAATTGACCCCGTTACCATGGCAACCGATGTTCAAATATAACAATATCGTTTGTTTTCATTGTTTTTACATTAAGTACGATAATTACAGAAAGTTTCATCAAAATCCATGACATGCCGTGGCCAGCTGTTTTAGGTTTTTACAGAGAATCCATATTAAGAAGGGGGGGGGGGGGGTCTGTAAACATTCTTTAAAGACAAACACCCAAAAGCGGGGGACCACAATTCCTTGAATTTGATTTTTTTATTTTATTTTTATGCCCCCATGATTGGAGATTAGGGGGCATATAGTTTTTGGTCTGTCCGTTTGTCTGTGTCTCTGTTTGTCAGCAAAAACTTTAGCCTTGGCCATAACTTTTGAATGGCAAGTTAAAGGGCTTTCAAATTTCATATGTGAATTTCTTGTGACAAGACCTTTCCATGGATACCAAAATTTTTGAACTTGTGATCTTAACCTTTGAGTTTGACCTACTTTTGAAAAACTTTAACCTTGACCATAACTTTTGAATGGTAAGTGATAGGGCTTTCATATTTCACATGTGAATTTCTTGTGGCAAGACATTCCCATGAATACTAAATTTGACCTTGTGACCTTGACCTCAGAATGTGAGTTACATGTACTCTTCAGCTGTTTTACCGACAAAGATGTCAACAGGGGCATTCATGTTTCACAAACACATTTTTTTTTTTGCTTTACTGCCATTACTGGTCAAAGATCATTAGAGCATAGAACATGCATTGGTGAGGGAATGTGATCACCCTGTGTTTGACCTACATTCATCAATCTGTCTGTTGTTATGGTCACATGCCCTACATGTATGAATATGTCCGTGATGGAATTTATTTTTAAGCTCATCCGAGCTTTAAAACCTAGATTTTAGAGACTTGTATTGGTGATACTTCCAGGATTCTTGCTGATTGTACATGATACAGAAGCTTGTAATGACTGTCTTACTTTGGATGTTCATGGGTGTATAATTCTGCTTGATCAGAACGAATGAAGACCCGAAGTAAGACAGTCATTTACTTATATTTACATTTAACTAAATATCAGACATATACTGGTATGCATATTGCATGTTATTACTTCAAAAGTAGCTGAACGTTGGTAAATTCTCCATATTCAAAACTGAAACATGACGTCACAGTAGGCAACCATGGGCTTTTAACATACATGTTGGGATTTTTGTGTTATGTAGTATTTAGTTATTACAAGTAATAAATTTTTTCATGCTTTCATAATAATGAGATGATTCATGACTTTTTTAACAGGAGTAGTTTCTATGGCCAATTCAGGTCCCAACACCAATGGATCACAGTTTTTCATCTGCTGCGGAAGAGTTGATGAGTTAGTAAATATTTTACATATCCTTTCAAGAATTAGATACAGTATCTATATATTTCTTCTGATTATTTTCTATTGTTTTGTCTCCTCCAACGGAAAGGAGACTTTTTTTTTTGCCTTCACGTCCGTCTATCCGTTTGTCACACATCATGTGCAGGCTAAATCTCCTGAACTGTTTGCCTGATCACTTTCATATTTTAGTATGTTTTTGCTGCTGACCCAAAGGTTTCAGATCACCTTGACCCAAGGTCAAGGCCCAAGGTCAAGGTCACGTAGTACATTTTTAATGAAATTGTACATACATTCCTGTCTGGTCTATATCTGTTGAATTGTTTACTGGATCACTTTTATTATGCCCCCGGAATCACAGATTCGGGGGCATATAGTTTTTGGCCTGTCCGTCTGTTTGTCTGTCTGTTTGTCTGTTTGTCCGAAAAAACTTTAACATTGGGCATAACTTTTGAATGGAAGGTGATAGAGCTTTCATATTTCACATGTGTATTCCTTGTGACAAGACCATTCCATTGATACCAAAATTTTTGACCTTGTGACCTTGACCTTGACCTTTGACCTACTTTTCAAAAACTTTAACATTGGGCATAACTTTTGAATGGTAAGTGATAGGGCTTTCATATTTCACATGTGTGTTCCTTGTGACAAGACCTTTCCACTGATACCAAACTTTTTGACCTCGTGACCTTGACCTTGACCTTTGACCTATTTTTCAGAAGCTTTAACATTGGGCATCACTTTTAAATGGTAAGTGATAGGGCTTTCATATTTCACATGTGTATTCCTTGTGACAAGACCTTTCCATTGATACCAAAATTGTTGACCTTGACCTTTCACATACTTAACAGAAAATGAAGTTTATACTAACAAAGATGCCACCGGGGGCATTCGTGTTTCACAAACACAGGCTTTATATTTTAGTATGTTGTTGCTTATGATCTAAAGGTTTTACATCACTTCAAAAGCATGACCAAAGGTCATGTGACTAAGTTCAAGGCCACTTAATACATTTTTTTTGTACTAAGTGGTACATGAAATTGTACATGCTATCATGTCTGAGCTATATCTCTTGAGTCGTTAGCTTGATCACTTTAATACTTTAGTATGCTGTTGTTTATGATCGAAGGGTTTCTTATCATTTTGATCCAAGGTCAAGATCATTTAGTTCTTTTTAATGAAAGTGTACATGCTAATCCTGTCTGGGCTCTATCTCTTGAACCCTTCTTACAATTGTTTTTATGTTTTAGTATATTGTATATTGTTTCTCAGAACCACATTGTCCCAAGGTCACATGAACAAGGTCACTTCCTACTCTAGTATTGAAATTGTATATGCTAATCATGTCCAGGCTGTATGTTTTGAACTGTGCATCCAATCACTAATTCAGTTGTTGCTCATGATCCACAGGTCTCAGATCACCTATATCCAAGGTCATGTGACCAAAGTCGAGGTCACTCAGTATGCTTATAATGAAATTATATAATGCTACTCATGTTCAGACTATACCTCTTAAACAATACAATGAATCAATTTTATGTTTTAGTATGATCTTGCTCATGACTCAAAGGTTTCACATCATCTTGGCCCAAGGTCATCATGGTCATGTGAAAAAAATCAAGGCCTTGTTATAGTATACTTCTTTTCTCTTTTAGCTCACATGATTTTGTGATAGTAATCCAAATCTGTGGTCTTTGCTTTCATTCTACTGGCCACATAATCTTTTAACATTTTTATCCCCTCTGAATCAAAGATTTGGGGACATGTAGTTTTTGGCCTGTCTGTCCATCTGTTTGTCTGTCTGTCTGCTTGTCCGAAAAACTGTAACATTGGACATAACTTTTGAATGGGAGGTGATAGGGCTTTCACATTTCACATGTGTATTCCTTGTGACAAGACCTTTCCAACGATACAAAAATTTTTGATCTTGTGTCCTTGACCTTTGACCTACTTTTCAAAAACTTTAACATTGGGTATCGCTTTTGAATGGTAAGTGATAGGGCTTTCATATTTCACATGTGTATTCCTTGTGACAAGACCTTTCCAATGATAAAAATTTTTTATCTCCTGACCTGGACCTTGACCTTTGACCTACTTTACAAAAACTTTAACTTTAGGAATAACTTTTGAATGGTAAGTGACAGGGCTTTGATATTTCACATGTGTATTCCTTGTCACAAGATTTTTCCTACAATACCAAAAATTTTTAACCAAGTGACTCTGACCTTGACCTTTCACATACATGTACTTAACAGAAAATCAAAGATACTACCGGGGACATTCATGTTTCACAAACACAGGTTTTATACATAGAGGTACATGAAGAACATGATGACCTGACTTGATTTCAGGTATTGACGTTGACCTTGAAGGTATTGTAATGAAATGGACATACATCAATACTAAATGAAATATCACTTTAAAACTTGGCATGGAGGTAGAACACAGTATTGATGGAACTGATTTCTGGTAATGAAAATAACCTTTACTATTGTCCTTGACCTTGAAAATATGATTTTGAGTAAGACTATATATTGTGCCATTATACTGAACAATTATTGACTTTAGATGAGGTCTACATGTGACTAAACTGGTCATGTATTTATTTACATCCTCTATGGAATTATTACACATTTTCAAATGTAAGTTTAGTCTATTCCCATGAATCTGATATTATGTTAACTTATCTTATTCAGATTTGACGGTAAACATGTGGTAGTGGGAAAAATCACCGATGGATTTGATGTTCTAACAGAAATAGAACAAGAGGGATCTTCATCTGGTAGAGTTGGTAATGTGATCACCATTACTAACTGTGGACAGCTATCATAGTGATGTCTGCTAAAAAGGACGTAAATGTTAAGTACACTGCTTTGAACTGGACAAGATATTACAGTGACATCAGATTTCTGAAGTAGATTTATTTTCAGTTTCATTTTATCTGTGATTTTCACAAACAACCTTTGTTCATGATGCATTTTCATTGGAGGAGAAATAATCAGAGGTTGTATTTGATATATATTGTAGATATAGACTATATATGTTCATTCATGAAAATGAATAAAACTCTTAAGGTAATTTCAGGCATTATTAAGGAAATATAGGGTAGCTTTAAGTATAATTTAGCAGTTCTAAATACTAGGAAAAGAGGGTAAAATGACATACTTCAGTAATCCTGATTTTTGTACTTGACTGCATATGTAGGTGCATGTCAATTTATAAAAAAATGATTTTTTCTAGAATTTGGACATGGCTGACCTAAACACTGATCATATAATGACGTTTCTTCTGTTTACTTTCTTCACATTTTATTATTACATGTATCATTTTGCATTTTATTCTGATATTCTATATTGAGCTATATTTTTGACATATCGGTACTGTTTACCGGTATAACATGTATTTTGTTGAATTTCCATCATATCACTTAATGTGTATACAAAAACACTTGAACTTGGATCGAGTTATGAATTTCTTGTGATCATCCTTTGATTGAGATCGTGAACTTAATTCAGAACTGAAAAAAATAGTCATGTATGTAATGTTTGAAATCACTCTCTCTTGTTTATCACGCTCAATCATGTGATACTGTAACTAGATGTCAAGTTTATATAATTCTTTCTTTTGATTTGAAGTGAACATTGAATCATTGGAACGAAGTTTTGATTCAAAGTATCATTTCAATATCTCCATAAGATGTAGTCACTGTAAATTACTTTATTTTCATGACAGTACCTGCTAAAGAAGGACGTTTTTCTCGGTACATAGTTTGTCTTCAAAGTGTCACGAAAAAATAAAGCCACATCAGTTCATACTTCAGCTTAGATTAATTGTATTTCTTGTCGACATTGACATGTCATATCATTTTGTTAATTATTTCATGGCAAAGACAGACACATTTGTAGAGTTGTTTTAAACAAGAGGCCTAAGGGCCAAATAATTCACAGTAGTTGCAAATGAAGCTGGGCTGACAGTGGCCAATTACGTAGAGGCTCTGGAGTACTTGCCTTCTGTGCAGCAGTTTAAGACGAGATCTCAAAAATGTGTCAGCAAATCAGAGCCCTTGGCAGCCATATTTGTGACCGATCGGCCCCCATCTTCCCAAGTCACGGTGATTGATCCGTTTCTCTTCTCTTCTCACCTTGACGTTCTAATTTTATAATACGTCGGCTCCGCAGCACCATCCAGGGGAAGATCGATACATGTAACTCTCAGCTGGAATGATTGACCAATGAAATTAGCTCTAACTAAGCAGCTTTGGTTGTAAAGTAAACAGTAAGGCAATGACAGATAGTCAGCTTGTTATGTTTCAGTCAATTATACATGGCCACTGATTGGTTCCATTGCAAACATGAGGAGCCAATCAGGACTAAGACCACGAAATGTAAAAGTAGTAGGTCAAGGTAGTGAGAAGAGAAGAGAAGCGAATCAATCACCGTGACTTGTGAAGATGATCGGCTCCAAGCACACAAACTTTGTAGAGGACCTATAGTACTTGCTTTCTGTAAGGTTTTGTGAAATTCTGTGCAGTGATTGCACAATATGTCGAAAATAAATCGGGCAATCAGAGCCTTTAGTGACAATATTTGTTGACCCATTGGATTGAGAAACATAGGCTTTGTAGAGGATATTGAGTTTTAACTTGCTTCCTGTTAGGCTTAGGTGAAATTCTGTGCAGTGGTTGCAGAGGAGATGTGTGTCAGCCAATCAGAGCCTTTAGCAGCCATATATTTGTTGACCGATTGGCTTAAAAAATACAAACTAGATCTTGTGTACTTGATTCTGATAAAGGTTTCGTGCAGAGATGTCTAAAATGTGTCAATCAATCCAAGCTCCTGTGGTATCAGGAGCTCGGCGCCAACAACCCTCATTTACATTCACCCCTTCTCTACAGTACTTTTGAGATGGAGGATGCGATTGTATAGATCCGTGACATCAAGCTCCTGTGATCAGGACCGATCTGCCCGATAACACACACTTGGTAGAGGATCCTAAGTACTTGTTGCTGTAATGTTTCAAGAAATTCTGTGTAGACAGGATGTCAAAAATCAGTTGGCCAATCTCAGTCAACGGTGGCCATATTTGTTGACCAATCGGCTCAAAAAACACAAACTTGGTAGAAAACATTGAGTATTATTTTCCTGTCAAAGTTTCCTTAAATTCTGTGCTGCATTTTGCACATTGAGTGCATAAATGAGATTAAGACGATCCTGACGACAATCTCAAGAGCACTCTCAATATACAGTACCAAAATAAGTGTTCTATCTCTATTTTAATAAAAATGAGATCAACACACCATCGGCACTCCAGAAACAGTTCTGTCTCCTCTCATTAATAAAAATTGAATTCCAAATTTGGATTAAAAGATATTCACAGGATTTACTTGTTCTATCTCAAAAATTGCCATATTTTTGTCCCCCGCTTTCGCGAAAGCGCGGGGACATTAAAACCGGTTCGTCCGTCCGTCTGTCTATCCGTCAGTCACAAAAACTTTAACCTTGTGCATAACTTTTGAATGGAAAGTGATAGTGCTTTGATATTTCACATGTGTATTCCTTGTGACAAGACCTTTCCATGGATACCAAAATTTTTGACCTTGTGACCTTGACCTTGGACTTTGACCTATTTTTCAAAAAACTATAACCTTGACCATAACTTTTGAATGGAAAGTGATAGGGCTTTGATATTTCACATGTGTATTCCTTGTGACAAGACCTTTCCATGGATACCAAAATTTTTGACCTTGTGACCTTGACCTTGGACTTTGACCTACTTTTCAAAAAAACTATAACCTTGACCATAACTTTTGAATGGAAAGTGATAGGGCTTTGATATTTCACATGTGTATTCCTTGTGACAAGACCTTTCCATGGATACCAAAATTTTTGACCTTGACCTTGGACTTTGACCTACTTTTCAAAAAAATATAACCTTGACCATAACTTTTGAATGGAAAGTGATAGGGCTTTGATATTTCACATGTGTATTCCTTGTGACAAGACCTTTCCATGGATACCAAAATTTTTTTTCCTTGTGACAAGACCTTTCCATGGATACCAAAATTTTTGACCTTGTGACCTTGACCTTGGACTTTGACCTACTTTTCAAAAAAATATAACCTTGACCATAACTTTTGAATGGAAAGTGATAGGGCTTTGATATTTCACATGTGTATTCCTTGTGACAAGACCTTTCCATGGATACCAAAATTTTTTACCTTGTGACCTTGACCTTGGACTTTGACCTACTTTTCAAAAAAATATAACCTTGACCATAACTTTTGAATGGAAAGTGATAGGGCTTTGATATTTCACATGTGTATTCCTTGTGACAAGACCTTTCCATGGATACCAAAATCTTTGACCTTGTGACCTTGACCTTGGACTTTGACCTACTTATTAAAAACTTTAACCTTGACCATAACTTTTGAATGGAAAGTGATAGGGCTTTGATATTTCACATGTGTATTCCTTGTGACAAGACCTTTCTATGGATACCAAAATTTTTTACCTTGTGACCTTGACCTTTGAGTTCGACCTGCTTTTCAAAAAACTATAACCTTGTCCATAACTTTTTAATGGAAAATGATAGGGCTTTCACATTTCACATGTGTATTCCTTGTGATGAGACCTTTCTGTTGGTAACATCAACCTGACCTTGTGACCTTGTCCATGGAGGTTGACCCACATTTAAAAACTTCAACCTCGACCATAAGTTTTTGATTTTAATTTAAATCATAGGTCTTAAATATTTCACATGTGCATACCTTTTTATAAGCCCTGTCCCTTGGAAACAAAACAAAAGTTTGTACCTTTTGACCTTTTCTTGGAGTTAATCTTTCATATTTAGAATGTTGATAATATATGAGATATATTATTAAAACTTAAGAATGGGGGGGTGTCTGTAAGCATTTCTTTAAAGACAAACACCCAAAAGCGGGGGACCACAATTCCTTGAATTTAATTTTTTAGTGTAATAATGTATATCCATAATGTTCAATGAGTAAGATTTGATCACATGACCAATATTTTTTTTGTGGGTTAAATTGGGTGCAGTAGTGTTCTTTCCCCATTTCTATATCCATGTTTAAGGTCATAGGTGGGTAATCAGGAAAAAGGGTGAATTAATGATTTTTGGTATCGAAAAGTGTCAACATTAATAGCAAAAGTATAAAGTTATTATCACCTATCCACTTGATTTATTTTTATTTTATTTTTTCACAATTTTTAGCTTTACTGGTCTTCGCTCTACTGGTCAAAGACCAGTCAAGCTTATGCGATCGCCCTGTGGCGTCTGACCGTCGACTCTGTCCGTCCGTCCGTCCGTTAAACTTTTCTTGTGAGCACGAATCCTCTGAAACTGTGAATAGTGCAAAATAAATTCTTTTTGCATTATAATGGGCCTGTGGTCTAGTTGTGCACCTGATATTTTGTTTGAGCCCCTGAACCCCAGGGTCTTGGAAAATGGATGTGGTCATTTTCTCCATTATAACTCTATGTAATCTTGTGAGCACCAATTCTCAGAAAGTATAATTGATAGAAAGATAATTGTTTTTGCTTTATTCTCAGTCTGTGGTATAGATGTGCACCTGATATTTTGTTTAAGCCCCTGACCCCCTGGGTTTTTGAAAATGGGTGTGGTCATTTTCTTCATTATAACTCTATGTAATCTTGTGAGCACCAGTTCTCAGAAAGTATAATTGATAGAAAGATAATTCTTTTTGCTTTATTCTCAGTCTGTGGTCTAGATGTGCACCTGATATTTTGTTTGAGCCTCTGACTCCCAGGGTCTTTGATAATGGGTGTGGTCATTTTCTCCATTATAACTCATAATGTAATCTTGTGAGCACCAATTCTCAGAAAGTATAATTGATAGAAAGATAATTGATTTTGCTTTATTCTCAGTCTGTGGTCTAGATGTGCACCTGATATTTTGTTTGAGCCTCTGACCCCAGGGTCTTTGAAAATGGGTGTGGTCATTTTCTCCATGATAACTGATCTATGTAATATTGTGAGCACCAATTCTCAGAAAGTATAATTGATAGAAAGACAATTGTTTTTGCATTATTCTCAGGCTGTTGTTTATTTTTGCACCTGATAGTTTGTTTGAGCCCCTGACCCCAGGGTCTTGGAAAATGGGTGTGGTCATTTTCTCCATTATAACTCTATGTAATCTTGTGAGCACCAATTCTCAGAAAGTATAATTGATAGAAAGATAATTGTTTTTGCTTTATTCTCAGTCTGTGTTCTAGATGTGCACCTGATATTTTGTTTGAGCCCCTGACCCCAGAGTCTTTGAAAATGGGTGTGGTCATTTTCTCCATTATAACTCTATGTAATCTTGTGAGCACCAAATCTCAGAAAGTATAATTGTTAGAAAGACAATTGTTTTTGCATTATTCTCAGGTTGTGGTTTATTCTTGCACCTGATAGTTTGTTTGAGCCCCTGACCCTCAGGATCTTGGTAAATGGGTGTGGTCATTTTCTCCTATATAACTCTACATGTAATCTTGTGAGCACCAATTCTCAGAAAGTATAATTGATAGAAAGACAATAATTATTGTTTTTGCAATATTCTCAGTCTGTGGTCTAGATGTACACCTTGTATTTTTTAACCCCTGACCCCCAGGTTCATGGAAAATGGGTGTGGTAATTTTCTTATATGCACTTATAAATCTATCATGTAATCTTGAGAACACCAATTCTCTGAAAGTATAATTGATAGAGAGTTAATTCTTTTTCCATCATATTAATCATTCTCTGGTCTTGTATTTTGTTTGAGCCCCTGATCTCAGGGTCTTGATAAATGAAAACAACCAGGAGAGCTTCAGTCTCATCAGAGACTTCTGGTACCATATTAAGTCCAAAATGTATGGCTAGTGATGACAGTACATCCGATGAAAATTGAAGTAAGTTGGAGATGTTAGGGTCAACTTCTGTGAAATTTTGCGTGATATTGACCTTTTATGTATAAAACATACTGACATTAAGAAAAGTATATCAAGTTATCAACCCATGGATATTTTCACAAAAATCATAGATAAAATCATAGATGAAAAATCTTATTGCTAGTATGCAAGAGTTGTCTTTCTTATATGAATTATATTACATGCTATGTCTCTGAAGACATCATTGTTATAATTCATGTACATATATGGTGCACTGAAATTACGATATTACATACATTTCAATATTGACAGCATGAACTTGAATAATTATTTAAATTTTATAAACAAAATGAGAATAAAAATCGCACATTATCTTAGAATTGTTGGTTACTGGTGGCTTTCTCTGAAATGGGACATTTTATAACGGTCAGTGAATTTCGCTCATGGGCTAGTCGAAGATGATTATAACTGAGTCCTGATATGGCAATTCTGTTGAGACTAACTTTTGTAATGATTTTACACACTGAAGAAGATGTTGAAGCGAATCCGAGTTACGATTTGTTAATTGACCCAACCACTGAGTAAAATCGGACATGGCTTCACTGATAATTTTTGTACATAATTTTTGCATAAAAGCAGCATTTCAAATATAAAACATATTGGCGGTAAGTAAAATATGTGAACCTCTTGAAATTTCCACTAAAAAGCAAGGTAAAAATGGGAAAAGTTCAATAAGGTAGCGAAGCATATAGACGATAGAATTCGAACCTTTGATCTTCGAAGTACAAGGAAGTACCCTCACCGACTTAGCTATCGAGGATAGCAACAACACTTTTACTCGTATATCCCTTTTTGTTTTTAAACTCTTCAGTGTGAGGCGACAGCCGTGTATCACCGGCATATGTCTTTAATTTATTTTTGATTCCCATTTTTCTGAATAATAAAGCATTCACCCTGCAAATGCTTTCACAATTTTTGTAATTATCGTAATCATTTGGTTGACTGTCGGACATATTGAAAGTCGTTAAAATTGATAAGATTTTCTTTATTTCATTGGATTTCCTTTGAGGGAACAAAAGGAGGGAGGGTTTTCTAAACAAATAGCAGACAGAAATAGTTGGGCTCTATCGCAACATCGGAAAATGTGGAGAATAAAAAGCAGAATAAACAGACGGGGAAACTGAAAGAGAAAAGATACAGACGAAGTGGAAGTGAGATGGGGTGGGGGTGATGTTGCACTACTTCCCGTTCCACAAATTGTTTTATTCTTAATCACTGATGTTACGGGGTTGAGAATTGTTTTTAATAATGTTATTATTAAGGAACAACGTTAATAATTTTTTTTTCTTTTAATGAAGCCTTTATTGCTTTTGTAACACTTATGCACTAAAGGAAACGGTACTTGGCTTTAGCCTTACTGTATAATCTCCATGTAAAAATTTCGAATTTTACGAGAAAAACGCAACTGTGTGATATCAAATTACACACATTAGCTACTTTTCATGAATTGTTTTGATAATATTATATAATGCTTTATGGCATGGGTCATGTCATTATGATATCAAAGTCGATGTTCTCGAAAACAGGAAAATGACAGAACTTTCACTAAATTGCTCTCAGTGTGCGATTTGCAGAGAGGTTGAAAATGTTATTACTTTACGCTGGTCGGACGTACTACTGAAGGCGCGCTTGTACGTGGCATTAGCTCACTTGAGCTTCACTCATTTGAGCTAAAAAGACAGTTTCCCGCGAAAAATGCAAAAGACGTGCCTAACCATCAATGAATCCCAATGTAAATATTTCAGAAGCTCTGAAAAGACATTGACTAAACCTTATGTAATTATGTACAATCACCGTATATATATATAAACAATTCAAAACAAGGAGTAAAATGGGCTTGCTTAAAGTTCGATCATTAATTATAGATAAAAAAGATCATTTATAAAAGTGACCTAGAATTCAGTTTGAAATGTATAAGAGGGGAAAATGGAAAAAAAATATTCGTTTGAAATAAAAATGCTGAAATGTAAAACACAGAGACAATCAACATATCAAAAAAGCCGGTAAAAAGAAAGAAATAATTAGTCAGGTAATTTTAAATGTAAAACACAGAGACTCAGACAATCAATATATCAAAAGAAATGAAATAAATAATTAGTCAGGTATTTTTAAAATGCATATAAAAAGCTGTGACACTAAAAAAGGGAAAAGAAAAACATTTTGCTTGCTGCGGGATTTGAGCCCACAACTCAGGATTTTATGAGCACAGAAATAAAAATTAATTACTATTGCGACAAGGGTTTATTCCCGATTCGTCGACTTCAATTAAGTGATTATAGGTGTTAAAGGGGCCATCAAAAGGGCACATATAGACTAAGCATTAACTAATAAGTACTCTTTTCATTGACCTTTCATATAAAGTATGTGCTCTTTTTTTTTTTTGGCTAATACCATATTTAATGAATCAAATAACATATGTTCTACTATCAACAAAGTGGTTGTAACAAAATTATATAAATGATTGAAAATTATTTTTACAAATGATTGAAATTATTTTTACAAATGATTGAAAAAAAAATTATATAAATGATTGAAAATATTGGAATTGAAAAAAGCGCATTAAATAAATGAAAAGCGTAGGTAAAGCGAGATTTGAAGCAATAGGCGACTCAAAACAGAAAAATACAATCGATAAAATTGAAATAATTTTCTTTCAATCTAAACACTAGATAAGGCCATTTCTTGTTATTATTCTGTTTTTGCGTCCTTTTGAAATTGAAAAAGCTACCAGCCAGCCAGGGAGAAAAACGAACAAGTATATAGAACAAAGTTGCAATTTCATACATTGTAATATGTAACGTGCTAGTACAATGTGAAATCTGACAGAAACTTGTTTCATTTGAATATTTAATGATTTTAGTCAACATAAGAATGATAGATAATGCATTATGTCTTGAATCATTGAAGTACTTTAAAATTTTACGAGAACTATAGAAATTTAAACAATAATTATTTTTCTTTTTGTAGAAAACACATTTAATTTTCAAACTATTTCATAATTTCAATTTTGTGTTGTTTTATATGACTATATCATCTCAAAATCTACCAGAACGAGGACGCAAAACAGGAAATAAAGAAATGGCCGAATACGGAATCACGTAATGTATTTTTAAAAAAAATTAACTGGGACGATGTCAGCAAACAAGTGTAGGAGCGACTACCAACATTCAACTCTTCCAAGTCTTCCCTGTACCGTGCCTGACAGAAAACAACGCCCGCAATACCCAAGGCCAAGACGCAATCCTCCATCACCCTAGACGGGAAGTGACAAAGACAAGAGACCGCCTCTCCTAGAAATTGCGAATTAATGTTTGACTGCAGGAGTCAATAATGTATGCAAGAAAGGAACTGTTAAGATAAGGCGTAAAATCTGCCCCGAAAAGTGGAAATTTCAAAATGCAAAAATCGAGAAAATATTTTGGTAAAATATGAAGTTACTTGGTCCAGATATGAATCTTCTGTCAGGTTGGATAAATTATTCAAAATAAGACTGATTTTTGGGTCAAAATAAGCGTTTTTCCTATAGAAATCAAAAAGTTTTTCTACAGCATTGCCCCCCTCCCCCCCCCCCCCTCGGTCCAGAATGCCACTTTTACCAAAGGTGTATATCAATAAAACAAATTTTCTGGCCAAGAGGGGTTCTGAACCGAGGGGGGGGGGACAATGTCCCATAGGCGAAAAACGAAAAAAAGGGGGGATGGATAACTATTTTAGAATCAGTATTTAGAGCGGTAAAACTAAAAATTAAATTGCCATTTTTTCATTTAATATCATGTAACAATCTATTCAGAGTGTGATCCGATCAAATGATTAACCGTTAGGAAGGAAATGAACGAGAAAGTTGTCTATTTCTACGCTGTGCGTATTTCGCGCCTGAAAGCTACATATGTGGCTGATAAATACGAAATATAACCGTTTTTCAGTTTCCGGACTGCGATTTTTGCCGATAATATTGATATAATAACATCAAGGTTAATTTTTCTTATACAAGTTTGACATTAAAAGCTAGAGAAGTTTAATAAACATAAAATTTATGTAAACTAATGCATTTTTTTCTGAATTTTCGCTCGATATTTGATGCTTTCTCTCATCCGTACCCCTAACCTCTTCAACCCGTAATTATAACATCTTTCACCAAATCTATTTAAATAAAATACCTACTAAGAATCTTCTAATACTTTATATTTTAATGCCGACCACTTTTTATGTCAAATAGAAGGACAGCGCACGAGAAATAATCGAGTGATTTCAGGGCTAAATCAAGCCCTTATCTTAACAGCTCCTTGTAAGGCACGGTCCATTTGATCTTCTGGGGGTGGGCTTGGGTTTGTTTGTTTTTGTTTTTTTGTTTTTTTGTCGAGTATAAAGCAAATGTCGAAGTTCGATTCAATATATACATGATCTATTTGTACATTTTTTATATGTTCATTTAAGGAATGAGTGTCTTATTTTTTAAGGTTCGACAGGCGCAAATCTCGTGAACCGCGAAGCGGTTCTCGAAAGATTTGCGCCTGTCGAACCAGAGTGTAAAAGCCATGAACGCAAAAAAATAAGATACTCATTCCTTATATTTACATTAAAAAACATTGAGATGTAAAACATCTCTGAAAACTCGAAATTTTATACAAATTAAGTGAAATTTAATATCTAAATGGTTCACGTGTGTCAATTCTCCTATCATGATTACATTTTTGATTCACCTAAGGGCTTAACCAAAAATGTAATCGTTAAGCCCCTAGGTGAATCAAAAATGTAATCATGATACTCCCTACAAGGAAGGGCAAGAAATACTCCATATTGCAAAGGACCAAAATATACGGTTTGATATTGAAAAATACCGAATAATTTTAATATTTAAAATGTTTTAACCATAATAGAAAAGTCAGTGCCGCATAAATTCAATTCAGTAGCGCCATCTACATTTAAGTACACATGAACTCTGCAGTGGAAGTTCACATTTAAAAAATCAACTGTTACAACGTTTTCACAATGTTGTAAATATCTGCTAAAACGTTTTCATGCTGAATTTTAACTTTTTATAAACAATTTAAAGAGAATAAAGCCTTATTTATAATATCAGAGTAGTCAGCGCTGCATGAATTCATTTAGGTAGCGCCATCTACATTGAAGTACACTTGAACTCTGTGGAAACTGTACATTTACACGTACATAGAGTTGTTATACATATTTCAATGGTTTCAAGGATTAGTTTGGTTGTCCCCGTCTGTTTCTTCTATTTTACATGTATATCGTCTCATTCCCCGTACACATATTGGGGAATCTCCTCCTGATCGCAAATTCGGCATCAGTATGCCCCGCCCACTGTGAGATTCTTGGTGTAACTACAGGAAATAAAAACCTTCTTTGTATGATTAATCATTAAGCTCGATTTCGGTGACTTCAAATGCTTCAAAGCTTATAAATTTGGTCTTTTTGGCTTAGGACATCTTTGGCACGCATAAAAACGAAAGAAAAAAGGGGGGTCATGCATACCTTTTTTCTGCAAAATTCACTTTTTTACATGACGTACCCCTCCTTCCGAATTGAAAATTTGCAAATTTTTATAGATTTTCAAATCGATCTATTGATTACGTAAAAGGCAAAATCATTATCAAAACTCATTTTCTCCCGACAGCAGGGAATCATTCATTGATTTAATGTGCTATTTTAAAATTTTCAATAGTTTTGACCAATGAGGTGACACCTTTTATTCAGCCCGGTTCCAGTCAAAAGGGAAGGGATTCCCTGCTAAAATGATTTCGTATTGGATATACGCCGAAAACAATTCATTCTTAAATGAGGCCCGCAGGGCCGAAAACTGTCCAATATCTTTAAGAATGAATTGTTTGAGGCGTATATCGTACTTAAAACATTGATCACTTTTCAAAGTGGCATGACCTTTGACTTTGTTCTTATTAATTTATGTTAATCGCCTTTACTGTAGCGAAATGTAATCACTTCAGGTTCTAACATTCTCGCTACTAGCAGTAAGGAGTCGTTTATATAAGAAGATAACGGAGATGAAATTTTCAATTAAAAAAAGAGTTGTGACAAATTATTACGCAGATTCCGTAAACCAAGACGAAATTTGATGCAATTTTGGGAAAAAAATCAACGAGAATAATTTGCGTGATGACGATTTAGTTGAAGCTTCTTTGGATATTATAGAATGAAAGGGCGTGTCTCTAAAAGTTTCCTTTTCCGGACAAGCAAGAAATAATATAGTGCCTTTAAATATTGAAAAGAAATCAGTGGGGACGTTCAACTTAATTACTATGTGCAAGGTTAAATGAAAGAAACAATTCAGGAAGATATTTTGAAGGAGTCTAGTTCGAAAAACCTTACCTAAACCCAGCCTTTGGGGGTTATTTGCACCGGGGGAGGGGGGGGGGGCTTGGGGACTGGGTCAAAATAACCGTCAAAAGCTGGATTTAGGTAGGTTTTTTCAGACTACAAAAGTCGAGCAAAAATCTTTATTATACAGTAAAATTATAAAGATGGTGAAAAAATAAACCGAAGAAAAAGACGGACTGAACTATAGTGTCTCTTACATTGTCATTTCCGACACAACGGCCGATTCTTTAATTAGATATATAAGATTGTGCTGGATTTTTCAACTCCAGAAAAAATAGCAAAAATTGGATTAGACAGTACTACGATACATGGAATTCTTGTCACGTGATTTCTAAATAAGGATTGTAACGGTTGTCCTGTAGATGTCAAAGTACATTTACCTATGACTGTCCAATATTTAATCTAGGTCGCGTATATTTTTTTCTAATAAATGCGACCTAGATTTGATATTGGACAGTCAAAGGTAAATTTCGGACTGTCCGAACAAAGGCATGACGTCACATCAATGTTTTAACTTAACCTGTGTTTATCGTGAAATGAACGTCAAAATTGAATAGGCGTTTAACATAGGAAATCAACTTGCAATGTAAATCATAGGCGGATCTAGGAATTTTTCAAAGGGGGGGTTGAAGATTTTGAAAGGGGGGATGTTGAATGCATACTATCAAAAGCTTCTGTTTTGCAATAATACCTTAAAGGGTGCATTATTGACTACACAAAGATAATCTATATATCTGTTTTATTATCTTTTCAAGGAGGGGAAGAGATTTTAAAATATGGGGTTTCATGCACAAATTTTAAATTTTCTGGCGCAATTCTAAATTCTAAGTACATGAATAAATGTCTGGCGAGCGGTAGCGAGCCAGGAAATTTTAGCAAAATATTGACTTATCAGAAAATACTTTCTATACTCTCTATCATGAACAAGTACATGTAATAATATTCTATATAATTTGAGTTAATTGTCTTCATGTACGTTGATAAAGTAATATGTATAAAGGATGGATCAGAATAGCTATATTATTCAGAAAGTCTATAAAGAACTGGCGAGCGGTAGCGAACCAAAGAAAAATCTTGAAAATTTAACGAAAAATTGTAGATTTATGATACAAAATGTTGCTAGTTAAACAATGATAATGCATCATAAAATTTTGTGATTGAAAAGTGGAAAAGTGGGGGGGGGGGCACAAACATGGTTGTGCCCCCTTTTTTTCAAAGTGGGGGGGGGGGGGGGGCATGTGCCCCCACTGGCCCCCTTCTCCTACGCCCTTGTAAAGTAAACACAATTCCTACTTATATAACTAAACACGCATCGGAGAAAAGATTATTTTATAAGCCTCGAATCTTCAACATTATAATATTCAGACTTCAAGTCACAAATGTTGGTGTTGAAAGCTTGTTAGGTAAGAAGGACAGATATTTATTTTTTCAATATAAGCTCTCTCTCTCTCTCTCTCTCTCTCTCTCTCTTTGGTCGGACCAAAGGGGGGATTGCAACCCCCCTATCCACCTCGCTAGATCCGCCAATGTAAATATAACACGTTGACGTACTTCTTCTGTTTCTGTATAACAATTCTTTTCAATTATGCATCTATTGTGTCGTTTTTAATATACAACTACACCTAATGACGTATGAATAGAAGTTAGATGCATATGTTATATAACTACTACGGAATATTTTTCCTTCTTTCTTTCTACTTTGATTATTTTCTTAACATTTCATTTTTGTTCATTTATTCATATATTTATTTATTTTTGGCAAAATGATGTGTACGCAGTTGCGTACTTACGCGCCTGGTCTGAAGGGAGGGTCTTCTTAGACAAATTTAAATTTAGAATTGTTAAAATTGGCGAAAATCTGAAGTTATCCTTTCAAAGCTTACAAAGTATATGAATAAGACTCTAGGGTGATACATGCATAGATCTACATGTATTAATAGTTATACATTATCACTGTGTACAATCCACGACGGGTACGGATGTTTCGCTTCATTTTCCGGTTTCACTTTGAAGCGGAGATTTTAAGTACTCAGGTCTTAAAATCTCATTTTATGTTAGTTTCTCAAAACATAGTTTGGAATTTTTTGTGTGGATGGTACCAGGAGAGATGTAAGTTTGTTTTACAACAACATGTCAGATCAGATCCACTGATTTATTGAAGCTAAACACATAACTTTGACGTAGAATGTATCCCAAGTCACATTGAACGTGCTATTTTCCAGAAAATTTTGCATTAATCTCAGTCAAATTGCAAACATTGATATCAAAATAAGATGTTTAATATTTAGATATAACAACAAAGTCATTGCAATAGCAAATCGTTTGTAAAATACTCCAATATTAGCAGCAAAAATGGATTTATTGGTGTTTTGAATGTACGTGTTTGAAAAATACGTACTGTACGGTTTATATAATATGTACTGTACATATGGTTTATATTTAGTGCAAGGAACCATATTTCGCCGGTGACCATATTTCGCCGTTTTAAAGTTAATTGCTTCTCATTTGTTATCGGCATTGTTTTCTATATCTTATCAAATATGACCGTAGCAGTCATGTTTTGATATACTGTGACATCTCCTGCACTCAACTGTGATGAAAAATACCATAAAATGAGAAAAATGGATAAAAACACCAAATTTCAGACGTAAACATCCGAATTTTTTTACGAAAACAAAGCAAAGAAAACATTGTATGGGGTAATTTCTTAGAAGTAGTAGTGACAAAAGATTTCCAAAAACCAAATCATAATTTCGTCCGTTTTGTGCGCAAATAGGATACTTATCAACAGAAACGGCGAAATATGGTCACCCCCGAAAACATGGAAACGAAATATTTTGACGTTTTATAAGGAAACAGTAAACTGCATAAAATCAATTATTTTTGTAGTATTTCGATCGAGAATGGAGTTAAATTATATTTTAGCAATACCAATCATTGAATTCGCCCCCAAGTATGGAAAATTTCTTGGAAATATACGAAAAATGCGGCGAAATATGGTCACTTGCTCTAGTCGTTTTACTTCATAGGTCTCAGTTCATTTACCTACTACAGCGAATTTGCGATTAGATCCTTAAATATTTTTTTCAAGAAAAAAATAGCAAAACTAGGGACGTATATACATGTATAACTCGAGGGGACTGTTATTTTCAACAGGTCACTACATGTATATATCTTTGATATTCAATGTCATTTTTTCAGTGCAGAGTAACAATAAAATGAAACAAATGTAGTTCAAATTCAACTTATCGAGAAAGACAGGTAACAGACGGTCATGTATCACACTTCCAAATATGTTTATCGGGCAGAATACGTACAAATACGGTGCCTTTGGGACAAAGGAGCAACTCCAGGACTTTATACTATAAAAAAGGCGGGGACGTATTGGAATGATCATGAGATAAACGTGGAAATAATGTGAACTTTGTGTTTTCCTATAAACTAGACAAAAATAATAACAGCAGCAAATCTTAAAACTGGATACCATTTAGTAGAACAAATGTTGAAAAGAAGATGGAAGATGTTGAAAAGATTGAATTAAAAAAAATTTACTTAGTCCAAGGGTGGAAATTTGTTAATGGATAAAAAAAAAACAATGAAACTCAAACTTGAATTGTATTATCTCCTCGGCTGTTAAAGAATACAGAAATTTCTGTGAATTTCTAAGTCCATGGACAGCCTTTCTGTCAAATAGGATCATGTGACATCTACAAAACTCAAATGTAATAGATGTGGGTATGACGGTCATTTAGGCACGGTCCACTTGATATTGTGGGGGTGGGGGGGGGGGGGCTTGGTTTTTTTTGTAGGAGCAAGAATATTTTTTTCGCTCCGGACCGGGGCGAAATTATTTTTTTCTTGCAAAGTTGGAGCAAGGACATTTTTTTCTAGCAATTGATGTGTTTATTAAGCATGTTAAGAATGTTTGTTTTTGAGCCAAGATGGCGTCAGGGGAAATGTCACGGTTTTGAGACCTCCGTTACTTCTTGCAAAAACAGGAGAAATATTGACTTAAAGGTGATTATTTGGAGAAGAATTTTGTTAACAGAAACATTTCTAACGTTGCTGGGAAAAAGTGATACGATTTTGGAGGTTTTTTTGATTTTATGTTATGTAACGGTGATTACCCGTCGGACTTACACATATATACACATAACCAACAATGGCGTCGGGTAAGTCGAAATACTTTAACCCAAATGGATCCAAAAAGGGCAGTTCAAGTCAACCTAAACAATCGAAAAGGCTATGTAGCGAACGTTCAAACGCAGCACTCCCACTTTTTCGGTTATTCAGAGGTCTCAAAGAATATACAATAGTGGTGTAAAATGATCTCCTAACTGTAATGTGACAATACAAACAAGACAACATAACGCAGGAGCCCAAGCAACACATAGATGGATATGTAAATGAATATATAAATAGAGGGCGTTCGTGCTTTGCCGGCTGTAGCGAGCTCGTGCTTGTTGGCTAAAATATAGGTATCTGTTGAAAACGTTTTTACGTACGAAATATGAAAGTCCTATCACTTACCAATCAAGAGGAAGTTCTCCTTTTTTAGGGTAGAAGGTGTTTGTCAAGGTCAATGATGAGGGCATCTGTTGAACTGTACTGTTCACTTGCATGTTAATAACGCTACCTTCAAATTTAAAAGTTTATATGACTGGATCGACGAGAGCCTATTGATTTTACAGTCTTTGCTGTGATTGTAGAAGAGAAGTGGAAAATGGAGTTAAAACCACAGGAGCTCGGCGCCAACAACCTTCAAATATATACCCAACTTAAGAAAAGGAGGATGCGGTTGCAGATCCTTTATATGGAGCTCCTGTGGTTCAAAAATCATTGTGGACGATGGAAGGACTGGTAGTGATGGTGGTCAAGTAGAGAACATTGAGGGCTTCTAATTTCGTACAGAAGTTCATTCATTTATTAATATAAAATGCAATGGCGTAGCTCTGCCTGTAAAAGTGGAGGGGCACAACATCCCAAAATTTCTAACAAGCCAAAAAAGAAGGGGGAGGAGATTTTAAAAATATGGGGTTTCCATGTTCTGTATGCATAAATTTTAACAATTCTGATGCAATTCTAAATTTTAAGTACATGAATAAATGCCTGGCGAGCGGTAGCGAGCTAGCATTTTTTTTTTTTTTTTTTTTGCATATTATTGACTTATCAGGAAATACTTTCTATACCCTCTTTCATTAACAAGTACATGTAATAATATGTATAGTTTGAGTTAAATATGTATAAGGGATGGATCAGAATAGCTAAATTATTCAGAAAGAAACATGGTTGTGCCCCCCCCCCACTTTTCAAAGTGGGGGCATGTGCCCCGCTGTCCCCCCCCCCCCCCCCCCCCCCCACTTCTCCTACGCCCTT
This sequence comes from Pinctada imbricata, assembly GCA_033119305.1. Classification (NCBI taxonomy): domain Eukaryota; kingdom Metazoa; phylum Mollusca; class Bivalvia; order Pterioida; family Pteriidae; genus Pinctada; species Pinctada imbricata. The sequence goes on from VSWD01000010.1 coordinate 44,936,336, forward strand.
GAAATGTCTTATACAGTGATGTTGATAATTTGTTTTTGTGAAGCGAAATGTAAAAAAAAAAACAATGTTACGAAGAGAAAACTAGTCAGGTTCCCGGGACGCCTTTTGTTTTTGTAAAGAGTAAAAGGGATCACGGGAACCTCACTTTACCAAAACATCCACCCTTTCCAGCGAATTATCCGGCATTGAACATACCGGTAGTTAATCTCTGTGATACAGCATGTCATTGTTATATCAAAAATACTAGAATTAATGTCCATGCAAAATGAAATGCTATATCATGGAGGACAATGTTGTATAAAACTTTCAAATTCTGCTATTATAGAATAATATGAAGAAATCGACGTCCTTTTGACCTCTATTTACATTGGTCAACAAAATCAAATTTATCAAGACGCAATTCCAGGAAGATTGCGATTTCTCGGGTAATTTTTCTAATTTTCTTATTTCATTGTGCGAGTTGACATGTTCCTTACTACTTCATACAAGATTTAAATGAAGAAATAAAAAATGACAAGCCGGGCTCTGTTGTCTCATAATGCCCGAGCGTCCTCAGCCAATCACATTTATTACCGAGCCGCGTCAGCGGCGAGGTGATAAATGTGATTGGCTGAGGACGCGAGGGTATTATGAGACAATAGAGCCCGGCTTGTCATTTTTTATTTTTATTCTAATGATGACCAAACCTAGACCTTTCGATTCTTGGTCAAACCCAGTTCCTGCCGGTTTTTCTGCTTACAGAAAATGGGTAGGCGTGGCTTATCGCTATAGGGCCTATATTGGAGAATAGAGCCCGCCTCACGTCTGTTGTCTTAATAGGGAAAAAGAATCAAGTCATATTAGAATGAAATGTATATTTACTTTCTGGTGAGTAGGGAGTCATATTTCAATATCATGATTCTCGCTAACAAGTTTTTATTGAAGGAGAGGGTTTGTGGAGAGGAGAGGGTTTGTGACTTATTTGGTTGGAGCGGTTCTTATAAGAATGTGATAAATAAACCCATAAACAGATTAAATGTCTGTTTTTTACATGAACCATGCTCTCAAAATGATGACTGGGTACCATTCTTTGCAGACGCAACACTATGGGAACTTAGTGCATCACATTATAAATCCTTGGACCGGACACTATCACGGTTTGCTTTACAGATCTACGTCGCTTGGAGAGCACTGTAGGTGTCGCCACTTCTTTTAAAATAATCTAAAGATTTAAAGAGATATGCTATCGAGGCAATGTGACAGGGGCGGATCCAGAACCCCAATTGCCGGGGGGGCACATACAATTTTTTTATGGAAATCACTTGCGAGGCCCGAAGGGCCGAGTGGGGGAGGGTATGGGAGGGGGTTTCCCCCTCCCATTGGTGGGGGTTCGGGGGGCCTCCCCCGAGAAAATTTTGAAAAAATGAAGCAATTTGGTGACATCTGAAGCATATTTGAACTGAATTTAGAAGGGATTTGGCGCGCATGATTCAGTCAATGTCAGTAACAATAATTATTATTTATATAGAATATATTTGAAAATTTTCGAAATTTTCTGATGCTGTACTGTTCTTGACGGCATGCAGAAGTCAACATGTTCAGGCTTTCCTAAAGAAACGGGCGGATCAGGAGACGTTTTGAAAGGGCAGATAGGTCAGCCCATGGGAGGGAGGGGTGTCCAGCCATAAATATTCGTAAAACTAGGAAAAATCAGCATTTTATGCAAATTCCAGGCAGGACTTGACCCCCAAACCACTCTAGACCCGCGCTTGTTTGTTAATATTGAAAGTATAAGTAATTACAGGGTTTTTTTTCTAGCCCCTGATGTCAGGGGCCTGGGCGGATGAAATTGGGAATTTTGCAACATTTTAACCTAAATTGGGAAATTAATTTCAAACAACAAAAAAATATATCCCTGCAAATTATCCCTTATCATATCAATTGTCTATATTTTGAATCCCTCCTAGAGCATGTTTGTTCTACTTTCGTTTCCCTTTCAGTTAATGATACGTAAATTGGAAATGAATTTCTCGTTTTAGAGAAAAGATTGAATTGGGAATTTTAAGGTCTAAAATTGGAGAAAAGTACCTCTTTTTACCGAATTTCGGCCCCATACAGACCCTAAAAAATTCCCTTGTAAATGATAAATTTCCTTGACAAACTAGAGATCACGGGTGCCTCGGCCATTCCCTGCATCGTCCAGATTGAAAGGTTTAATTATTTCTTGGCAGTTCTATCATGATTATAATTTTGATTTACCTAGGGACTTAACCAAAAATGTATTCATGATAACTTCGGTTCTAAAAATAAAGGAAAAAAAAAATGCATTTTTATCTTTTCAAAATTCTTGGAGGTAGCCGGTTTAAATCTGGCCAAAACAATTTCAATTGTTCATTTTAAAAAGATTGGTCACGACCTCAAATTTAGAGTTTAAAAAATGTAAGTTTTATAGGAGGTTGTATCGAAGATTTGGTCAAGAAATATGTGTGTTAAATATGCCTTGCATAGGATATAAAGTCCCCAATTCATCCCTCAGATAAAGAAAATTCGATATGAACATGATTCAATGTAGGTTGTTTCCGAAACGTACACGTACGTCCACGTACAGACAATGGACATGACTATCTATCCCCGAGAAATTTTTGGAAAATTTACTCAAATCGGTGGTTTCTGGGGGTGTTTTGGGGCTATTTCTGACTAGTTTCATAGATTTATTACGGAAACAGTAGTTTAATGCTTCCAAAAGCATGTCATCGGAGCCCCTTCTTTGGGCACTGCCGGGGGGGCACGTGCCCCCGTGCCCCCCGGCTGAATCCGCCACTGTGTGATGCATTTGATAAACTTTTTAAAATAATGCTTGTATGTGTGGGTACTATTCTTTCGCAGCGTTGCCCTTTGAGGGTAATTAATTTGTGCCCTCGCTGACCCTCGGGCACTATTCCTTCCAAAAGCAACACTAGTACCCACACAAACGGGCATCAATATGTAAATAGTACCCACGAAAATAGGAATGTACCGGGGCCCATGAAATTAAACGACTAAATATAAACCGTACAGTGCATATTCTATAAACACGTACAGTCAAAAAACCACATGACCATCTTTTTCTGCTAATAATGGAGTATTTTACAAATGATTTGCTAATATAATGACTTTGCTATTATTTGTAAATATAAACAATCTTATTTTATTATCAATGTATGCCATTCGACTGAGATCAATGCCAAATTTTTGGAAAAATTGGACGTTCAATGTGACTTGGGGCGTTGAGTGTGGCAAAGTTCTCTGTTTCACTTCAATAATTGAAAAGATCTGATCTGACATGTTATTGTAAAACAAACTTACATTTCTCCTGGTACCATATGTATATACACACAAAAAATCCCAGCCTATGGTTTTGGGAAATCAACATAAATTAAGGTTTTTGGTCCTGAATATTTAAAATCTCTGCTTCAAAGTGAAACCGGAAAATGAAGCCAAACATCCGTACCCGTAGTGGATTGGACACAGTGATTATATTGATAATTATATTCAAGCCTTTTCAAAAGATTAACATGCATTCTTTTGATATTTTCAAACATGAACTTCACCATTAAAGATATAATGAACTTTACCATTAAAGAAATAATTATAATGCTTTTGATAGAAAACTATGGCGAGCGAAATCTTATGGTAAATCTTCAAATTCAGCTTACTTGTAAGAGCAAGATTTTATTTTTCTAACACAACACAACACAATTAATTTACTTTAATGAAAATTCAGAGCAATTTTTTTTTTAACCCCAAGCCCCCCCCCCCCCCCCCCATTTACTCATGTTTTGGTAAGTTATTAAACCTGCATGGTGATAACATACATAAAGAAAACATGAAAAAAAAACTTAAACAGTCAGTGAAAAAGCAAATCGCAGGTGCGTTAGTAAAGTCGGGATCAAGTATGATAATTGGAAAAATCCAGCACGTGGTTCTTTCTCGATTTCCTTTTTTGTAACCAAAGCGTCACCATTATTTTGACAAACAGTTTACGTGCCACTGTCAGGCAATTTGCGACGATGGCGAAACCTAGAGTTTTCTTCGATATGACAGCTGATGGAAACCCTGTTGGAAGAATAGTCATGGAGGTAGTTAAGATTCATTTCACTTCAGTACTAGATTCAGGCTACACCGCTATAATTTGTCAGAGGAAACACTGGAGAAAAGCAAATCTTAAGGATTTACTAAGCACAAGAAAATCGCGATTATCACAACAGTATGAAATAATTTCTACCAAATGTCGCTATTTTTTCCAAATTTTGATGGCCCAGGCCGGCTTGAATCAATTGTACGTTGAAAATAATTTCATTCATCGCTAGTCCGACATGCAGACCTACGACGGTGTTATCTGTTTTTTCGTCTTCGAAGACGAAAAAACAGATAACACCGTCGTAGGTCTGCAAGTCGGACTAATTCATCGCTAAATAAGACAATTACTGGTCGGGTACATATTATCGCGGGGCACATATTATCGCCACTTCATTTATTTTTCCGCAAATTGTTGATGTAGAATTTCAATTTTTTCACCATAATTACATCTTTGAAACATGAAATGGTATACAGAATTTCAAATAATTTCATACCTGCAAATACTGAATTTTATGATAGAAAGTCGGTAAATCTGAATGTATTTTCTCCGCCCCTCCGGGGAAAGGGTAGGTCACTTCATCTTTCTATATCTCTTTGGTTTTTGAATTTTTTGTATGAATTTTTCACAGTCGAAAAGAAGAAGGTTCAAAGATACAAATGATATCAATTTTATTGAAAAAGTGTAAGATTATCAGTAAGAACCAGTGGCGGATCCAGAGTGGCAAGCAGGGGGGTTTTGTATCGACCCAAAGGGTCGACTCGAGGCACGAAGTGCCGAGCGGGGGAGGGTACAAGAGGGGTTGCCCCCTCCTGTAGGTTGATTGATTTATTGATACTTTGTACTAGTGTTGTAACGATTATCGCCGACATCGGCGACATCATCGCCAATACCCTTCGATTTCGATTAATCGATTATGTTTTCAAGAATCGATTATAATCGGAAATATACAACGTAGAAAAGAATGACATAGTTTTCGGTCGAATACGCGTATGACAAGTACAGATAAAACGAAAGTAGATCGACGATCGTTTCCACGACTTAAAGTTATGGCTGTAGCGTAAATAATTTGAAAAGGTTACACTTTCTAAGGCATACAATGGGTGGAATTAGGATTCTCATTGAATTTAATAGTAACGACAAGTACTCTAATAGAAAATTTCAACGTCAGATGCGATACGTCAATATCTACTCGTCTAGAAAAAAAAATTACGCCGAACTCCAGAGCTTTGTGAGAAGGACAAGGCCAGGTCAATGATTAGTTTACAGGACTGTTAGCCTAAATTCCACAAGGATATTGCTTGATTCCTCATTAAATGAGCAAAAACCTAACTCTTGGGTCGAATGGAGACCCCCCCCCCCCCACACACACACACACACACAAACTCGGCATTTGCGCGAAAGTATTTTTTTTATACAACCACAATTTGTTTTGGTTCCATTACTGCTTGATCTTGACAAAATATTTCGTTTACTAGACAGGATTTTATCATTCTGTGGTTGGAGTTCTTTCTGGACATTTTACTAGGTATATTAGCATATGATTTAATACAGTTTTATCATTACTTGTCATATTCTTTTCTGTAAAATCAAGTAAAATTTATTTTCGATTAAATCGAAATAATCGATTAAAATCCTCTCCGATTATAAACCGATAATCGATTATGAAATTTTTCCGATTATACAACACTACTTTGTACAGCATGGTACATCAGTGTTACATTGTCATTATGATAATATAATACTAACACAAATCATACAAACATACGGTAATTGAATCAACCATACATATCTAATACTTCTTGACAGTCACACTCTTATCATATTAATAAAGAAAACATACATTGATTAACTAATTAATTTTATGTTAACATATCATATTAATAAAGAAAAACATACATTGATTAACTATTTAATTTTATGTTAACTTTGAGACAAATCATTCCTAAGCTTATCTGCATAATAACAATATTGACCTAGTTTTCTCAATTCCTTGACATTATTGCTGCTTAGAAGTTGTATCATTTTGAAAACACTCGGACGTCTGATGTAATATTTCTTTATATACTTCAATCTAATTTCATTGTAATAAGGACATGTAGGTGGGGGTCCGGGGGGCCTCCCCCGGAAAATTTTTGAAAAAAATGGAATAAAATGGTGCATTCTGGAGCACATTTTCTCCTTACCTTCTCGAATATTCACATCATTTATTCCACTCAATTTATGTGGTTAATAAAGATTTCTAAATAAAATAATTTCTCCTTTACTGCTGGTAGGGGCATAGCCAGGGTGTTTTCGATGTGGACGTCTATAAAGAAGGGTTGGACCAAGAACTTCAGCTGTCCGGGGGCACAGACACTTTTTGGGGGGATGACTTGCGAGGCCCGAAGGGTCAAGTGGGGACAGTATGGAAATATGTTACCCATCCCCTTGAAGGGGGTCCCCCGTGAAAATTTTGAAAAAAATGAAGCAAATTGCTGACCTCTGGAGCGTATTTGAGCTAAATTTAGATGGGATAACGCATATGATTCGATGTCAGCAGACGATGAACCGTATCTAAGATGAAGAAAACATGACATTCCCTAAATACTTATATATGTACGTCTACATAAAGTCTTTCCAATCGACCGCTCGCACTATGTTAGCGATCGTTGTATCATATACGCGGGTATAGCATTTTTGGTCAGAGGGGGTAAAAAATTTAAGGAAGTCTACCTATCATGTAGGTACATTTATATCGGTGCATATGATGGGGAGGGGACAATTTTGTTAGCTTTCCTTTCACGTTTATTTTCATAAAGAATTATCGAGCGTAGCGAGCCAGATTTTTTTTTAGATATGAATTATTAATTTGTCTTGATTCGATTATTAATAACATTGAATATTTCCTTATATCGGCGAGCGGAGCGAATTTCATGAGAATAAATAGATAAGAGATGTGTCATTTTCCAAATAATCAGACATCTTAAAATGACAAAACCTTGAAAAAGATGAAGGAGGTTACATCCTTTGAAGTAAGGGATTGTTCAAAATATGAGTTCCTGAGACCCAAGACAATTATGTAAAATTACTTAGTATGAACAATTGATAATAATTAAGGAATTTTGCAGAAAAAATAGTTTTGTATTTGTACATGTAAATGGCGAGCGAAGCGAGCCGAAATTTTAGGTTTTAAAGCCCTTTCATGCATTTTAGACCCATTTCAATTAGAAATGGGCCAAAGCTGGACCCCACCTCCGAAAATCTCAGGGAAGGGGGGTGGTCCAGACCCCCGTTCCCCCCTTTGGATCCGCGCATGGTTGTATTCAGTTCTAATGAAACACGAATATTGGTACGATATCGAGTGTAAAAAATGTTGAGTATCATTGTGTTTTGGCTTCGAAAAATTGAATGCTTAATTATAGGCCCCCGAAGCATATTCGAGCTATATACAATGTTAAATATTTGCCCATTTTTCCCGTTATTTCAAAGTATGTTTTTAACAAAACTTGAGGATGACAAAAATACTCAAACTGGGTATTTGAGGACATAAACGTGTAGGTTTTGATCCCCGTACCATTTACATTGATTGTTTGACACACATACATGTTTTGCAAATTATTTGAACATGTTCATATTATAGTATTTGATAATGTTAATTTTCGGGAATAAAATAAACAGAAAACCCCCTCTGCGACGTACATTACAAAAACTTCGCGATTGTCTGTACTATCATGATTACATTTTTGATTCACCTAGGGGCTTAACCAAAAATGTAATCATGATGACTAGGTATTTGAGGACATAAAGGTGTAGGTTTTGATCCCCGTACCATTTACATTGATTGTTTGACACACATACATGTTTTGCAAATTATTTGAACATGTTCATATTATAGTATTTGATAATGTTAATTTTCGGGAATAAAATAAACAGAAAACCCCCTCTGCGACATACATTACAAAAACTTCGCGATTGTCTGTACTATCATGATTACATTTTTGTCCCCCGCTTTCGCGAAAGCGCGGGGACATTAAAACCGGTTCGTCCGTCCGTCCGTCTGTCCGTCAGTCACAAAAACTTTAACCTTGTGCATAACTTTTGAATGGTAAGTGATAGGGCTTTGATATTTCACATGTGTATTCCTTGTGACAAGACCTTTCCATGGATACCAAAATTTTTGACCTTGTGACCTTGACCTTGGACTTTAACCTACTTATTAAAAACTTTAACCTTGACCATAACTTTTGAATGGAAAGTAATAGGGCTTTGATATTTCACATGTGTATTCCTTGTGACAAGACCTTTCCATGGATACCAAAATTTTTTACCTTGTGACCTTGACCTTGGACTTTGACCTACTTATTAAAAACTTTAACATTGACCATTACTTTTGAATGGAAAGTGATAGGGCTTTGTTATTTCATATGTGTATTCCTTGTGACAAGACCTTTCCATGGATACCAAAATTTTTGACCTTGCGACCTTGACCTTTGAGTTCGACCTACTTATTAAAAACTTTAACCTTGACCATAACTTTTGAATGGAAAGTGATAGGGCTTTGATATTTCACATGTGTATTCCTTGTGACAAGACCTTTCCATGGATACCAAAATTTTTGACCTTGACCTTTGAGTTCGATCTACTTTTCAAAAAAATATAACCTTGACCATAACTTTTGAATGGAAAGTAATAGGGCTTTGATATTTCATATGTGTATTCCTTGTGACAAGACCTTTCCATGGATACCAAAATTTTTGACCTTGTGACCTTGACCTTGGACTTTGACCTACTTATTAAAAACTTTAACATTGACCATTACTTTTGAATGGAAAGTGATAGGGCTTTGTTATTTCATATGTGTATTCCTTGTGACAAGACCTTTCCATGGATACCAAAATTTTTGACCTTGCGACCTTGACCTTTGAGTTCGACCTACTTATTAAAAACTTTAACCTTGACCATAACTTTTTAATGGAAAAGTATAGGGCTTTCATATTTCACATGTGTATTCCTTGTGATGAGACCTTTCTGTTGGTAATAACATTCTGACCTTGTGACCTTGTCCATGGAGGTTGACCCACATTTAAAAACTTCAACCTCGACCATAAGTTTTTGATGGTAATTTAAATCATAGGTCCTAAATATTTCACATGTGCATACCTTTTCATAAGCCCTGTCCCTTGGAAACAAAACACAAGTTTGGACCTTTTGACCTTTTCTTGGAGTTAATCTTTCATATTTAGAATGTTGATAATATATGAGATATATTATTAAAACTTAAGAATGGGGGGATGTCTGTAAGCATTTCTTTAAAGACAAATACCCAAAAGCGGGGGACCACAATTCCTTGAATTTGATTTTTGATTCACCTAGGGGCTTAAAATATGTAAAAAAAATCATGATCTAGTTATCATGATTACATTTTTGGTTAAGCCCCTAGGTGAATCAAAAATGTAATCATGATAGAGGTATCATGATTACATTTTTGGTTAAGCCCCTTGGTGAATCAAAAATGTAATCATGATAGTATGAATCCACAAATACGCCAATTGATACGGTATCGAATCGATATTCGATAGAATGTATCAGAAAATTGTTGTAAATTTTGTTTCAAAATAGTGAATTCTGGTGGACATTAAGCAATTTTTTATTACTTAGTTTGCAGGGTTTTTTTCTGAGTGCTAATGTTACCACACAAAAAAATTGTGAAACCGGGGGGGTTTTCCCGAACCCCCCCCCAAACCCCCCTAAATCCGCCCTTGAGAACATATAGACAGGTTGGGGAAAACTTCAAATCGAACTATAATAGCTTGATGAGTCTATAATAGCTAGAACAAGCTATTGCCTAATAACATTTTCCAATACAAAATTAAACTAAAATCAAAATTTTTGAAAAATATTTACTGATTCCATTTGTACTCGATATATATCAAAATTTTTAACAAGACATATATATTCAAATATATACCGATGATGAGCAACAAGATTTTGAAAAAATGAAAACTTTGAGGTTCCTTATCTCCTAATCTGTTGGTATTTCGATAGGGGTTTCTATACAAAAGTTGTAGTATTTTATCAGTACTAGTGCGACATGTAAACAAAGTTTAATTATCATCAATTTTTTTTTTTTCTTAAGAAAAAAATAGTTTTAAGATAGCTACATGGAGCTATTATAGCCCGATCGAACTATTATAGCTCGATCTGAAGTTTTCCCCAACCTGATAGAGGTGGCGATAATATGTACCCTTCCTTCTTTCAAACTTAGCTAAATCCTGACATTCACAAATCACCGATAAACAAGAACAGATGATCAGATTTTCATGAAAATCACATGAAATGTGTATCAAGGGTTCTTCTTTCTTCTGTGAAAATTTCATTACGAAATAAAGATTTTTGAGCAAAAAATGTTGAAAAAAGTGGCGATAATATGTGCCCGACCAGTATCGAAAAATGAAGAGATTGGATTATTGCAAGATAAAATGGGATAATTTACACTGAAATAAAAATTCTCAACATTTTATTACACAGATTTAGCCTAAAATACGTCTGTTTCCTGCCAGCATTTATTTAAAGCAGTTGACACCATCGTTCCTCTTTCTGACACCTGATGAAAAAAAATAGACAAGATCCGTTGAAGTGTCAAGGTCACTCATGATTTTTTTCGTCGTCATCAAAAAATAAGAACAAACTCAAAAAATTAATTTATGACACGAGGCAGATGGTTTCTACCTGTATGCAGCTAAAATGTCACTTCCGGTCTGTAAATTTGCATAAAAATGAACTTACCTTGATCGTTTCAAAGGAACTATTATTTTGCTATCAACAGGAAGAGTCGCTTGATATTAGTACACATTGATAAAAATAAATCTTTCTGTTTGATGCCTCTCTTGCATCTACTTTGGTATGCCAAAGATATTTACAGGGACCCCATGGGGCCCCTGCTGAAGCGTGGGAAACCCCGAACATTTGGAATTTCGAGGAGACGGTAAATTTGATAGTGCCATGTCTAGGGTGGTTTTTTTATTGACCTTGACCACCATCTATATAGCACAAATATAGCCCACCTCTTTATAAAACGGATTTTGCAAGTCAACTTTTGTTAAGTGTTATCGGCATATGTCCAGCATTATCAACACCCTCAACAAGAGAGATGAGCATTTCTTTTAAAATCGCCGTTGTGCAATGGCTAAAGTGTAATGTTACAAGTTTATGACTATACCACGTGATTGGTGTACCCCAAGACGTCTGCAACCAAACTTTTATTTTAGTTCGTCATGACGCTTCCGAATAAAGTTACCTATGAAGTTATTTTTTCTGCGTGTTCCACGTTATCGGCACCTTTCCTGATCAGTTTGAAAAATGTTGGTTATCACTAAAACTGGGTCGGATTACCACTGAATATTCTTTTATATTTAAAGACAGTAAAATAATTTACAAATTCCTATATTTGTCTACTGAAAAATGGAAATGAAATTTTCCAAAATCGGGAACATGGCTAGGTTCATAGGTAAGTATTCAGATATGCTGATAATTATAGACGGGTCATGAAAATAGGATATAAATTGGAAGGAGTAAAAGGTAGGCAAGTTCTTCATAAAAATAATCGAAAAATATGAAATAAGAAAGAGAAATCCACTATGCAATTGTGAATCTGAAAAGAATTACAAAAACCAACTTCAAATTCTATGAAACACAGACTCAAAAAAGGTATAGTTTTTTATTAGCTCGCCTCACAAAGTGAGAGGGAGCTTATGCTATCACCCTGTCGTCAGCGTCCGCGTCTGCACAAGTTTTATTTCTCTACTATAAGTGCTAGGAAGTTCAAACTTGCACAAATGATGCATCTTTAGGAGTAGATCATGAATCTATGTTCAAATGTAGGTCATGACCTATATTTTTCGCTTGAGTGCACATGTTAGGAAGATTTGGGTGTCAATGTTAAGAAGTTTTATTTCTCTATTTTAAGTGCTAGGAAGTCCGAACTTGCACAGATGGTGCGTCTTTATGAGTAGATCACAAATCTACATTCAAATGTAGGTCATGACCTACATTTTCCGCTTGAGTGCACATGTTAGGAAGATTTGGGTATCAATGTTAAGAAGTTTTATTCCTTTATTGTAAGTGCTAGGAAGTCCAAACTTGCACAGTTTATGCATCTTTATGAGTAGATCACAAATCTACATTCAAATGTAGTTCACGACCTACATTTTCTGCTTGAGTGCATATGTTAGGGAGATTCTGGTACAAAAAAATGTATCATTAGAGTACACCCATTCAGGCAAAATTCGGGTCAATAAATGAAATACTCTACTTCCCTTTTCTATTTTGTTTTTGTGTGGTATCATTTTTGTTGGTTCTCAGGTTTTCAAATTCAAAACTGTGTATTCTTTGACTCCTGTCATGATAGAATGCTGCAATGAGGTGAGCTTTGTAACCTTTGATTACACTATGTTTTGTTATGATTAAAAGAAGGTGTTTTCCCTGCCATTGATTTCATCCTTTTTAAAAGACAGTGGTAGGCACCATATTTATAAGGTATTTCATGGACCGAAGTTCATTAAATCGTTTCTAATATATTATTGCTTCTACCTGTGTCACAAAAGAACAACAAACACGTCAATATTCTCTTTTATTATAGGCGATAAATAAAGGTGCCGATAATTGTACCCTGCTGATAATAGTCAACAGCGCTCTAGATAACTGGATTAAAGCGTCACGCAAGGGTAGACGTTGTCGGGGTAGACATTGTTTATAAGTGTACGTAGGTGTGTCAGTAGTCTGCCTCCATTAGCTGTACTTTATTGATTTTATAAAACTTAAGGTGCTTTAAATTTTACTTCACCAAAGCAAATCTGTAATTCACGTGTATCTGAAATATTTTTTTATTATTGTAATGGATTGAAGAACAGTCGAAAAAGAATTGAACGTGCATTTCTGAGAAAAAAGTTTCTAATTTAAACGTGTTAAAACTGACAAACACCCCTATTCCAACATTATAAAAATAATGTCCACTTAGTTTACGCCTATAGTACTAGACAGTCCTTTAGGAGATCGAAGATTAGCAGGCAATTGAATGTGACTGAGTAGTTTTTACCGACCAAATACCGGTTTCAACATCATTTATATGGTATCACGTTTGTTTATCTATTTTCAATTATTTTATACTATGTATTTTTTTTTTGCGTAATACGTATTTGTATCCGCCTTAAGCGTGATCCCACACAGTGTATTGGGGTAAAATTTTGACTCTTATACATCAGCACAAAATTTGTTTGACTCTGCGCCAGATGTTTTTTATGATCACGATTTTGCTAGTTGATTTAAATTAAGGTCGCAAAACCCAATTTTCAGTCGCATATGTGACCAGTTTAGATGCAACTTGGAGCACTGGGCTTCAAGTTCTATTATTGTGACATTTTTAAAACTTAATATATCATTCCTATTATTTATGAAATAAAGTATACACTATAGAGTCATCATAGATAGGTCATATACCAGTCGAGCTCATGCGATACCCCGTCATCCGGCGTCTGTCCGTCCGTCCAACCGTCCGTAAACAATTCTTGTGCTCACAACTCCTCTGAAAGTATAAGAGATAGAAATGTAACTCTTTTTGCATTACACTTGGTCTGTGGTCAGGGTTTTTTTTTCCTTGTTTTGGGGCCGAATTTCGGCCCCTTCCCAATGCCAAATTTGCTCTATTTTTCCCAAAAAATCACCCTGAAATTCCCAAAGAGGAATTTTGAAATAATCACCTGAGAAAATAAGACTCAAAACCTGGAAATCAGCATAAAATGTCCTATTTCGAAGTGCATTTTTAAAAGTTTTTATTCATCCCTTGTTCAGTTCAAGCAAATCAATAGATTACCAGTGTTAATAAATGATACTTTAGGGTTATACTTTGGTGAAAATTTGTTCGAAAATTTTCCCAATTTTAGCAAAATGTCGCAAATTTTCCCAAATGAGACAGGCACAGGCACCTTCCCCAAAATAAAAAAAAAACCCTGGTGGTATAGTTGTGCACCTGACATTTTGTTTGAGCCCCTGACCCCCAGGGTCCTAGAAAATTGCTGTGGTCATTTTCTCCTATATAACTCTATGTAATCTTGTGCTCGCAACTCCTTTGACACTATAAATGATGGAGATTTAATTTTTTTTGCAATATGATGGGTCCGTGGTCTAGTTGTTCACCTGATAGTTTGTTTGAGCCCCTGACCCCAAGGGTCTTAGAAAAAGGTTGTGGTCATTTTCTCCTTTCTAACTGTGTAATCTTGTGCTTGCAACTCCTCTGACACTATGAATGATGGAGACTCAATTCTTTTTTCAAAATGATGGGTCCGCAGTCTAGTTGTGCACCTGATATTTTGTTTGAGCCCCTGACGCCCAGGGTCTAAGAAAATGGGTGTGGTCATTTTCTCGCATAATGTTGTGCTCTCAACTTTTCTCTTAATAATGATGGAAACTTAGTGGTTTATGCAATATGATGGATCTGTTCTCTTATAGTGTCATTGATAGTTCATTTTGGCTAGCAGCCCCTGACCCCTAGGATCTTGAAAAATGGGTATGGCATTATTTTGAAATCCTTTGTCTGGGATATTAAAAATTATATGAGTGATATTCTAGTTGCAGTCTAATGGATTTGCTATTTCGTTGTGCTACTTATTGTTTGTTAGAGCCCCTGCTCGCTGTGGTTTTTGGTCTAGAATTAAATGGAAATTGTTATTTATGTATATGTATCTTATTCACTTGTCAATGAGTAAATAAAACAACAACCAGGAGAGCTACAGTCTCGTCAGAGACTTCTGGTTTTTAAGGTGAGTGGGGAGGAATGGGACCCGACTCCAAATGTTCTTTGCCTTAAAATTCTAATTTTTCAATTTTTAGCTCACCTCGACGAAGTTGAGTGAGGTTATGCTATAACCCCATGCGTCCGCGTCCGCGTCCGGTTAAGAAGTTTGGGGTAGCTCAGTATCTGACAAAGTACTAATGCTACAGTAACCAAACTTGCACAAGTGATTCATCTTTGGATGCTGAGGTGAACCCATGCATCGGATGCAGCATCTGACCTACATTTTCCGCTTGAGGACTTGGTTAAGAAGTTTTGGGTAGCTCAGTATCTGACAAAGTACTAATGCTACAGTAACCAAACTTGCACAAGTGATTCATCTTTGGATGCAGAGGTGAACCCATGCATCGGATGCAGCATCTGACCGGATGACGGTCAATTCGTCCCAAATACAAATTCGTCCCAAGCCAATTCGTCCCACTTTTGGTCAATTCGTCCCAGTTTCAAATTCGTCCCAACTCAAATTCGTCCCAATTTCAATAGACTCCAAAATTATGTTTCTTGAATGGGCCCCCCGCACTTAATTGTTCTTTCCTGTTTTTTTTTTCAATCTCATGCCTGATGGGAGGGAGGGTGTCTATCAGAAAAAGTCCCGGACGTTTAAACAACTTTTTTTTTCAAATTTCATAAAGGATATGCGGGTAATGAGCACGACGGAACATGCGATGAAAAAGAGAGGCACAATAACTTCGGCTTTTTTATTTAGAATTTGAGCATAGGGAGATTGTTAGCCGTTGCCTGTTCATTAGCCGAGTTGCAAAACTCGGCTCTTAATTTGATGTGAGACGGGCGGGCGGGCGGGCGGGAGGGCGTCAACAATTGGTTTCCGGACTATAAGTCAACTACGAAAGAGGCTATAACAATGAAACTTCATACACTTACTCACCATTAGTCAAGGATGAGCCCTATTGATTTTGGGGTCAAAAGGTCAAAGGTCAAGGTCACAGGACTCAGATGATTGAAAATGGTTTCCGGACCATATTTCAGCCTGTATTGCACCTATAATCATGAAACTTGCCAGAAATGTTTCCCTTGAATCAAGGATGAGCCCTATTGATTTTGGGGTCAAAAGGTCAAAGGTCAAGGTCACAGGACTCAGATGATTGAAAATGGTTTCCGGACCATATTTCAGCCTGTATTGCACCTATAATCATGAAACTTGCCAGAAATGTTTCCCCATGAATCAAGGATGAAGCCTATTGATTTTGGGGTCAAAAGGTCAAAGGTCAAGGTCACAGGACTTAGATGATTGAAAATGGTTTCCGGACCATATTTCAGCCTGTATTTCACCTATAATCATGAAACTTGCCAGAAATGTTTCCCTTGACTCAAGGATGAGGCCTATTGATTTTGGGGTCAAAAGGTCAAAGGTCAAGGTCACAGGACTCTGTTGATTGATATTGGTTTTCGGACCTTATTTCAGCCTGTATTGCACCTATAATCATGTAACTTGCCAGAAATGTTTCCTGTGAATAGAAAATGACCACTTGTGATTTTGGGGTCAAAAGGTCAAAGGTCAAGGTCACAGGACTCTGATGATTGAAAATGGTTTCCTGGCCATATTTTAGCCTGTATTGCACCTAAAGTCATGAAACTTGCCAATAATGATTCCCATGAATCAAGAATGACCCCTATTGATTTTGGGGTCAAAAGGTCAAAGGTCAAGGTCACAGGACTCCGATGATTGAAAGTGGTTTCCGGACCATATTTCAGCCTGTATTGCACCTATAATCATGAAGCTTGCCAGAAATGTTTCCCATGGATCAAGGATGACCACTATCAATTTTGGGGTTAAAAGGTCAAAGGTCAAGGTCACAGGACTAAGATGATTAAAAATGGTTTCCCGACTGAATTTGAGCCTGTATTGCACCTATAATCATGTAACTTGCCAGAAATGTTTCCAGTGAATAGAAAATGACCACTTTTGATTTAGGGGTCAAAGGGTCAAAGATCAAGGTCACAGGACTTAGGTAATTGAAAATTGAAAATTGTTTCCGGATGATATAAGAGGGTGTATTGCACCTATGATCATGAAACTTGCCAGAAATGTTTCTTATGAATCAATGATGACCCCTATTGATTTTGAGGTCAAAAGGTCAAATGTAAAAGGCCATAGGACTCAGATGATTGAAAATGGTTTCTGGACCACATTAGAGCCTGTATTGCACCTATGATCATGAAACTTTCCAGAAATATTTCTAATGAATCAAGGATGACCCCTATTGATTTATGGGTCCAAAGGTCAAGGTCACTGAACTATGATGATTGAAAATGGTTTCCAGATCATATTAGAGCCTGCGTAGCACCTATAATCATGAAACTTGCCAGAAATGCTTTCCATGAATCAAGGATGATCCCTATCACTGATGATTGAAAATGGTTTCCAGATAATATTTGAGCCTGTATTGCATCTATGATCATGAAATGTTCCGGAAATGTTTCCCATAAATCAAGTATGACCCCTTGTGATTTTTGCATCCAAAGGTCAAGGTCATAGGATTCTGATAATTGAAAATAGTTTCGGGACTATATTTGGGCATGTATTGCACCTTTAATCATGAAACTTGTCAGAAATGTTTTCCATGAATCAAGGATGACCCCTATTGATTTTGGGATCAAAAGAGCAAAGGTCAAATTCATAGGACTTGGGTAATTGATTTGGTTTCTGAATTATATATGAATGTGTATCAACCTGAAAAGTGTCTGTGATGCTTCCCATCTGTCGAGATCATTCAAGTTTTGCAACTCGGCACTTTGCATCTTTGATGCATTTTAAGCTTATTATTATTGCAACATTGCCCAGCTCTTGCCACGTGGAGGCCATCTCACAAAAGAGCCAAAATTTTGAAAAAAAAATTGCCGAAACGTTAAATGAGAATAAAAAATATATTAATGAAAAAATAAACTTTAACTATAATAATTCTCTTTTGCATTTAAACCAGTAACTGAAATGAGCTGTCAAGGTAAGGCAGAAAATTTACCCCGAAAAATAAAAAATTTGAGAACATTTTTCGGTAAAAGTGTCTCAATATAAGTAACTTGGCCCACATATGAATCTTCTGTCAGGCTGGATAAATTGCTCATAAGACCGATATTTGAATGAAAATAAGCATTTTGTCCTTAGAAATTAATGTCAAAAGGAAAAGTTTCGCATAATTGCACATTATGTTTATGATAATTGACTTTTTTTGGTCAGGTCAATCGTACCCTCTACCTCTTCAACCCGCAGTGGCGTAGCTCGGTGGAGAAAAGTTGGGGGTGCACAACCTCCCGAAAGTGAAAAGCAAAAAAGAAAAAAAAAAAAAAAGAGAGAAAGACAAAAGTGGGGGGGGGGCATAACCTCCCGTGATAGTTAAATAAAATATATATACTTATTAGGAATCTTTTAATATACTTTGTTAACGAGAAATAATTAATTTGAATATTTTGGGGCTAAATGGGCTAAATCAAACCTTATCTTATCAGCTCTTTTCTATGTCAATATCATTGAAATAGTTTGGAATATTCCAATGAAAAGTGAAATTAAGAATAACTATGATAAAAAATCAAAGCACTGAAGGTACTGAGAGCGAATAGCTTATAATCAGAATATGACATTGAATTATTTATGCTGTATGTCATCAAACTTTCTTTCGAAGACAGGTTTATGCAAGTATAGAATAACACTGAAATTATATCCATAATTGTGTCATTAGAATTAAAAGATGGCCGTCCTCGAACTAGCATATTCAAAAGCGTCAATACTAGTGGCCGACCCAGAGGGTTGACAAAGGGGTAGGGAAGATAAGTACAGTAAACTTCGTATATAACGAAGCCCAGGGAACCATTGGTCCAAATTCGTTTCATTTAAAAAAAAAACCCTCCGGTTTCTGGTTCCTTAGTGTTAATTATTAGAGTTTTTCGATTCATACAGAACTGTATCGGTCAATTAAAGGAGTTTACCCAGCTAGAGGCTTTTATGGAGTCCTATGTAGAAAAATTTATAGACCTGGTATGACATATAATGATGACAGGCGTGTGTGTGTGTGTGTGTGTGAGAGAGAGACAGAGAGAGAGAGAGAATCATATCATGTACTGGTAGTGTGTTACGTTCAATTTCTGAGAAAAAAAAAATTAAAAGGCATTCAAGGTCTATATTTTCATTAAGTTTGTACGTTATTGATACATTCTTCTTCATTTCCAATCTTAAATTTTAAACTCCATGCGTATATTCTCGTTGTCTGGAATGTATCATCCCTGTAAACTGGAGACGTTTAATATGTTAAGGAGCTGTTAAGATAAGGCGTAAAATCTGCCCTGAAAAGTCGAAATTTCAAAATGCAAAAATATAGATTTTTTTTTTCGGTAGAAATGTCAAGTAACTTAGTCCACATATGAATCTGCTATCAGATGGGATAATTTATTCAAAATAAGACCGATATTTGGGTCAAAATAAGCGTTTTTTACACAGAAATCAATGGAAAACGGAAAAGTTTTATACAACATTGTTCCCCCCCCCCCCTCGCTTTACAGTGCCATTTTCACCAAAGGTGTATATCAATAAAACGCATTTTCTGACCAAGTGGGGTTCTGAAGCGAGGGGGGGGGAACAATGTCCCATAGGCGAAAAACGAAAAAAGGGGGGGATGGATGACTATTTTTGAATGTGTCTCTAGAGCGATAAAATAGGTTATCATTGAATTTTTTTCATTTTATATCATGGAACAATATATTCAGAGTGTGTTCTGATCAAATATTTAAACGTTTAGAAGGAAATAATTACCAAATGTGTTTGTTTATCTGATTCTAAGCATTTTGATTGGTCGATTGCATTTCTTGTGTCTTCCGTTATGAGATGATAAAATGTCAAAATTGACCGGAACTACTTTCACACCAACGCAACAGAAATCAAGAATTGTTTAACGCATGAAATAAACAATACAAATGGTCTCAAATAATCCATTAAAACTAGAGACAGTTCCATGTGTCTACTCATAAACATCACAGCACAGTACTGTGAATGTTTGCAGAGATTACATCGGTTGCTACGCGCATGATTTGAAAACTGCAACAAGTGAACATGAACGGCAGTTTGTTGACGGATTTCTTGTGTTTCTAGGGAAATTTTGATTGACCAATTAGAAATGCATGAAAAACTTGTCCATTATTTTTCTAAAATCATCGAAATTAATCTAATACACATGGATATACAACATGTAGGATGAATAAATTTGAAAGTACTGAGCAAAAGCTACGCAATCGCGACTTACCAAACTTGTCATGACGATTTCGTTCTGATTCCTAAGAAATAATTTACAGCTGATATTCCGAAACCTGTATATCTTAACAACGTGTTTTTTCTTCACACATAAGATCAACAGGTACAAGAAATGCTGTCTGAGAGTCCGTATAAATCCCAACACAAATTGCTTCATGTTCGACTTTCAACTGTCATGTCTGCTGCCTTCGATAAACAATGTGTCACAAATTACGTCATAACAGTACAGCAGTAAGTGCAAATAGGTAAAACATGCTGAGGTTCTGAAGGGGAAATGCTTTTTTTCCAGATTAAATGTTGGCTTGCTTTTTTTTTTCCTCTCGAACATTTTTGTTGTTAGGGAACTAGTTCGTACCAGTTTAATATTTTCATACGCCACGTACTCAATCGTTTATTTTCCATAGAATTTGTACGAATTCGGAATAAATTCATATGTTTGGTAATTATAAGTATTGAATGTTTATTTTTGCCATTTTATTGGATGATGAAATGTCAGTTGTCGTATCACAAATTTTGCGTAAAACCGCTTCGCTACGCTACGCGGTTTTACACAATTTGTGATACGACAACTGACATTTCATCACCCAATAAAATGGCAAAAATAAACATTCAATTCTTAAATAAACGAGAAAGTTGTCTATTTCTACACCGACTTCAAATCCAGTCAAGGTACTATGACGTCATAGTTCAAATATTAGTATTATATTGTTTCAATTTTAATAAATGTTGTCAAACATAAGATACATTTTGTATAATTCTCTCAGACACATTCTTTTTGGAATACCTCGCACTTTGCTGGGGTACACCATAATTTAATTGCCCTCTCACTCCAGGACGCGGGTTATCCCCAATTTTTAGCTCTACTGGTCTCAGACCAGTCGAGCTTATGCGATACCCCGTCGTCCGGCGTCCGTCCGTCTGTCCGTCCGTCCGTCCGTAAACAATTCTTGTGCTCGCAACTCCTCTGAAACCATTGGTAATAGAAAGTTAATTCTTTTTGCATCCTACTTGGTATGTGGTCTAGTTGTGCACCTGACATTTTGTTTCAGCCCCTGACCCCCAGGGTCTTAGAAAATGGGCGTGGTTATGAAATTCTATGTAATCTTGTGCTCGCAACTCCTCTGACACTATAAATGATGGAGACCTAAATCTTTTTGCAATATGATGGGTCTGTGGTCTAGTTGTGCACCTGATATTTTGTTTGAGCCCCTGACCCCCAGGGTCTTAGAAAATGGGTGTGGTCATTTTCACCTATATAACTCTATGTAATCTTGTGCTTGCAATTCCTCTGACACTATAAATGATGGAGACCTAAATCTTTTTGTAATATGATGGGTCTGTGGTCTAGTTGTGCACCTGATATTTTGTTTGAGCCCCTGACCCCCAGGGTCTTAGAAAATGGGTGTGGTCATTTTCACCTATATAACTCTATGTAATCTTGTGCTTGCAACTCCTCTGACACTATAAATGATGGAGACTTCATTCTTTTTGCAATATGATAGGTCTGTGGTCTAGTTGTGCACCTGATATTTTGTTTGAGCCCCTGACCCCCAGGGTCTTAGAAAATGGGTGTGGTCATTTTTTCCTATATAACTCTATGTAATCTTGTGCTCGCAACTCTTCTGACACTATAAATGATGGAGACTTAATTCTTTTTGCAATATGATAGATCTGTGGTCTAGTTGTGCACCTGATATTTTGTTTGAGCTACTGACCCCCAGGGTCTTAGAAAATGGGTGTGGTCATTTTCACCTATATAACTCTATGTACATAATCTTGTGCTTGCAACTCCTCTGACACTATAAATGATGGAGACTTAATTCTTTTTGCAATATGATAGGTCTGTGGTCTAGTTGTGCACCTGATATTTTGTTTGAGCCTTTGACCCCCAGGGTCTTAAAAATGGGTGTGGTCATTTTCACCTATATAACTCTATGTAATCTTGTGCTCGCAACTCCTGTGACACTATAAATGATGGAGACTCAATTCTTTTTGCAATATGATAGGTCTGTGGTCTTGTTGTGCACCTGATATTTTGTTTGAGTCCCTAACCCCCAGGGTCTTAGAAAATGGGTGTGGTCATTTTCACCTATATAAGTCTATGTAATCTTGTGCATACAACTCCTCTGACACTATAAATGATGGAGACTTAATTCTTTTTGCAATATGATGGGTATGTGGTCTAGTTGACCACCTGATATTTTGTTTAGGCCCCTGACCCCCAGGGTCTTAGAAAATGGGTGTGGTCATTTTCACCTATATAAGTCTATCAAATCTTGTGCTCGCAACTCTTCTGACACTATAAATGATGGAGACCTTAATCTTTTTGCAATATGATGGGTCTGTGGTCTAGTTGTGCACCTGATATTTTGTTTGAGCCCCTGACCCCCAGGGTTTTAGAAAATGGGTGTGGTCTTTTTTTCTTAATTAACTCTATGTTATCTTGTGCTCGCAACTCCTCCAGTGATTTTTTTCAGTAATTTGGGAATGGGGTCGGGGCCCGTGCACTTGGGAAAATTAACAACGTTTGGGAATATTTTGGGAAGTACTGATATGAAAGTGGAATGACAGTTTATACAATCAAAAGTTCAGAATTGAGTGTTAGATCAAAAAATTTATCTTAAAATATGATTTAATTTCTCATTCTTAAAACAATATGGCAAATAATTAGTAAATTTGCTACTTTTGAACCAGTAAATTTCACTAATTTCTGTGATAATTCCATTTATATGAAATTGGGAAATTTTAGAGCCACAATTGGGAAAAAAAGATACTATTTTTCATTGCGAATGGGGCCGAATAACGGCCCCAAAAAGGGGCAAAAAAAAATCCCTGTCCTCTGACACTATAAATGATGGAAACCTAGATCTTTTTGCAATATGATGAGTCTGTGGTCTAGTTGTGCACCTGATATTTTGTTTGAGCCCCTGACCCTCAGGGACTTAGAAAATTGGTGTGGTCATTTTCACCTATATAAATCTATGTAATCTTGTGCTCACAACTCCTCTGACACTATAAATGATTGAGACTTAATTCTTTTTGCAATACTATAGGTCTGTGGTCAAGTTATGCACCTGATATTTTGTTTGAGCCCCTGACCCCCCAGGGTCTTAAAAATGGGTGTGGTCATTTTCACCTATTTATCTATGTAATCTTGTGCACACTACTCCTTTTACACTATAAATGATGGAGACTTAATTCTTTTTATAATATGATGGGTCCGTGGTCTAGTTGTGCACCTGATGTTTTGTTTGAGCCCTTGACCCCAGGGTCTTAGAAAATGGTTGTGGTCACTTTCTCTGATATAATTGTGCTCTCAACTCTTCTTAAGCTATTAATGATGAAAACTTTGTTCTTTATGCATAATATAATGGCTCTGTAGTCTTATTGTGTTATTGATAGGTCATTTGAGATAGCAGCCCCTGACCCCTAGGATCTTGAAAAATTGGTGTGGCATTATTTTTTGAAATCCTTTATCTTAGATATAATGAATTGTATTTCAAGCGATATTCTACTTGCAGTCTAATGGATATGTTGTTTTGTTGTGCTACTTATAATTTGTTTGAGTGCCTGCTCCCTATGGTCTTTGGTTTAAAATAAAATGGAAATTGATATTTATGTGTATGTATATTATTTACTTGCCAATGAGTGAATAAAACAAATCAACCAGGAGAGCTACAGTCTCGTCAGAGACTTCTGGTTATTTACACACTCTCCAACATTTGTTACATAATTATTATGCATACACAATTAATAGGTAGGATAATCATTAGACATCTGATAAAACACAATTTTAAAGTTTTAAATATTGTTACTTTCAAATCATGGAAACAATATATATATATATATATATCAAATTTTAAGGTGAATATGTAAGAATTGTGTTTCAATTTTAAAATAATAAATAACAAGAAAAAATAAAATCAGTGAAAAGTAATTAAACTATACTTTACCAGTTCCACACGTGCGATGTGTCCAACTATTACAAATGTCGCAGGTAACGACATGTTGTCGGACTCGTACAAATTGATTGCATGATACGCATTTAGATTCCATTTTGAAGAATAGATTGATAATGGTACAGATTCAAAGTAACAAATCCTTTTATATTTGTGTATTAGAGTATCTATTGCATGATATTTATTGACAAGAAATTCTGCTTATAGATAAACATGATAAAAATATACCTTATTTGCTGACAAGTGTCGTGTATTTTACCTATAATCCACACGATGACACTCTCCCACCCTTCTATTCATACAAAATACATTGTCATTTTCTAAAGTGATAAAGCATTTTGTTTGACACGTACACAAAATAAATCCGTACAAGCGGTTTCTCGGTATCTTTGCAACTAACATAACTGTTGCTTCGTAAAATAAATGGTACTCTGTTATTTACAAGTACAAAAATATATAAGATTTAAGAATTCTATACCAGTGACCTTAGTTTAAATTGAAAAGAGAACAGTTAAATTGCTCATTAAAAATCATGCACGAATCACCCTCTTTCTCATTTTATATAAACCATTGGCATATTTTAAATCTGAATTAAGGAAAAAAATCGATATTAAATCATCAAGGTAGTTTATTAAAATCACCACTGACAAAATTTCCAAAGAGAGAGAGAGAGAGAGAGAGAGAGATTAAAAAAGGGGTTGACCAAAGTCGCGATCTTTGAGGAAATTAACAAGAATTTTGTCTGGAGATAGTAGATCCGAAATTTATTTTAAATCCAAAAATGCGACTTCTTTGTAGTAACTTTATCCACCTCGCTATATCCGTCTATATGCATGTGGGGCTAATTATTGTCGTTTTAATTTCGTTCAATGGTTAGTTTCTCGATTTTAGTTCACTGAATCATTTCACTTTATAGTAAAACTAAGAAATAAAGATAAACGAAGATATACGAGAAGATGGAGAAGAAAGAATGAAACATTCGGACAAATAATTGAATATGAATGAAGGATATATGACAAGTGAATCTACGTATCATTTTCAAGAATCCCGTCACAAAGAAAAAAAGAAGCAAAAAAAAGCAACAACCAAAAAAAAAAAAAAAAAAAACCAAAAACAAAACAAAACAAAAACCCAACCGTAATTGTACAAATGTGAAATATCTTATCTAAAATATTCTACCGTCGCTGTCCAATGACATAATTTTATATTCTCTAGGAAGTAAAGTGCTGCAAAAAAAAAAAAAAAAAAAGAGTCAGCGCATAATATATGTATATTTGTTTTATTTTCATCATTTTAAGTGGCCAATAAAATAGTTCTGAAGTTCAAGGAAATATAATCTAGACTGAGCGACCTAAAAACATGATACTAGTATTTTCTTTGCTGAGAAGAGGGCGTCATTTTGCATACAGCATGAAAGTCTCTGTCTGTAAAAAAATAATAATAAAAAATAAATTAAAAACATTTCTTCTTACTTTAAGGAAGCAAAAATATAATCATTTATTCCAGTTTTACAACATTTGTTTGATAATAGATTCAGAACGATGTTATATAAATTGAATCGCTGCGTTTTTCTCCGAGGCCCTCCAAACCCTCCCCCCCCCCCCACTTCAACCCCAATCAGACAAAAAAAAAAAAAAAAAAAAAAAAAAAAAACCTTGTTCAAAGGATACACCATTTACACTCTATCAACTTTTTAGGAATAATATTAGTCCGTGACGTCTTTTGAAAAATTACGCTTTAAAATATCTCAGAAATCGACCGTTTATTGTTCAGTTTGTATTTATTTGTAAATGTTCACCAAATTCTATCAAAGGACGGCGATCCTGTGTTTTTCTATATGATAAAACAGAGACCTATTGGGAAGATTGAAAAAGTTGGGACGAATTGACCAAGTTGGGACGAATTGGTAAAAAAAAGTGGGACGAATTTGAATTGGGACGAATTGACCAAGTTGGGACGAATTGGTAAAAAAAGTGGGGCGACTTGGTTGGGACGAATTTGAATTGGGACGAATTGACCGTACCCCTATCTGACCTACATTTTCCGCTTGAGTGACTTGGTTAAGAAGTTTGGGGTAGCTCAGTATCTGACAAAGTACTGATGCTACAGTAACCAAACTTGCACAAGTGATTCATCTTTGGATGCTGAGGTGAACCCATGCATCGGATGCAGCATCTGACCTACATTTTCCGCTTGAGTGACTTGGTTAAGAAGTTTGAGGTAGCTCAGTATCTGACAAAGTACTGATGCTACAGTAACCAAACTTGCACAAGTGATTCATCTTTGGATGCTGAGGTGAACCCATGCATCGGATGCAGCATCTGACCTACATTTTCCGCTTGAGTGATTTGGTTAAGAAGTTTGAGGTAGCTCAGTATCTGACAAAGTACTGATGCTACAGTAACCAAACCTGCACAAGTGATTCATCTTTGAATGCCGAGATGGACCCATGCATCGGATGCAGCATCTGACCTACTTTTTCCACTTGAGTGATTTCGCTTTTAAAAGCCAATATTGAGCAAAGTATAAGTGCTACATGTACCAAACTTGCATATTGCATGTATCTTTGATCAAACTTTCATAAAATGACCTTGACCTACTTTTTCCGCTTGAGTGATTTTGTCTTTAAAAGCCAATATTGAGCAAAGTATTAGTGCTAGATGTTTAAAACTTGCATATTAGATGTATCTTTGATCAAACTTTCATAAAATGATCTCGACCTACTTTTTCGGCTTGAGTGATTTTGCCTTTAAAAGCCAATATTGAGCAAAGTATAAGTGATACATGTACCAAACTTGCATATTGGATGTATCTTTGATCAAACTTTCATAAAATGACCTTGACCTACTTTTTCTGCTTGAGTGATTTTGCTCTATAAAGCCAATATTGAGCAAAGTATAACTGCTACATGTACCAAACTTGCATATTGGATGTATCTTTGATCAAACTTTCATAAAATGACCTTGACCTACTTTTTCTGCTTGAGTGGTTTTGCCTTTAAAAGCCAATATACATGTACCAAGAAATATGTTTGAATTGAATTTTGCTGTCACGAGGTGAGCTTCGTAATCTGTGATTACCTATGTTTACTTAAAATGAATGCACCCTGGAATAAAAAGTTAGGCCCTAATTTTCTAGCCGGGCCCCTAAATTTCATAAAATGACCTTAGCCTACTTTTTCAGCTTGAGTGATTTTGCCTTTAAAAGCCATTATTGAGCAAAGTATAAGTGCGACATGTACCAAACTTGCTTATTGGATGTATCATTGATCAAACTTTCATGTAATGACCTTGACCTACTTTTTCCGCTTGAGTGATTTTGCCTTAAAAAGCCAATATTGAGCAAAGTATAAGTGCTACATGTACCAAACTTGCATATATGATTTATTTTTGATCAAACTTTCATAAAATGGCCTTGACCTATTTTTTCTGCTTAAATGATTTTGCCTTTAAAAGCCAATATTGAGCAAAGTATAAGTACCAAACTTAGATATTGGATGTATCTTTGATCATTCTTTCATAAAATGACCTTGACCTACTTTTTCGGCTTGAGTAATTTTGCCTTTAAAAGCCAATATTGAGCAAAGTATAAGTGCTTCATGTACCAAACTTGCATATTGGATGTATCTTTGATCAAACTTTCATAAAATGAAATTGACCTACTTTTTCCACTTGAATGATTTTGCCTTTAAAAGCCAATATACATGTATTTAGAAATATGTTTGAATTGAATTTTGCTGCCACGAGGTGAGCTTCGTAATCTGTGATTACCTATGTTTTTTTTTAGCTGGAAAATTAGGAATCAAAATGGAGATTTTGAACTTTGGTTAACATGGTTAACAGACATTTTGGTTTATTGTTACAGCCCTAATCAGCTAATGGCTAGCTATGTAATCTTTGATTACCCTATGTTTTCATAAGGCTCATGATAAGCATTACCTAAATATATTAATCACATTCTCTGTAAGATTTCCAGTGTTCTCATGTGAGCAATGTGACCCCTGAGCCTCTTGTTAGGAACATGTATATAAAGCAACCGTTATAAATGCAAGAAACATTACTATTGTTACTACATGTTTATATATGTACTTTTTCAGCTGAGGCCTGATGTGGTTCCTAAAACTGCAGGTATGTATTACTTAAATATGTGTACATAAAACGTATTGATCCAGTAATACCATCATGAGATTCGCTTCACTTTTTCTCATCTCCTACTGTCAAGTAATTATCCAGTCTGGATCCAATTTCTTTCTGCAGTAGCAGAAGATCTTTCAAGACCACAAGAAAATAGAATGCACCTAAAAGTGGAGACGCTGTTGTATGGATCCTACATTTTTCATGGTCTTTAAAGGTTGTCACTTAGTACTGCTACATTTTCGATATAGTGAATCACCTTAAGTTGTGATCTTGAATGAGACAATATTTTGTGTGAATAGTTGATTGCCACTTCCCAAATGAACCTGTTTAGAAAAGTATAGTCTGCAGGGGTATTATTACCGGCGGTTATGACTGCCTGTATACTGTAATCAATTGTGACATACTTGCATGGATAAAATTACTCTTGGCAATATGATTGGTGGACAACTACAAAAAATTGCAAATAATCGTCAAGGTTATTCAGAATCTGTGTGTAAAATACTTTCATCAGGTCAGCTGAAGAGTCTAGATGACTCTTCAAATGGAAGTCATATTGTATCCGTGCATTTTCTTCCCAAAGATGCCTCCAAAAGTCTTTGTACCGATACGTCTTACAACAATCACAGATCCTTACCTCGGAAATTTCCGTATGTAGCTTGAATCAGAAATAAAAACGGAAAAGCCTGAAATGTGTGATTGGTCTAACAAGAATAAAAATCGGTTATTCCATTTTTATTTTCTTACTAGAATTTTACAATATTTAATGTCAGCTAAGTGCTGGCAAGCTTTTTGTAAAAGCTTATACTTGTGAAATCTCTTTTCACGGATCTATAGGTGTTTGAACGCTATAAAGACCCATCACTTATTCTTGTTCTAGTTTTACAATAAATCTTGAAGTTTGGAAAGAATAATTGTCCAACAAATGTTCATATGAATCTTCATTGTACACTTAGTACGGTACATACAGTGACCATGGTGATAACCTTGATAGTAAGTTACTGTCCATGAAATAAAGATCCGTCTATTTCAGAAAACTTCCGAGCATTATGTACTGGGGAGAAGGGATTTGGTTACAAACGCTCTTCCTTCCATCGTGTTATACCAGGTTTCATGTGCCAGGGAGGAGATTTCACCAATCATAATGGCACTGGTGGAAAGAGCATCTACGGAAACAAATTTGAGGATGAAAATTTCAATCTAAAACATACAGGAGAAGGTAATTGTATACAAAATTAACATGATTAATTTGAGGTTGTCATGAGTAGGGTTGTATTATGTTCTATTCTGTAAGTAATGCTTTTATAGATGGTCAACAGGGGCATCACAAACACATCTTGTTCGAGACCATTCTTGAGGCTGATTAATTTATTATTACCAAAACAAAAAGAAAAACGTTAGTTTCTGAAAATTTGGAGGAAATTTCCCAGTATGAAAAAATTTGATACACCTTTCATAAATGTATGAAATTATGATGCCTTTCATTGATTTATAGCATTCCGATGCCTGAATCTATCCTGTAAGGAGCAGTTCAGATGAGGCATAAAATCTTCCCTGAAAAGTCTAAATTTCAAAATGCTAATTTTGAGAATTTTTTCGGTAGAATTGACCTCTAATTTCCACATTTGAATCTACTGTCAGATTGGATAAATTTATTCATTAGAAGACAGATGTTTTGGTCAAAATTAGTGTCATGGTTCATACAGGTCGTGGAAAGTCATTGAATCTGACCTCGTCTTCCATGCAATGTTTATATCCCTGCAATTTTCGTATGATCATTTATTTATAAAACATCTCGAAATGTAGAATTTCTGAAGATGAGAAGGTTCAATTGTTAAGTTTTGCATATAAATATCAGGGGAAAGACAGAACATAATGGTCATAGCAACAGATGAGTGAAAGAAGATCCTGACAATAATCCCAACATCACTCACAATAGAGCACACAATTTAACATCCTAGCAAGCTAGAGGTTGGACCAGGTGCCCGGGAGGAGTAAGCATGCCTTGTTGCAACAGTTGGCTAGCTGCACCTGCCGTCGATGTTTATGCACGAAAAATGGGTGGCTGCAGAAAGGGCCAACGACACTTGGCTATTTGGTTGATTGGGGTCTGTCGGCAGCAGGACAAATCCGGGACCCAAATTCAGGATATAGCTGGTGCAAATCGGCAAGTTTTCCATGGGATAACTGACTATGTCTGACTCTAATAAAGCAAAACTAAACAATTGCTAATCATATGATATTTTACCTTATAAAGCTTTAATATCGTTGATACATCCGGAATTCTCACTTGCCTCTGCTTCGTCTCTTCGAATTCAAGCGCCATGTTGTAAGTTTAAACTCGTGCGTCAGGTAAAAACATGTGACACCCCGAGGTTGTTTCCATAACAACGTCCATACATATGGATCGAAGTGTCGCGTGTTTGACCTGACGCATGAGTGTAAACTTACAACATGGCGCTTGAATTCGAAGAGACGAAGCAGAGACAAGTGGAATTCCGGCTGTATCATTGATATTAAAGCTTTACAAGATAAAATATGATTAGCAATTGTTTAGTTTTGATTTATTAGAGTCAGACATAGTCAGTAATCCCCAGGAAAACTTGCTGATTCATACCGGCCATATCCTGAATTTGGGTCCAGGATTTGTTACATTTAGATTCCTGTGGCCAACATACCCCACCAACTAAACAGCCAAGTGTTGTTGGCCAATTCTGCAGCTAAGCAACAGGTTGCATGTCTGTCATGGAAAAAGTTTTTTTGAGTTATGGAAATGTCATGGAATTTCAATATGAACCATGAGTGTTTTGCATACATTTGTATTTTCAGATATTGGTTCTCCCATCCTGTACAAAGTATTCATAAAACCTTACATCCATGAATCTTTTTAAAGAATACTTGTATTTGTATCTTAATCAACTTCTTCTTCCTACAAAGAATGACAACACATGATGTATAATTGACTGACTGAAAATTTCATATCTAAATCAAGCCTATATTGTGAATTTGCCAATTCTGTTGAACCCTGGACGTAAATCAAATGCCTTTTATTAATCACTGGAAACAAATCCCAATGAAGCATTTTTGGCCAGATTGCAAAGCAATTCCGGTCTATAGATTTACAACGCCGTTTGTTCGTCTGTCTGTCCGTCCGTCCGTCTGCCATTAACATTTTGGTTAAAGTTTCTGGTTGAGGCAAAATCTAAGGAACTATATGCAGTAGAAACTCTATTTTATACATGAAGCTTGCCAATCACAAGACCTTTCAATTTATGCCGTATTCTGATAAATTTCCAGTGCGCTAAGCTCCACCCATTCACGTGCTATATTAGGCCTAAAATAAAATTTAGTTTGTTTGCCGTTAACCGACCGACCCACGAAAATTGCCGCGACTCGGAGAATTTTATTGCCATTTTCATTCTGATATTTTTTTTTATTGATTATTTCTTCCCGAGATTTTGGAATGTCCAGTTTAAATATAAGATTATTCAAAATGAAAAAAAAAAACCTTTAGATTTAACAGGGCGCAATTTCAGTGAAGAGACAGTTAAGTATTATGTCCATGTAAATGATGTTTGATAGTCGTATTTTATGTACATGTACGACCGCGAAAAATCAATAACTACTTACCACATTTCAATGACAAGAAATGCCCACAAGACAGATGGTCCTATTTAAACCATATCGATTTTAACGTGAAAAAGTTGATTTATATACCCGGTTCCGATCAACAATGGCAACGTGTTACGTATTATCTGTAGCCCCCCCCCCCCCCCCCCCCCCCCCATCACTAGCTCGCGTAACTGAAGTGGTTGTAACAACTGCAAAAAAAAATGAAACTTCTTTCGGGGGATGCTAACACTGGACATTTGGATTGTGCTAAAAATAATATGTACTGCGTGCTTTTGTATAAGTTTTGGTAAAATGAGCAAGGAAATTCCGTGAGACTTCAGCGCCACACTGCACGGTTAGCTTCAATGATCCTTATTTTTTTTGGGGGGGGGGGGGGTCTCTAAACTCCCCCGCTTCATACTCGCAGAATAGCAGTTAAAACAGGTTTTCAGGACCTATTCCTGAACGAATACATAAATTGAAAAATTAGATATCGTATGTTGAATCAAATGGACAAAATTAAGAATGACAACGCTCCAACTCTCCCCTCGTTCAACTTCTAGTGGGTTTGTGCAATCACGTGGACACTTCTAGACAGTGGCGAGAGGATTTAACCTATTGATTTTTAAGGTCAGGAGTCAAAAGTCGAGATCACTATTGGTAATGATAAAACTCTGTGGATAGTCTAAAGATAACAATTTACTTTGGAAATCAATATTCAATCTTTGCATTGACTTAATCATGTTCAGAGCCAGAGGACGAGACCTATTGTGTCTCAAGGTCAGGGGTCAAAGTTCACATTAGGCAGTAATGGATCAACTCTAGAGATTGCAATTTAATAAGGTGTTCATCAAACTTTGCATGTGAGTTGCTAATGGTGCAGAGGGGGGGGGGGGGGGGGGGGGGCGCCCATTGGTTTCAAGGTTCACAATAGGCAATAATGCAGAACTATATGGTTTACTTTTGATGCTCTTCAAAATTCCATGTGAGTTGCCCATGGGTCAAGGACTATGTACGAGTACACCTAGTGATTTTGAAGGTCAGGACTCAAAGGTCAAGGTCACAATGTACAGAAATAGATTAACCTTATCGACAGCCTTTAGATAACAAATGAAAGGAAATAAAAAAGATGTTAAAAATGTTGTTGTTATGCATGGAGGTGCTACATTTTGTGTGAACTTGTTTTCATTTTGACTGTTAATAAATAGACAGTGTGCATATAACAATTAAATGTCACTTTTGTAATTACTAGTATTTGAAAAAAAACCATGTGTCTGTGAAACATGAATGCCCCTGTTGGCATCTTTGTCAGTAAAAATTGTATAATGGTCAAACTCCAAGGTCAAGGTCACAAGGTAAAAATTTTTGGTTTCCAAAGAAAAGTTTTGTCACAAGGAATACACATGTGAAATATCAAAGCCCTATCCCTTACCATTCAAAAGTTATGGCCAAGGTTAAAGTTTTTTGTGGACAAACAGACAGACAAACGGACAGGACAAAAACTATCTTCGCTTACGGGGGCATAAAAAGAGTTTTTATTGACCATCAGTCTGTTGGATTTAGTAAGTTTAAATTCTTGCAGCATGCAGACTGAAACTATCATACATGTATAGATTATGTAATGAAACTGATTTTAAAAATGTCTCAACGCAATACATACAATGATGAATATGAAAATAAAATTTAAGGTCATGTCTACTCATATACCATAAAGTTTCTAGACTTCACAATGCCATGCTTCAATATGCTATAATAAACTTCTTTTAATTTTAGTTCAAAGAACATTAAAAATAAGCAATATGCTTATATGTTAAATGTAGGAAGTCTTGTGTGGCTAAGTATTTATAAAGTTATTTTCAAATAAAATAAAATATTTTCCCTACCTACCTACCCATAGGTAAAAGGGTCGAGTCGGTTAACAGCAAACATAAAATATTTTATGTCTGGCCTTAGAATAAAAATAACAACTAGCTAGCCGTGATTCATTGTCCAGTAATTCCACTCGTCACATGAACCAATCAAATTATTCGCGGCTCGGTGATAATTTGATTGGTTCATGCAACTTGTGGAATTACTGGACAATAAACCACGGCTAGTTAGTTGTTTTTTCTTAAACATTTGACCTAGTGACCTTGACCTTGGACTTTGACCTAGTTAAAGTTCCTGGTTTAAGCAAAATCTATGGAACTGTATGCAGTAGAAACTTTGTATTATGCTTGTAGGTTGCCCATGACAAGACCATTCAATAAATTCTGTAACATTTGACCTAGTGGCCTTTACCTTCGACTTTGACCTAGTTAAAGATTTTGGGGAGAGTTTCTGGTTGAAGCAAAATCTATGGAACAGTATGCAGTAGAAACTTTATTATACATGTAGGTTGCCTCTGACAAAACCTTTCAATTTATGCCGTATTTGACCTATTAAACTTGACCCAGTTAGTGACAAAAACTTACTTTGCAATCTGGCCATACCGTCTTTAGCAGTATTTTATGAATGTTATGAATATACATGTAATTGAAGTTTAATGTTGTAAATAACAGATCTATTAATGCAGTAGGTGATATTGCAGGTGGTAATGATATTGTTCATGCTATACAACTGTTATAAGTCATTTTCATCAGTGCTGTAACAAAATTATCGAAGCCTTAGCTAAGCATGATATGCATATTCGTACTATGTTTTGTAGGAATTCTTTCAATGGCAAATGCAGGTCCAGGCACCAATGGTTCCCAGTTTTTCATCTGCACCGCTAAGACAACATGGTAAGTTGAACGGATTTGTCTCAGACTAAGAATTCAGGTCAAGTTCACATACGAGTTCAGTTGAAAAACCTATATGTCAGGCCCTCTCGAAAACTGCAAATTTGGTTGAAATTTTCTCCAAGGGGATGTAATGGATCCACGAGATGTTTGTTATATAGATGTATCATGGTGAGATACAGGCCAAGTTGGAATATGGGTCTACGATAGCCATTATTGAAGGAGTCATTGCTTTTGGCTTTTAAAATAAAATTGAGATTTTCAGTTTCAAGGCAGTCTCTATTTGAAGATCATAGGGAATGAAAGACTCCAGGTTCCCTACAGAGTAAAATGTTTTTCAAATGGGCCTCTTGTTCATAAATGCACTCATTCATATGATTTCCATTTTTTCGGGTGAGTAATGTAGCCCCTGACTGTCTTGTATTTTTTCAGGCTAGATGGTAAGCATGTAGTGTTTGGACAAGTTGTTGAAGGAATGGAGGTTGTCAAGAAAATAGAAGGTTTTGGATCACAGTCTGGGAAAACCTCCAAGAAAGTCGTTATCGAAAATTGTGGACAGCTCTAACATGGGACACGTAGTACGAATCTCGTAACATCTCAATCTAATACAGCTTCAGATCTGTTATACCAGCATGTACTATAGTGCTTATATTCATTTACAAATAACCATATTTTTCAGTCCTTTATTTTTTTCACAAGACAAGAACATTTACCTGACTTAATGTAGTAGAAGGTTATTCTTTACTATGTCAATCGGAATCAGGCTTCAGATTATTCTTGAAAGAGCATAATTATACCTTATGTAATATTACTATTGTTTTTAATACAAATAAATGATATTTCTTACTCGGTCTTTGTAGAAAAAATACAAATGTCTGTCTTTATAAAGTCAACTGTTAAAGTATCAGCTTCAGAATAACCAAGAAGAATGTTTGTTATGAGACTTTCAATTTTCAAGTTTACAAACTGGATGTTGTAAAATTATTTACTAGTATAAACTTCAAGTTTCTACTATTCAAGAACTTCAATATTTCAAATTAATTCTACAAGTTTTTTGTATGGTTGAAATGTTTAGAAAATACTTTACAGGAATTTTTCTTTTACATTCAGAAGTTTATTTGTGAATTTGATATCTATAAATAGAATTTTCTATATAACATCAAAATGTACTACTTTATAATATTTTGGCAAATATTCTCTATACTAAAGATCTATTAAAATGATTCAGACATTAATCTATTGTTATGATTTATGTTATTTGCTAGAACGATATCATTAGCCAGATTTGAATATTTTCCACTTTGAAACCTAGATTTTCCCCTCAATAATTCCATTTCTTCAGGTTTTCTGTTTGAGCAAATCGAAATGGACAGATTTACTTGTTGTTTGATGAGATCATGTCTGAATTGATCATCAATACTAGACTTGAGTGTAATATATATGATTTGAACCTAATTATAACCCTGTCACGTCTCCAAGACTTAGATTTTGAGTTTCATTGCAATCAGTCTTTGCGTAGGACTAGTTACCATATATTGATGTCCTTGAACAAAGATGTCTTGAAAATTCTGTGAGTGAAATTTAGCAGATGAATTTAGAGAGTTTAAAATCACTCACAATTTGGCCATGGCAATTTAAATGGCATCATGCAGGGCTCTCGATAGGCCTAATTTGGGGCCGATATTCGGCCCCATTCCCAATGCAAAATAGTACCTTTTTGTCCCAATTTGTTGACCAATTTTCCCAATTTTGAAACCTAATGGAAATTTCATTAAAAAACAAGTTAAAATGCTAAATATTTTTTTGTGAAAACGCAACCAAATCTAAACAAATTTTTTTTTCAATTTTGTAAAAAATGCCGCTATTTTTCCCAATTTCAAAGGCCCCAGTCCCAAAATTCGGTGTGAGAGCCCTGTCATCTGAGTATGACCTTTTTCAATCTTTATCTGCGTTTTTATGTGCTTGCAAAGCAGAGCATCATATGAGTAACTTTGTCACTTTTGCCAAAGAGGCTTAAATATGGTATTTTCTTGGATTTCGACATTGCTTGTAAGACTTGAGCTTGAATAGGTTTGAAGGTAGAACTTCATTCAGTACTGGAGTCCATCATCATATGAGGATGCTACTTAAGAATGTTATAGGTCATTTCTTTGACTTCAGTACATTTTTAAAGGAGGTTTCATCACATCTGGATAATGATGCTTCATATTTCATGCATATGTAAGGAGGATTCCAACAAATTTTGGGTCAGGAGGTAAATGGTCAAGGTCACTTGTCAAACATTTCTAGAGTTTGATATTTTTATAAATAAAAGTGGTGAGGTCAAAGGAGCTGATAAGATAAGGCGTAAAATCTGCCCTGAAAAAGTGGAATTTTCAAAATGGTAAATTCAAGAAAATTCTTTCATAAAATTGATGCCATTTTTTGGTTTCATCAAAATCAGCAGTTGGATTAAATTTATCGTGCATCGTTTTCCTTAATTTTGGGGCAAAATATGTCTTTTTTCCATAGAAATCAATGGAAAATGGAAAAGTTTTTTAAAACAGTGTTCCCCCCTTAGCTACAGAACGCCACTTTTACAGAAGGTGTATATCGCTATTACATATCTTTTGACAAAGTGGGGTTCTGTAGCTAGGGGGGGAACGAGGCCCCAGAGACAAAAAACTGAAAAAGGGAGGGTGGGGGGCTTTTTACGAATATGTGTTTTAGGCCATAATATAAGCAAAGATTCATTTTTTCCCTTTTAAAGTCATTCATTTATTTATTCTAAATATGTTCAAATGAAATGCACAAGATTTTGGAATGACATAAACAGGAGTGTGTTGTTTATTTCTAAACAGTGTGTATTTCACGGTAAAATGCCTACTTTTTAGCCAATTAATACAAAATACAACCATATTTCAGATTCAAGATTCTAAAATATATGGATAAAGTTGAGACCAGTCTTTTAAATTTGATTTCTAGTATCTTGTTTAGACTATAACTATGTTTTAAAGTTGATAGATATCCATAATAGCCAGATAGTTCTTAATTTTCAACGTTTTATGCTCAATATTAGCTTCTTTTCAACATGGCTACCCCCTACTCTTTGGGCTGTAACTTAAGTATCTAGAAATAAGCTTAACAAAATGAAAGTTGTATGAGGAATCTCCAAATACATTACATTTTAGTAAAGATCAACTTTTTTGTGTGTATAGGTCATTGTATAGAAGAAATACTTGATGAGATTCAGGGCTAAATACAGCCCTTATCTTATCAGCTCCTTGGAGCTTGGTCACGTTTACAGAGACAGTTATTTTGATGCAAGCATGTACACGAGACAGAACAATCTCAGAACTTTGAAAATTACCATAGCAGTGTATCCATTTTCTGTCTGAGTTCATGGAAACTTGGCATGAAGTTGTAACCCTTCCTGCCATTATATTTGCCCAGTCTGGGGTACATGTATATAATCTATTTAATGTAATCAACCTAAAAGCAGAATGAGGTGTATCTAACTGATATGGCTAAAACTCTTGTCATCTGCCAGAAGTTTTGGGGGCACTATATTGCTGCCGTATTAGTATGTGTCTGCACCCTTATAAACACAATAGAAAACTAACACCACGTAAGATAATCGTAGGGCAATAGGCTGTGGGTTTCCGAAGATGAATAACTATAAGCTTTCCTGAAATGTTGGCCTTGTGGGGAGAATGAATCCTTTTATAAATTTTCAAGGTCCCAGTGGACGATGTATTGTAAAGAAAACCTTGTGAACTCGATCAAGGACACCTGCCACAAATGTTGGTTATGGCAAGAGGTTTTTAGAGGATTCCATGCTCTTCTGATTAAATGTCAAACATTAACTAAAATAAGTATGTTTCAGTACTTACTCCCGTATAAGTGTATGTTACCAAAAAAAAAAAAAAAAACCCTAACAAACTTTCTTTGGGTGTCAACCATATCGATACTCAAAGCGCGTCACAAAAATCGAATGACCTATCGGTACCTTCTAAGGAAGATGTTAACAAATTTTTGGGTCTTCTTTACCGGGCATACCATCCTGAATTTATCAAAAGAACAGTTTATATCAGTACTTTATCAATCTAGGGTCTGTACAAGCATCTTTTCCAGGAGCTGCGACGACGGGATTATTCCACAGTCCAATTCTCGTCATGGGAAAATTGTCCCCGATCCTTTATTCCGATCTCTCGGGTGACTGATCATGAACTTGCTTGACAGAGGAGCACAAAATGTTTTTTTAATTCCAAATACATATAGTTACCAATGTACACAGAGCTTAGTATAGCCTATGTCACAGCGACCCACTTTCTTTTGAGGCTTTTTGTTGATACCACACATGTCTCACCTTGGGAGAGACCTCTGGGTATCCGGATAAGTTGGAGAATTATGCGCATTTAATCTTGTATGTTGGTTTTGTTATTTGATTTCTAGGTGTTTTTTGGATATCATTTCCTTATTTTTCAAATGACAAAGGTCACGTGATGCTATTACATATATGGATTATGTAAATCGACGCACGTACAGGCGGTAGTTTTACGTCTAAACAGTAACGTACATTATCGCCAAATACTAGTATCGGAGGATGAAAATATACAGTAAACATATTCTTAATGCGTGATAAACACATCGACTCATCTAAAAGAAACTGAGAAGGGGATCTCCAAGGGAAGCCGGTTGTAACATACACAGCAAAACACCCGAAAAAAAAAAGAAATACAGAAGACAAGCACAGCAAGAAAAACAAAAGGGACAAGGTAGATCAAACACAACAGACGACATAAAACACTAAAAACAAAGGACCTCATATGTCAATCAGTGCCGACTTTAGGCGGTGTCTGTTATGTCAGTAGCGAGGGGTGAAATTATCCAGATTACATGCGCACAACTCTCCCACTTGTCCGGTTATCCTTTGAAATCGAAAAACATATTTGTGTGTGTGTGTATATAGCGTCCTCAATGTAAGGATGACGATGTAAACAAAACAGCTTAACGAAGGGACCCAAGTAACAGATGATCGAATATGTATATGGATATCAAAAGCATACAGGCGTACAAAACAGTCCGTGCTCTGCTAATTGGAGCGAGCTAATGCATGCATTTACCCGAGGTATAAGACCAGCTTTAAGAGAGGACAGGTGTTCGAGATTGTCGTCTCTAACAATGTTTAGAAAGGGCCTGTCATGGAGTCGCCGCCGTCACAGTCAGTCAGAGTGCAGTAGTTGGATTTCAGCTGTTTCGACTTCGAGCATTACTGCTTATTTGTTCAAATACTTATTTGGTGCACTTGATTATTACATCAGAACTTTTTTTTCGATATTGATAATGTCCGAAAATGTTGGGTTTTTTTTAAATTTGAACGTTATTTGATTCCGTACCTTATAATATAGGAAATGGATATAAAAATACAATTTTGTTCTCTACAAAATTGGCACATTTTTCAACCAGTTGGTGGCTATGAATTCATGGTACAGTGAGAAGAATTGAATTTTAATCGTTTTCAAAAGCTTAAACAGCAAATAAGTTATTTCACATATAGTCTTCACAATTCGAAATAATTTTCCAGAGAGGTTTATTTATTATACATTTGCATTTATTGTTTATATATTGATCCAATACTCCCTTCGCATAAAAAGTTACATTGTATACTATACCCATTCAGACAAATTGTGTTGAGGAACAATGTTATATATTATACATATTCCTTTTCAAAGATTTCTCATTCATATGGTGATTTGATATTTTCGAAATACGGTGTTTTTCATAGTGGGTCGTTCCTGGTTGAAATAGATAAACTACCTTTACAGTCTCAGTCCGGATGGTAATTAAAGGTGTTGTCAAATTATACATAATTGTGGAAACGCCATAATCAATGGACACACACAACCTCTATGTCTGACATAATGGGGCATACAGCGACATTAAAGGAATTTTCTCTACGACAAATGACTAAATAATCCATTTTCCTGACAAGATTGGAGTACCATGATTAATTGAGATTTTTCTTTCTATAACTCTGTGAGATATTAATTTTCTGAAACTGAATCGCCGTACTTTCGTCGTAATTTGCACTTCCGGAGTGTTCGAAATACTGCTATGATAAGCCGACCAATTGGTTACCCGCTTTGAAATAAGCAATGGAAGCTGATGGCTGATTTCCCACCTTAATCATAAGTTAAGTTTAAATCAAATAAAGTATCGTAAATCGTCTAATTGTTGAACGAATGCTAAACAACCCTCAATCTTTATTTTGAAAGTCCTGAAAGAGATATTCTTTGGTCTCAAACGAAGTACGCAGAGTGTGTTTTCCTGTATTTTTGTTCGAAATTCAAGTCAAAAGATAAATTCAAGAGAAGATATTAAAAGGAATTCAACTCTAATTTACTCGTACTTGAGAGTGTTCGATTCCTCCACGACAATCTATAACTAATTTCCTATCAAGAACTGACTAAAAAGCAATATTCGAGGAGCAATATGATCGAAACAAATATGGAATATCAATGGATTAGCTGCAATCTGTTTTCTTCGTGGAGCAAAATGTAATAAATCTTGCATATCATTGGATGAATTGTCGACTGCTTTCTATGATTAATTTCATTTCTTATCCATATTTATGAAATATTTGGAAGCAAAAGAGATGCGCTGGAATATTGAAGTACACAGAGATATAATAGTATCATTTGCTAACTTTCAATTCTGAATAATTAAAGTGAGCACATGACAACTAGTTGTCATGTGCTCACTTTAATTTATTCAGAATTGAAAGTTAGCAAATGACAATAGCAACGATGCTTTCAGGTATTAGCTGATCTCGTGTTAATAGTTTGTATAATGACTGTTTCACGGAGAATCTAACAGACGATGTATATATTCACAAAGACATTGGTTATTTGGATTAGCAATCAAGGTACGTAATAATTTTGGCATTGTTTCGCTTCTGATTTACTTTGTAACTTGAAAGTTTTCGCTTTTGATTTGATTTGAAAATATTTCATCAATTATTGAATTGAATTTTGATTTCTACCATCAAAGTATATAAGAAAGAAATCCAATACCAATAATAATATTAAGAAGTATTATTCTTCGAGCTTTATTTGCAAAAAGTGAAATACATCAGATTTACTAATGAGTGAACGTTTAGTCACAGTATACTGGTTTTTCAATTACATTACAATCAAATGAATCCACCGGAACACTTGGTCTCTATAAAGTACTAATGGCCTATTACACGCTCAAGATACATGTTAAGGTTTTGATGTATCTTTTCAAAAACGTCTTATTATCCTCATGCATGTTACGTTATTCCAATATATCAAAGGAATGTTTTAGATATTTTGCGCCAATTTCGCAATCGAAGTTCTCTAAGACGATGTTTGCTAATGCTGGCAAAGCATCGTCTTTGTACTTTGTATTGAAGTCCTAAAGAGATATTCTTTGGTCTCAAACGAAGTACTGGGAGTTTGCTTTTCTGTATTTCTGTCCAAATTAAAGTTAAAAAAAAGATAAATTCAAGAGGATATTTTTTTTGAAATGTTAGCACAGTCATTGGAATGGATTTTTTTTTAAATCAAAATTGCAAACGCATCGTTACTTATTTGACAGGGGGTTGAAATTTATAACTTATAATAATGTTTTTAAGTGCTATACTTTTTCTGTATTACTTATCTATATAATTTAGAAGAAATATATTAATTTTTGACCTATTATAAGTGAACTTGGAGGGATTAAATGCATATACTGGATATTTGATATTCATAAATCCTTTCTAAAAGAAAACCTTTCTAAAATGTAGCAAAATCGGTTATCTATGTCATTTGGATCATTATGATGCATAGGAAATATACTTTTGATAAAAAAAAATAATCTGTTAAATCTACGAGTAGGGACCCATCTTAATTTCGATTATATTTTTAAATGAAAT
Source organism: Pinctada imbricata (assembly GCA_033119305.1). Lineage (NCBI taxonomy): Eukaryota > Metazoa > Mollusca > Bivalvia > Pterioida > Pteriidae > Pinctada > Pinctada imbricata. The sequence continues at coordinate 44,978,901 of VSWD01000010.1, forward strand.
GACAAGTTTCTGAAATTTCAAAATAATATATATGATGTCAAGTTAATGAAGGACCAAAACAAAGCTTCTTTCAAGCGACAGAGCTGAGGTAATTATTACACTTTAACATCCATTCACGGGAAATAAGTTTAACTGCACACTGCAAAAGGAAATAAGTGTTTATAATAATAATACGGAAGTGTTCAAATTCTTAACCTTCTTGGAAGAAAATTTCAAAACAATTTTAATGCATCAGACACGTGTTTCGGACAGTAAATCCTCATCAGTGGTACTTATCAAATGCCAAAATGATTTTCTGAGACAGCCAAACGTATTTCAAAAGTGCCACTAGGAACACTTCCCCATCACAAATGTACAGCAAATTGACCCTCCAAAGCCTGCTGTTTGTGGTTATAAGTATCTTCTGGTCTTATGTTGTGCTTTACGTTTCAATATAAAGCAATGACTACCTCACGTTTTTTTTTTTTTCAAAATGATAACTTTTTCTTCGCCATTTTTTTTTGGGGGGGGGGGGTCTGGCTTGGTCCATGTATTAATAAAATGATTCCTTAAGTGGTTCTCTTCGTATCAAAAACAACAAACTCTGCACATCACTTCCTTAATTCATTCGAGTGCTAGTTTCTTTGTTTTCAAAAGTCGTGTTGATATCTCTTGTCTTTTACACCAATTCCCTATTTTTCGATTTTGATGCAATACATACGATTGTCCTCTAACCTATGCATGTTACCACATCGTATCTCTTCAGTTATTGTTTGAAGGAGTGGGGTTTTTGTCCCCCGCTTTCGCGAAAGCGCGGGGACATTAAAACCGGTTCGTCCGTCTGTCCGTCCGTCCGTCCGTCCGTCCGTCTGTCCGTCAGTCACAAAAACTTTAACCTTGTGCATAACTTTTGAATGGTAAGTGATAGGGCTTTGATATTTCACATGTGTATTCCTTGTGACAAGACCTTTCCATTGATACCAAAATTTTTGACCTTGTGACCTTGACCTTGGACTTTGACCTACTTATTAAAAACTTTAACCTTGACCATAACTTTTGAATGGAAAGTGATAGGGCTTTGATATTTCACATGTGTATTCCTTGTGACAAGACCTTTCCATGGATACCAAAATTTTTGACCTTGTGACCTTGACCTTGGACTTTGACCTACTTATTAAAAACTTTAACCTTAACCATAACTTTTGAATGGTAAGTGATAGGGCTTTGATCTTTCACATGTGTATTTCTTGTGACAAGACCTTTCCATGGATACCAAAATTTTTGACCTTGTGACCATGACCTTGGACTTTGACCTACTTATTAAAAACTTTAACCTTGACCATAACTTTTGAATGGAAAGTGATTGGGCTTTGATATTTCACATGTGTATTCCTTGTGACAAGACCTTTCCATGGATACCAAAATTTTTGACCTTGTGACCTTGGACTTTGACCTACTTATTAAAAACTTTAACCTTGACCATAACTTTTGAATGGAAAGTGATAGGGCTTTGGTATTTCACATGTGTATTCCTTGTGACAAGACCTTTCCATGGATACCAAAATTTTTGACCTTGTGACCATGACCTTGGACTTTGACCTACTTATTAAAAACTTTAACCTTGACCATAACTTTTGAATGGAAAGTGATAGGGCTTTGATATTTCACATGTGTATTCCTTGTGACAAGACCTTTCCATGGATACCAAAATTTTTGACCTTGTGACCTTGGACTTTGACCTACTTATTAAAAACTTTAACCTTGACCATAACTTTTGAATGGAAAGTGATAGGGCTTTGGTATTTCACATGTGTATTCCTTGTGACAAGACCTTTCCATGGATACCAAAATTTTTTACCTTGTGACCTTGACCTTTGAGTTCGACCTACTTTTCAAAAAACTATAACCTTGTCCATAACTTTTTAATGGAAAATGATAGGGCTTTCACATTTCACATGTGTATTCCTTGTGATGAGACCTTTCTGTTGGTAACAACAACCTGACCTTGTGACCTTGTCCATGGAGGTTGACCACATTTAAAAACTTCAACCTCGACCATAAGTTTTTGATTTTAATTTAAATCATAGGTCTTCACATGTGCATACCTTTTCATAAGCCCTGTCCCTTGGAAACAAAACGAAAGTTTGTACCTTTTGACCTTTTCTTGGAGTTAATCTTTCATATTTAGAATGTTGATAATATATGAGATATATTATTAAAACTTAAGAATGGGGGGATGTCTGTAAGCATTTCTTTAAAGACAAACACCCAAAAGCGGGGGACCACAATTCCTTGAATTTGATTTTAAACGTTGGTTCACGTAAGAAGAGACCAAGGAAGATACATCCATTTCAGCTACATTATCCTTACATTTATCTATGCTTTAGAATTTAAAAGTCTAAGTTCTATTCCAATTTTATGGCTTTGTTGTGAATTTGTGATTTTCCTGTGTTCATTTAATTTCATCCTTAACATGCTTTTCATATGCTTAGTCTTTTCTTTGGAGCGTGCTATAATCTGAATTAGAAATGCATTCACACATTTTCCTTTCTTTAATCAATTTTATTTATCCATTTTTACGATATACTTGAAAACTGGTAGATGAAGAATTTTGATTGACTGACGACCTTTTGTCATCGACTCTCTCTCTCTCTCTCTCTCTCTCTCTCTCTCTCTCTCTCTCTCCACCAGTTAGATTGACAAAATTTACTTATCTCACAAAATATAAAATCTAAAGGTTTTCTAACAACTTTAAATTTTCCTTTACCAAAAGTTATTGCAAATACTGATGTCGAAGGTCGTACTTCTAAAATGCTAAAAAAGTTTTCGGTGTGTAATTAACCCTGCTTGACTCTATAGTGTTACAACATGCAGATTGAGGATCACTGACAAGGGTTAAATACCCGAAAGTACATGTCTTGGTTATGTTGCAAATGTGTCAGTTTTCATATGGTGGAGGTTTTTGTTTTTGTTTGCTTTGGTTCCTGTTTTATCCTGATTTTGTATGCCTTCGGTTTCTGATTTTCTGAATTATCGATTTTGTACTGTAGACAGGGATATGGTCATTATCCATATTTGTCATCTTAAATGATGCTAATAAACTTGAAGACGTTTAACACATGCATATTCGTTTGAGGCAAACTATTGTGGTAAAAAATTCTAATAAATCTTCAAATTCAATGGTGATGTTCTAAATTCTGACAAAGAATTGTTCGAAATATCTAAATGCGTTTATAATAATATTTTCTTTATCATTTACAGCACTTTGAAATTTTATCTGATTGTATACCCTTATTATATTGCTTAATGATGCAGATCTATCATTCACACTCAGCTGACACTTTCTGTTCAGATATAAAATGAAAAAAAATTGACACAAAAATGCGTAACATCGTTTATCAAATCAAGCGTGACACTTTCAAAATTCTCATATCTCGAGTATCTTTTTCTAGTTGTACTTCATGTCAAGTAAATGAGCAACTTTTCAAGCTTCCGACGAATTCAATTGGTCTTTCATATCGTCATATCAAAGTGTACTTGGCTGGAGTGCCTCTAGCAATTCTCCTTTTTGAATGTTTACTCGTAACAAGCTTACATTAAGCGATGGTCACAACCCGTCGTACGTGCACGTACGTGCTGTCTGCGTGCAAAAACATAGGCAAACCTTGGGTATCCGTACGGTGTCCGTGCGTTATCAGTAAGTGTCCCGTACGTCCTCCTTGCGGATTTGGGAACACGCAGACAGGACGTAGCAGTTTTAGTGCATACAGAACTTTCGCTGCTGTCTAAGAATTCAACAAGAAGTACGACACGCACGTTGCAAGTACGTTGCAAGTACGTGTGAGGACTCCGTGCGTTAGCAGTACGTGTCAATATGACATTCTTATAATAACGTAGAAGACGTACGGAGAAAGTACGTGGTAAGCAAGTTGCACGCAAGTCGTAAGTACGTGCAGCGAACTTACTTTTTTTGCGCTACATGTATGATGCATGTAACCATCAATATAACCGTGCATGCGACGTGCGTGACGTACTCCTTCCGTACTCTTGTCACGTCTTTCCTTGCGTCTTCAGAAAAACGTAGCGCACGTAGCCTCTACAATCACGCACGTCCTGAAAGCACGCACGGTGGGTTGTGACCAGGGCTTTACTTACAAGTATAAATCTTTATTCAATAAAAATGAATGGACTGTAAAACCTACGTATGGAACAGTGCAAGTGTGACTAGTGCTAGTATATCTTCGATCATTTTCAATGAATTATATACATTTGTACTACTTGGTGAGTGTCACTGCTGGTGGACCAGGAGTCCCCGAGGGCACATGTAGCCAAGTTCGATCAACTTCGGTTGATCGTCTGTCTCTTCAACGCATTTGAAATTTTCTGTTACAAAATTTCTTGAAATTTCTAAAACGTGGGTCCTGTCGCATCATATCCCACCCATTCTGCTACGTTTTTCGGTACATTTTTGGACATAATAATTTCACAATTTTTGGCCATATTACATAGTTTAGACTGAGGATCACTGATGAGGGTTAAGTACCCGAAACGTGCATGTCTGGTCCATGCTGAAAAGGGGTAGGGGCAAAAGTGACCATTTTTGGCCCCAATTAGAATTTTTTTTAAAAAAAGTTATATTTTCTTATTCAGTATGCTTCTTCTAAACAAAAAATGACAAATTTTGTGTGATTTTTTGAAAACTGTGCCTTTCAGGGCAAAATGATTGAATGTTTAGTACATAACAGCATAGAATCACTGGAACGGAAAGACAAAATTATAATAAATCAGTCAGTAATCAAAGGCTACCACCAATTCAAGATTAAGCCCCTACATTCTTGCAATTTTAGTCTACCTGTGGAAAGGGAATATACAAACATCACAGACACTCATGCTTGTTTGGTATGGATTCCTGAGAAAGTTCCAGAGAATAAATTAAATTTGGTCACAGATGAAAAAAGATATCTCACTCTGAAAGACATTGTTGGTCTTCCTTGTGGACATGTCCGAAGGGGACTGGCCCCCGCATTCAGGATTATCTTGGACAAAGGAGGCCAAATCATGGCCGAGGCTACACAGGAACCAAGGCCAAGTTTTCCACCATGGCCTGAACAGTTGGAATCGGGTGGTGGTATTGTAATACCATGTAAATATATCATAGACAAAGTGGATGTAGAATTTGCATTAAATATAATTCATGAACATCTTGTAAAAATGCCAGAGAAATCTGTGATGGAAGTTCAAACTATTTAAGAGTCTTAATTTGCACCTCAGATTGAAATTTTATTCTGAAGTCTTGTCAATATACCGGTAGTTTGAAAGTCGTATTAAATTCATGTTTAAATGTTTTGTCAATGACTACTTTAACCATTAACACGATCAAGTGTTTAAAATGTCCGTACTTTACATACTGGATATATACTTTATGTATACTTACTGAAAACCATGCAGATTGCATGAACGGAATAGATCAACCTTAATATTAAAAAAAATATATATAACTAGATGGCTACTGTTGCAAGCAACAGACGGATTCCTCCTTTATTCATGTTATTAGACCTTCCTCGGAACTGAAGTGTTGAAATCCGAATAAAGATGATGAAAAAAGAATAGTTGCTTTAGTACCTTATTCACTTCAGCAAATGGGTCAAAAGATCTTAAGTCTAACTTTGGACTCTTATCTATTTATCGACAAAAAAGAAGAAAAAGATGATAAATACCTTTCAAGTTTAGGAAGGCTTTAAACTCCTATATCTATTCTTTCCATTTTGAATCCTTTTAAATCACTATCCCAAAAAGAATTGCACAATGAATTAGCGATGAGAAAATTTCTATAAATAGAGAATGACAACAGCATGAAAGTACAGACAAGTAATGCTACTAAGATAAAAAAGGAAACAGAGAACAAGAATAAAAGAGTTATCTATCTTACTATGTAAAGTTCAAATAAGAAGTACTACTTGTGTGAAGAATAAATATTTAAGAACAAAATCCTATCAATCCTACAAGAGCAAATGTTTGTTATGACCTTGAAAAAGTTTATTTGACCTTGAACCAAGGTCATGGATGAAAGATAAGCATTTTAGTTAATTCTCATCAAGATTTCTTTTTATCTATTCAAAGCTCAATATTTTATCAACAAAAGTCTGTTGTGACCTTGAAATCGAACAAATGACCTTTGGTCAAGGTCAAGGTGAAAGGACTTGATGCAAGGAATATTTGCGTCAAGTTTTAACTCTCAATGTCAAATGGTCTTTGTTCTATAGAAAAAATTTTGTTGTGACCTTGAGAATGAGAATTTGACCTTGGGTCAAGGTCAAGGTGAAAGGGCTTGGATCAATGATTGTATTTGTGAAGTTTGAACTGTCAAGGTCAAATAGTCTTTGTTCTATAGGCAAAAGTTTGTTGTGACCTTGAGAATCATAATTTGACCTTGAAACTAGGTCATCATCAATGACTACCTATAAGTAACCTACCATCCAAGTTTCAACTCAAAATCTCAAAAACTGTAGAAATTGGCACTGTGCCAATTTAAAGTTCCATTTTCAACTCAAAATAGCGCGAAAACCGTTAATATTTCATCGAGCATGTTAGCGTATAAAAGTTTGCAAATTTCCCAAAGAACAATATAAAACAAATTTCGTTAAAATCGCACGGTTAGTTTAGGAGTTATAAGGTTTTAAAGATTTTACCTATGATTACCTCTAGCAGGGGCATATGTGAACTTTTCGACAAGAAAAAAAATTTAAATTTAGATCTTAATATGCTCCTTCACATGGTACTTTTTGTTTTTTCATATGATGCTGTACTTTTTTGTAAAGTGACCGGAATGGTTTGTGGGTAAGAATAATAATAATAATAAGAATAATAAGAATAAAGAAAAGACAATACAATAACAGAAAGGATTCCGACGGAAATCGGAATCCTTAACAAGAGGTGTCAGTTGACAGTCAGAAAAACTGAATACCATAATCTACGGCAAACTGAGGAGGCAACCTCGCTTTTTACCTCCAAAAATTATTTTATGAAAAAAAGACATTTTTCCCATAAGTTTAACACTGGGTTATTAGACTCTCACAAGGACATGTAAAACAACTCACACCCCCTCAGTCTTTTCTTTAATCTGATCAATGGTATAAACTTTTATTACATTGATACGGTCCCTTAAATAGGTACGACAAGCGTTTAAGTGATCCCTATCCGGAACTACCCCAAGCTATCCTAAACTGCCCCATGGAAGGGCATGTTATTAACGTCTGTATCTCCTTTTGTAAATAACAAGGACAATGATTGTTGATGTTAGGTTATAGAGTGAGTCCAAACACATATTTTGATATATAACATAATTGCTTTGTACGAGGTTTAACACCAACCACAGGAGAATATATTTTCGCTATCCGGAACTGCCCCAACGCCTGTACTATGTCTTCACATTAGAAATTCTGATTTTTGGCAAGGGACATACATACCTACAGTTGTAAGCCCTAGAGCAAGGGCGTGTAACAGGTTCATACTCATATGGAACATTCCTTTTTATATTCTGAATGTACATGGAAAGTATAAGTTTTTTACATGCGCTTGCTCTATATATACTATAAACTATTATGTTAAAATCTGGTTGTTATCATTTTACTACTAATTTCTATAGTAGTGGGCAATTTGGCGGGAAATAACACTCATATTAGTTGATTATATCTATTTGGTGTTCAGTTTCAATAAACCACAATACATCTGTTCTTATTTGAAAGATAAAAAATAGTATGAAAACAATTTTTGAATATAGCAAAAGATGGGGCCAAAAACGGCAGATTTTGCCCCTACCCCTTTATCTGGTCTTAAATGATGCTATAGCATTTGAAGACGTTTAACATACATGTATACGTGGCCTTTATACATGTATTCAAGGAAAAATAAATTGTTCGAAATCCCTTGCCGGCGAGCAGCCTTCGGGACAAAACTTTCCAAACAGCTAGGTAATTATGCTTACATGCAAGGTTATATGAATAAGTAGTTGTCAGTGTTACGATTTTGTATGACGACAATGTAAGTCGTATGTCACAAAGAACAAGCTCTATGTATGTGAAACATAAATGCCCCCGGCGGCAGCTTTGAGAATATGAAATCTGTTATTCAAACAAAAGGTCAAAATTATAAGTCAAAGTCACAAGGTCAAACTTTTGATACTTATGGCAAGGTAATTCCAAAAGGAATGCTTATATGTAAAATTCAATCCCTATCACTTCTCATTCAAAAGTTATGACCAATTTTACATATTTGAAAAAAAGAAGGTCCTATTTCAAGGTCAATGTCACACTGTCAAAGGTCATGGCCTGAAAAGAATGGTAGGGTCAAAAGTAATCCACATATGAAAAACATGTATGTAAGACCTATCGCTTATAGTTCTAGAAATATAGCCATTTTAAGGTTTATGAAAAGTAGGTCAAATTTCAAGGTCAAAGTCACATTGTCAAAGTCTTGTCAGAAGTAATTTACATGTGAAATATTAAAGACCCTACCACTTATGGTTCAAGAGATATAGCCAAGTTTTCTTTGGCCATATTTCATTATTTGGATTGACGATCACTGACGAGGGTTGATACCCGAAACATGCATGTCTGGTCCATGCTGCAAATTTATCTGTTCTTAAACGATGGTATGAATTTAAAGATATGTAACATTTGTACTACTTGGTGAGTATCACTGGTCGTGGACCAGGAGTCCTCGAGGTTACATGTAACAGTTTCGATCAACTTCGGTTGATTGTTTCTTCAAACGCATTCGAAAATTTCTGTTCACAAACTGTTCTTCAAATTTCTGAAAAGTTGGTCCTGTAGCATCATATCCCGCCCATCCTGCTAGGTCTTTCGGTACGTTTTGGACATACCTTTCACAGTCTTTGGCCATATTTCATTGTTTGGATTGAGGATTACTGACGAGGATTATGTACCAGAAACGTCCAAGAAGAATAAACTGTTCTTAAATGATGCTATATGAATTTGATGACGTGTAACATTTAAACATATTAGTTTGCATCCCCCTTTCCTTTCGATAAGATAACTTGAAAACTCAGGAAAATTTCTAAAAACTCGTAATACATAATATACAACATAACATATGTAATTTACGTATCAACTGAACTTTACAAAATTTGAAGGCGTTTCATAGAGAAATAGATTTCATATGTTTTTAGTACTTTATTAAAAATTGAAAACGTTAGGCAAAGATCAAGGACAAGGTAAAACATTTAGTACAAACGATGCATCATCTCAAGATACTACACATGCAAAATTAATTTGTAAATCCAGTCATCTCCACTTTAAATTATAAATTCTTTTATTGAAAGCGGGACGTAATGACGGACGGACAGACTGACAGACGGACGGACCATACGATATATGCCTCCTTGTTCAAATGACATGGGACATTAAAATATATATTCATGTAGGAGGCATTTATTTTTTGATTATATGACCATCTTTCTTTTCAGTTTGCATCATGGTCTTTGGAAGTAAAGACAAGTTATGGCAAATGGATACAAGTAACACTGGGAAGGTGAAGCTTGATGAGGGTTTTCTGGAATTACAGACACAGAGTGCTAGTCTATGTGCAGCAAAGTGTACATCAATAGACATCTGCCGATCCTTCTATTACAGCGACATCACACAAACATGTATCGGCCATGACAGAGTACCGGGAATTGACGAGATGACGACGGATACTGACGAATATAGGATGTTCTACGGCGTAGATAGACCAGGTATACGGTTATTTTGAAAGATTTTTTTGTTCAATAATTCAATGCTCTGTGGAGATCATCTATATAGTATCAAAAAAATTGAAGCCGCTCATTTTTTGGCAAGAGAAAATTAACAGTCTGTATTGTAGACAGCGCCAGGAAAATTGACTTTTGCTTTATTCAACTTGTTTGACATTTTAAAGTACTGCTGACGAGGATTCAATATCCGGAACACGTGTTGTGTATATTTCAATATTGACAAATTGTCTAGGCATGTAACAATATATCGATAGTATTGATCTTGAGGTACCGCGATACTAACATAGGTTTTTTCACTTTTCATGAATATGACAGTTGAAATGAAATAAAACCTTGGAAGGAGGCTTCAGTTTTAATCTTTATCATTTTGTATCAACCAATCAATCTTTCATCTTCATCAGACAAATAAAATAATCTGAACAAAGTTCCCAAACAAATAGCATTATCTTCAGATTTTATAATGAAAGAAATATAAAGTTAAAAGTAACGTGATACCATCGTATCGCAACCCTATATCGTGATACTGTTTCGTATCATAGGATGTACCTTGCAATACTCAAGCATAGTATTGTCCTTGTATTGTAATTTACTTGTTTATCGGTCATTTTGGTGTGATTGTTCATGTTGTTTCCGCCCGTATGTTTGATTATGTGGTAGTTTTACATACGTCCCCCATTTTCACGTCTTATGCACAGGGGCGAGGTATCATACAAATGTACATTGAGACAATCACTGAATTTGACAAGTTTCCATGGAGCTGTTGTGACGGGTGTTGCATGCAATCAGGAGACGCTGACTCTCCCCGTGCACCTGGTCTCATTTTGGAATTTCATTCATTCCGGGGTTCGCAACCATTCCTATGGAAAATATAATGATTTTGCCTTACCTTCTCGACGTTGAGACTGAACAACTGATGAGTACTTCTGTAATGTTTCCATGTACCTTAGTCACAAACCCTTTCCTTAGCACAAATTCTTTCCTCTACAAGTATGTATCAAAAATCGCAAGGGTGGATGCTTCCTATATATTAGCTTTATATCTTTCTTGTACACAATTCTAGCAATATATGCATTCGTACACGAGGTCAAGTGTGATAAAACAAGTCCAGTATTAACAGAAAGGACCTCGTCATAACATTTATACTAATATGTGCTTAATATAAAAGTTTTACCTTATAGTAGTGATAAAAACATTCAAAGCAAGGACAGGGTCAAGATAATCTGATCAAATGTTCTTTAAATTCAATAGCATCATTTTATTAGAGATAAATTTGCAGCATGTTCCAGACACACACGTTTCTGGTACTTAACCCTCGTCAGTGATCCCCAATCTAAACAATATTATATGACCAAAGAGTGTGAAAGTTATTATATCCAAAATTGTATCGAAAGACGTAGCAGGATAAATGTATTCTTTGTCCACTAGCAGTGGCACTCTCCAAGTGATACAAATGTTAAACGTTTTCAAATTCAAGTTAGCATCACCTTACAAGAGGTAGATTTGGAGCATGGACCAGACATGCACTTTTCAGGTATTCAACCCTCTGCAGTGATCCTCAATCTAAACAGTGTAATATGACCAAAGAGTGTGAAAATTATTATATCCATTTTGTACCGAAAGACGTAGAGGGATAGGTGGGACACACTTTTCAGAAATCTCGAGAATTTCTGATAACAGAAACATTAATTTTGAAACCTGAAAAGCTTTGTCATTTGGTTCAGATATGCAAATTATATTACATCCATGCCCATCAATGTATAATGCTTCTTTATGCAAAATGCAAGTATTGACGTTATGACTTTTAAAATGATTCCTTGAAAGGTAATGTTACCAACGATAACAATAAATGCCTTTTTCATCAAAAGAAATCGACAAAATGCAAAAAAATAAAAGAATTCATTCAAAATGTATGTATGCTTACAATATAAGTTCCTGAAATCCCTTTTCGTTATTAGGAACTGTGCCGATGGAAATTCTAATGATTTTGCCTTACCTTCTCGTTCTTGAGACTGTATGACCCCATAGGAACTTCTTTGATGTTTATATACTTGAATCCAAAACTAGTCAAAAGCTAATGGGATGTAAATATATTTTGGTTTGAAACTTCTAATGGAGTTACATTTCATATTTGAAATATTGATGGGAAATTTTGACATAATACACAAAAAGGTTCGTTTGATAGATTTTTGAATACATGCTTATTTTTTAATCGAAAACTATTTTGAATATTGTGTTATTCATCCGGTATATTAAAAATCAATCACAGAAATGAAAATTTAGAACTTTACTGGAGAAGAACATTCGACAAATCTCGATAATTTAAGGAGGGTCCATGTCCTTATTGTGTTTAAACCTTGTGCTTATTGTGTGTAAAACTTGTCCTTATTGTGTTTAAACCTTGTCCTTATTGTGTTTAAACCGTGTTTATTGCATTTAAACATTGTCCTTATTGTGTTTAAACATTATCCTTATTGTGTCGAAACCTTGTCCTTATTGCGTTTAAACCTGGTCCTTATTGTGTTTAAACCTTGTCCTAATTGTGTTTAAACCTTGTCCTTATTGTGATTAAACCGTATATGCTTATTGCGTTTCAACCTTGTCCTTATTGCGTTTAAAGCTTGTCCTTATTGTGTTTAAACCTTGTCCTTATTGTGTTTAAACCTTGTCCTTATTGTATTTAAACCGTGTGATTATTGCGTTTAAACCTTGTCCTTATTGTATTTAAACCGTGTGCTTATTGCGTTTAAACCTTGTCCTTATTGTGTTTAAACATTGTCCTTATTGCGTTTAAACCTTGTCCTTATTGTGTTTAAACCTTGTCCTTATTGTGTTTAAACCTTGTTCTTATCGTGTTTAAACCGTGTGCTTATTGCGTTTAAACCTTGTCCTTATTGTGTTTAAACCTTGTCCTTATTGTGTTTAAACCTTGTCCTCATTGCGTTTAAACCTTGTCCTTAAAGCATTAAATCTTGTCCGTATTATTGTGTTAAAACATTGTCCTTATTGCGTTTAAACCTTTCCTTATTGTGTTTAAACCAGGTCCTTATTGCGTTTTAATCTTGTCCTTATAGCGTTTAAATCTTGTGCGTATCATTGCGTTTAAACTTTGCTCTTAATGCGTACGTTTTAAGCCTGTATATTCAAAGGGCATCGAACTTGTGAATTTTTTAAAATCATTGTCCTTATTGTGTTTAAACATTGTCCTTATTGTGTTTAAACCTTGTCCTTATTGCGTTTAAACCTTGTCCTTATTGTGTTTAAATCTTGTCCTTATTGTGTTTAAACCGTGTGCTTATTGCGTTGAAACCTTGTCCTTATTGCGTTGAAACCTTGTCCTTACTGTGTTTAAACCTTGTCTTTATTGCGTTTAAACCTTGTCCTTATTGCGTTTAAACCTTGTCCTTTTTGTGTTTAAACCTTGTCCTTATTATGTTTAAACCGTGTGCTAATTGCGTTTAAACCTTGTCCTTATTGTGTTTAAACCTTGTCCTTATTGTGTTTAAACCTTGTCCTTACTGCGTTTAAACCTTGTCCTTATTGTGTTTAAACCGTGAGCTTATTGCGTTTAAACTTTGTCCTTATTGTGTTTAAACCTTGTCCTTATTGTGTTTAAACCTTGTCCTCATTGGGTTTAAACCTTGTCCTTATTTTGTTTAAAGCGTGTGCTTATTGCGTTTCCTTGTCCTTATTGCGTTTTAATCTTGTCCTCATTGCGTTTAAACCTTGTCCTTATAGCATTAAATCTTGTCCGTATTATTGTGTTTAAACCTTGTCCTTATTGCTTTTAAACCTTTCCTTATTGTGTCCTTATTGCGTTTAAATCTTGTCCTTATAGCGTTTAAATCTTGTTCTTAATTCGTACGTTTTAAGCCTGTATATTCAAAGGGCATCGAACTTGTGAATTTGTTTAAATCATTGCATTTAAACTTTATATGGACTATATTCTAATTTTTTTTTTTTAATTCAGATTTCTGCTCCAACGACTTTACTTTCGAGGCCAAAGTTGACATGTGTTACAAGATATACGAGCTGGCGGATTCAAAGACAGCAGATGATGCTCGGTCATTCTGTGAGGGTCTGTCAGGGCATTTAGTAAGGATAGATACGCAGGAACGATATGACGTCATCATCAATGACCCAAATTTCGGTATATAATTAATTGATTCTCGTAATATTCTTCTTTTGTTTTCCTACATCATATGCATGATGGCATATATCTGCACAAGAGATATTTTTATACAGAACATTTCAACATGAAAAATACGTGGACAGGTAAGATAATTTCGGCATGCAAGATAACTGAAAGCTGAAAGTAATATGAATAACGATGCATGTTGAAATATCTATTTTGCATGTCAGCACGAGCTGTTCCGACTCTTTAAATTAAAAATATACCATTCTGATCGAGGCTCGCCAATATATGCATCCTTTGCAACAAATGGTAAACTGTAACTGTTATACAAACTGAATGTTTAGATAATTTTGTCTTCGTAATTAAGTTTTGTTATTCTTCTTCATTTGGTTATAGACACTGTCCTACCCATACCATACTACATTGATGGATTCCTTTCTACTGGGACAGACTGGTTTACATATTCTAACGGACGAAATGTCTCCTTACCATATGACCAGAGCTTGTGGATGGTTCATGAACCCACCAAAGGCCCGGGCGACATGTGTCTATCCATCTACCCCAGCGGACCGCCGTTTCAGTGGATCGACTATGGTTGTAGTTCATCGGCATATCGCTTTATTTGTGAACTCTCTCTGACATAGTTTGAAACCTATGAAATGGAATTAAGGTATTCAATGGGTAATGAGAGGTAATTGGGGCACCCATTTATGGAATCTTGAGACCTAAAATCACAGCATAGTTATGATGTAAAAATTAATTGATATTTTTTTTTTACCAATTTAGATATTGAAAAAATCGGTCACTTTAAGAGTAACGGGCCCGTACAATTTACACTGAACTCTGTGGGAAAAAGGTTGATTTTTCCTAAAATTTTCAAGAGAACGATGGGGCATCAAATATCGATTGGTAAAAATTTCTTTAAAAAAATACATTTCATCAAATTTAGCTGAAAAATCAAAAGTTCACCGATATTGTTTTTCTGCAATTTTTTTTATATTTTTCAACAAGAAGCGATAACTCCTTAAATGACCCTTT